>CM053773.1:79646815-79674565 GCA_028658325.1 Potorous gilbertii | reverse complement strand
CCCAGCTAGTGCTTGGGGTCTGAGATTCAAATGCTCTCAGACAGTTACTTGACTTCTGAGAATCCTCTCCACCCCAGCCTAGATCTGCCCAGCTGGTGCTTGGGGTCTGAGATTCAAATGCTGCTCCCCAGCCTCAGGGCTTTTGGCGGCAGGCCTGACTGCTCTTCAATGGGAGCTTATCTGCTGGTTCTCAGGTGGGAGCAGGGCCGCCTCTCAGGCTCAGTTCCCTCAGGGGGTTTGTGTAGAGATCTTTTGTAATGGAGCTGGGGTGGAGCTCCTGCCTGCTCTGGGAGTCTCTGGCTGAGCTGCCTCTGCCTCTGCCCCAGCCTCTGCCCCAGCCACCGCCTCCCGAGGGGGTCCAAGTCCCGGAGATACCTGCTCCCCTCTCGGCCCATCTCTCTCACTGACCTTTGCGTCTGTGGGTGGAGGGACCTTCGTGGCCGCTGGAGATTCAGGTCTCTGATGCCTGCTGGGGTCTGCTCGCTCCTCTCAGTGCGGTGTGGCCAGAGCAGGGGGAGGGGAGCGTTCCGCAGGGCAGGGCTCCGCAGGGCAGGGCTCCACTCCTGTCCGGGGTTCGCTGGACCCCTGCGGTCGGTTTTTCAGGGCTCTCTGCAACAGAAATCTCCTTCACTGTGTTGCTGCGCGGCTTCCACTGTTCCAGAATTTGTCAGGGGTTCTTTTTACAGGAAATCTATGGGCTATGGATTCGGAGCTAGCAAATGTGAGTCTTTCTACTCTGCCATCTTGGCTCTGCCCCTCAGAGTAAGAGCATTTCAGAGCTAGAAGGAGAATCGTGAGAAACCAGGAAAGGATTTGGTATCAAGAATTCAATATTTTAATTACTGTCAAGGAGGATGTGGACAGAAACAAGCTACTAGATTTAGCAAAATCATTAGTGACATCAGAGAAAGCTGTTACAGTAGAATGTTGACGTCAGAAGCAAGATCCTAAGGGATTTAGGAGTTGCTATTTATAGTGACTTCAGAGTTGACTGTATGAAGACATTTTTGGTTTTTAAATCTGTAAAACTACTTGATCAGTCTTTCCTAAAAGTAGATGACTAGGTTGATAGATGTGTTGCATCTGAGAACTGAAAATGCAGTAATACTAATGGATAATGGTCTTTTTATGGTCTGAAGCCTTGAAGAGGGACAATCAAGCCAAGGGATCTCAACAACATCTTTTCTTCTTAGAAAATCGATGGCCTTAAAACATCTGTCTCACATTCTATCCACTGGCTTTCCAGCTGGCATGAGGCATCCAACTGGTTTCATTCACTGAGTTTCCAGCAATAGTCACCACCAAATGTATCGATATTTTCCTAGCTTTCTAACAGTTGTGGTAACTCATTCAGGTCATAAGAAACTCATTGGATTGATTTCTAGAGTTTCTGTTGAAGTTTGCAAAAAGGCCTGGTATTGGGTAGATCAGGCCAGTCCCCTATTACTAGCACTCATATTAAAGAAGCCTGACTGTGTTCCTTTTCCCAGTAGACCATCTTTTTCTTACATCATGTTAGTTTTTGCACTTTTACTTCTGCTAAAGGAGAAGAAGTATGAATTTGGGCAATAGATATGTTGAGAGATTAAACATTGGTGGGGTTTAGGTATTTTCAAAATAAAGTAATATATATGCTTAGCCTATCATTCAAGACCTTCCTTAATCAGACCCAACATTTCTAGTCTTCTCTTACAACTCTAATTCTGTATGCCAGCCATATTGATGTACTAAATGTTTCCCAAGTATGCATTCTACTTCTTCACCTTAAATCCTGCCCTTCCTTCAAGACTTAGGTAAAGTCTTACCTCTTCCATGAAAATCCTTCCCTTACATGCTTTCAAGAGTGACCATTTCACCTTATAAAGTATAATTGTATGATTAAGTAATTTACCAATGATCACCGAGCTAGCAAATATTCAAATCTAATTCTATAGATGCATAGATCTAAGGCTGGGAGGAACCTGAAAGTTCATATTATCAAAATTTCTCATTTTACAATTGAGGAAAATGGAGCCCAAGGAAGTGGCCAAGGTCCTACAGGGAGCAGACAAACTTGGAACTTTTGTGCTCTGACTTTAAATTCAACTTTTTTTATATTACTCCAGGACAGTATTATTCTAACAAATTAATATGTAGGACAGTTAAACAATGTTCATTATAAAGAAAGGTACAACTCTGCAGGTGCAAATGCTGAGTTAGAAACTCTGAATTTGGGAAATAGGCAGACAGCAACATTTATAAACTACTTTATTATAGAAAAAAAATTTTCTCAAAAACCCAAGACCTCCTCCTTAATTGTTGCTGTGGTTATTCTGACGTGGTAACTTGTGGCTCTTGGATCTTCTTTCATGAACTTGGGGTCAAAGTTCCAACAAGTATTGTGGTTGCTCTTTTCAAGGGTCCAGCACTGTCTATCTCATAGGATAGAGAAGTTTCTGATACTCATTAAGGAAACCAAAGAAGTACACAGTCATTTGGGATCCCATAAGGTCCTGGTTAAATCAGAGCTGATGAATTCAGAACTGGAACCTGATGGATGAAAACCAAAATTTAAGAATGGTTATGAGAATGAAACCGCTCAGAAAAGCAACAGATGTACAAATATCATCATCTTCTCAAATGCTGTACAGATGTGATTAAATCTTTTCGGTGAAGGAGTGTGGGTAGGAATTGTGGGCCTAGAAAGTCAACCACCTTCAAAAGGCATTGAAAAGAATCCTCAGGCTGCTTTTTATTAAAGTTGCTGTAAAGAAGCTTTCCCTACCCACAAGATTTCCCAACCACTTTGCTAGTCCTTTGCCATCCTCACTTCCTATTCTGAATGGCAAAACAATTCTATTTTGGTCTGAATACTTCTGTTCTTCCTTTAAAATTCTGTCAAATTCATTATCTGCTCCCAAGTGGCAGAGATGGAAACATACACTTTAATCTGAGACTTCACGGTCTGTCATGATAATCCCAAACCACTAATCTCATTTTCCCTCTGTGGTATGGGGGAAGAATCACTGGATGAAGGCAAGAGACTTTGGTCCAAATCCTGGCTCTGACATTTTGTACTTACTTGTGTGGCCACTTCATTTCTCCAAACTTGAGTTTTTCTTTTTGCAAAATGGATTATTTGTGTAGCCAGGGGCATCTCTCTGACTCAGTAATTGCATGTTGGGAGTTGCAGTTCATTTGGTCAGAAGGGAAACTCTTGATCTGCTATTAAGTATAGGTGGGTTTGAGGACAAGAGAATCTGGAAGGAGGATGCTCAGCTCAGCTGAAGGGGTGGTACAAGGAGCTCTATTTTCTCTTTCAGTTTGGAAGGAGACAAAGAGACCTGGTTTTGGCAGCCCCTATTGCAATTGTTGGGATGGGGTGCTCAGCAAAAAGGACACAATATAAGGTTAATTCTGAGGCAGCAGATGGAAATTCTTCCTCTCATCTTCTCTCCTTTCCTCTTTTTTCTTCTTCTCTCCTTTCCTTGATACAGTATCAATCCTAACTGTTCCTGGTTATGTACTTTATTATTTATAAAGAAGAAGAAAAAGAGAAAAGGGGTCAGTGAATGACTGGTGGTATATAAAATAAAAGAACAGCTTTTCAAGTCACTAGGACTCTGATCTAGCTGAGGGCTTGATCCAAATGAGGGGAAAAAAAAAACCTTACTGTTATTGGTTTTTTTAAAAAAATTATAAATTCTCAGAATAGGGCGACAACTCCTGGGAACTCAGACCAGTATCATTATTTTCCCTGGGCACAAATAAATTAAAAGCAGCCTTAGAGGGGAAAAAAAAAGATTTGGTAAGCAGGAGGAACGTTCACCTCCTCACCATCTCTCCTCCCACATTGTTCCCAGTCTAGTCTGTTCCAAGGTTAGGAAAGTGATGTCCCCAGGACTGGTTCCAAGGAGAAGATGGAAAGGGTGACTTTCCCTGCAGAGATGTGGGGGCCATCTAAGAGGGAGTAGTGAGATTTCTGTTAACCTAAACATCTTCCCTCCTAGACCCCGGCTATACTTGTTTTATCTTCCTCCGAAGTTACTGTGAAGAAAGTGCTTCATAGCACTTAAAGCTCTACTGAAATGTGAATAGTCAATATTGTTATTGCTGTAGGACTCTACAAAAATATCCTGACTTCTTCAAACCAGTACCAGAATAGCCCAAAATCTGGCAGGTCCTACCAAGTGGGAAAAGCTTCAGGTATTGGCCCTTGTTCATGAACTGTAGTCAGGAGTGGTGTTCCATAGTGTCTGACTCTTCATGACCCATGGACTATAGCATGACAGAACTATCTTTGGAGCTTTCTTGGCAAAGATACTAGAGTGGTTTGTCATTTGCTTCTCCAGTGGATTAAAGCAAACAGAGGTTAAGTGATTTGCCCAGGGTCTCACAGCTAAAAAGTATCTGAAGTTGGATTTGAATTCAGGGTCTTCTTGACTCCAGGCCTATTTACTTTATCTACTGGGCTACTAAGCTGCCTCCACGAGGGAGGGGTAGTGGGGTTCAAATAGATAATGGATGCAATCAGTCCTTTTTTTAAATCATGATCAACTCTTGGGGGTTACACAACAATTTGTCACTTGCTTCTCCCGCTCATTTTACAGATGAAGAAACTGAGGCAGGCAAGATGAAGTGACTTGCCCAAGGTGACACAGCTGGTAAATGTCTGAGCTCAGATTTGAACTTAGGGAGGATTCTAGGCCCAGCACTCTAGCCCAGTGGATGTGAAGCACATTGCAGATCTTAAAGGGCTATGGAAATGGCAATTATTGCTATTATTTATTATTATTAGTGTTAACTTGCATTAACCTCAGAGCTGCTGCACTTTTGCTGGGCTCCAGTAATGTTTTAAGGGCAATCCAGGAGTGTGCTGATAACTGGACTCTCCAAGAAAATAAATATGCATATACACTTTTAAGTTTAATTTGCATTATTAACACTTTCTTAAGTCTAGATCACCAGCAACCTGAATTGTAGCTGATTTATTATTTCTGAAGGGTAAATGCTCACACTGAAAGTGGAGAACTGGTTCTAGCATACTGCTGACTGCGTGCCCTGCCTAGCTAAACTTAAGAACAGGTGATCTAGGTTGGTTGAGTAAGGAAAATTTTCATCTCTAGCACTCAAAGACCATGACAAAGTGATTGAGATTTGTATCCAGGAAGGGTGTACTTCTACCAATCCACTTCAGTTCAACAAATATTAGTACCTGTTTGGTAGAAGGAACTAAGAATGCCAAAACAATAACCATACCATCCAGTCCCTCAGGGAGCTAGACTTCTATCTGGGAGGTGCAATATCTATCCAGGCAAGTAAATACAAAGTATATAAAAGTAATTCAAAATAATTCCAAGAGGAAGAGAATATTAATAAGGGGTTTGGGAAAGGCCTCAAGGATGTGGTGCCTGAGCTGTGTATTGAAAGATGCCAGGGGTTCCAGGAGGCAGAAGTGAGGAGGGGGTATGTGGGGTCGGGGTAATGCTGGGGAAGGGGTCAAAGAGGCATCCATGCAAAGGAATGAAGAGGCAGGAAATATCATGTCAGTTGTGTAAAGGAACAGGTAGCAGGCCAGTCTGGAAAAGAGAACATATGAAAGAAAGTAACATGAAATGACACTGGAAAAGTAGATGGGAGCCAGATAGTGATGGGCTTAAATGCCAGACTAGGACATTAAAAAAAAATGACAGTCTGGATAAAGTTGCTGTTGTAGGCTACTGTCCTTTCTTTCTGATTCCTATAGACTGATAGCTGGTAAGGCAGGGACTAGATCTCATTTTTCCTTGGTGCCCAGAGTACAGAGATCAGGCTAAAACATCTTCCAAGCCTTTCTGTCGCAAGAGCAGGAAACATTATGCTTGAAACTGGCTAAATTTGCAATTCTGGAGAATTGTGCTGGACAGCCATTTTCCAACCTGACTATAATTAGCAGGAGGGTAGGAGGCAGAGGGGTCAGAGCAGCTGGACAGAAACCAGCAGGCACATTTGGGGATTTCTGGGTTATTTATAGATCTCAACAACCTAAGGAGAATGAGTTAGAATCCCAAATGCCAAGGATGCTGTGTTCACATCTCAAGCCACAGAAACTTTAAGAATAGGTTAGAAAAAAACATGACAACCACGACAAAAACATCAGATACTGGGGCCCTCTCCCAGAGGAGATAACAGTATCTCCTTGCACTCAAAAGTGCCTTTTGTTTCCTCTGAAAGTAGAAAAGTTTCAGTAGTTTTCTTATTTAGCATACTCTTAATCAAGGTGAGTGATAACATTCTTTGATAGCCTAATGCGTTTTTCAACTGGAATGTTTTTTATATTGGGAGGTCATCAATATGTATTGAGCACACACAAGAAAGAGCTAGAAGTTTTCTTAGCATGGGGTGATGGTGGTGCAGTTAACTTGTGGCAGCCAAACAAGGCAATACGTGCTGTAGGTAACTGCTGGAGAGTGAGTGAGTGAAGCAGCCTCCTTCAAGCCTGAGCAGAATACAACCAGCCCATGAGGGCGGAGAGGCAGAGCTGACCCTCATGCTGTTGTGCTAAGAAATGGCTTATTATAACTGCAATCAGATGAGTCCACCAAGGGCAGAATGAGGAGCAAAGCAGGTCAAACATGGCTGGACTACCAGCACTTCCTAAACTCTGGTTATTGGCATTATTTATATTATATATTGTTGAAATTATATTCCAGCGTCTGGTTATTGACACTACCTTGTTCCCCACACCTGTGAGGTTCTCCTTCCTCATCTATGCCTCTCACAATATTTGTCCTCCAAGTTTCTATGTCCAGCCTAAAGCCTTCCCTCTTCCCCCAAGCTGCTAGTGCTTTCTGCCTCCTACAGTTTTCCTCATATTATATTTAATTTTGTACATGTGCTTACCCTTCCCTCTCTGCTCAGCTGAATGTAAACTCCCTGAGAACAAGGGATCTTTTTGTTTTTGTCTTTGCATCTTCAATACCTTGTGTGCCTTATACATTTTGGGTAATGAATATTTGGGTCCCAGCAGCTCAAAGACCACTACTGAGTTACTGAGATTGCATCATTAAAGGATAAATGTTTGTTGACTTGCCTCACACTGAAGTATGGTCTCAGGGAGAGACCTTCATTTTCTTGGGTGTTTGTATTGTGTTATTATAATCCAGCTTCTACCCAAGCTTAGGGTGTTTTGGATTCTGTAGAGATACACATGACTCTTGATTAACAGAGAAAATAGCTGAGCATGATGCTACAAACTTCAGTTGGGGCCAGGGCTTCTTTGGAGAGACAGGTAGACAGTGGACACTCCAGAGAGGAGAGAGATAAAGACTTTACAATGGTACACAAGCATGGGAAGCTAGCCCCATCATATCTCTGGACATTCTTGAGATTCTAGATATTGCTCAACACAGCCTCCTCTGAGTTAAATTATTCTTCCTTTCCTGGTTCAAGAGGAGGATTCATCTTGCTCTCAGTCGAAGAGTTTATTCTTTTATTTCATCTCAGAGTCACTGCTCAGTCACCTTTGCTCAAGAAAGAAACAAAACAGAAAAAGCAGCCCAAGACGTAGGCTCAGGTTCATCTAGGTAGGGTATGTGCCCTCTCCCATGTCCTCACAGATGCTCCGCTTCTGGGGCAGGGAAAGGGAAGCCCCTGCTGCTAAATCTGTAAGAGGAAGGGGATTAAAGAGTTCTGGCACAACGAGATGAGAAGAAAGAGACAGCCAGATAGCGGAGTCACTCCCTTTAAAGTACACACGTAGGTGAATCTTCTTGGCTTCAAGACCTGTCCTCTAAATGGATACATCCCTTGCTGCCATCTCAGGACGGAGCAACCAATAATGGTATTGCTTCATCATCTCAAAGCACCCATATCCATCCACATGTGCTTAGTCAAGGCAGCTCAGTGTATGTTTTATGAGTTGCCCTCCAGTCTAACCTTTACTCTACAGGTGCTTAATAAATAATTAATAAATAAATGCTTAAATAAAATTGAATCATAGGGGAAAATTGGACTAAAAGTCTGAAGACCTGAATTCCATTCCTAATTCTTCTATTGGTCAATGATATAACCTTGTGCATGCTGCTAATTTTCCTTATGAAGTAAATCTTATTTTCCTATTTTCAGCAAATTGTCCCGCTGCTCTGATCTTAGGTTTCTAGATAACATAAAGGCTGCAACACTTTCAAGTGGGGCAGAACTAGATTAAAATATAATTGGGAAATAGTTAACAAAATGAAAAAATACAATAGGACATACATAATGTTAATATGTGGTTTTCTAATAGACAGCTGTGGAGATCTTTCTATAAGGTTTACTGGCCCTCATATCTACTAAGGTAAACCATACTACTGGTCTAGATCACTTCACAAAGGTAATAATGTAGAATGATATGAAAGATTAGGTAGGGGATCTTTGCTATTAAGTCAGCAAGATTTTTTTTTAGGATAATAAGGATTCTTTCCCTTACACATATATTACAAAAACTGGGTTTAAAACTATCAGAAAGACTGACCGAGTGAGTATTGAAGGATATATTGAGCTGATTCCCTACATTGCAGGGCATGAAATAATAAGCAGACATGGTTCCTCTTTAAAAGTTTACTAGGGGGTCTATAAATCACCTATATAGTTCTAGGACTCCCCAGAACAAAGGGTCAGCCTATGTACGACTTCCTTGTTCTACCTAGCCAGAGAGGGAGACATACATACATACATACAAAACACATACATGTGTATGTATGAGAAGAAAGAGCAAGGAGAAGAAATGGCAGTCTCTATGGAGTTTCATGACCACAAAGAGGAAAGATGAATTGATTTGGCAGCATAGAGATAACTGACAGAATAGACAGAAGCTACGTTGGAGACTAGAACAAGTTGAATAAACCACAAAGAGTGGATCACAAATACTGTTGTTCAAGGAAATACACCTAGGGTATCCACATTGACACTTTCCATCCCTCTCTACAAACACAGAGATCTTGTCCACATCTGACTTTAGTGGAGGCATGAATGTCAGGAGTTCATTTCTTAAGCTCTCTAAGGATGTATGTGGAAGGACAATTCATTCATTCAGGAATGTGGCTGATATTATTTTTCTTTGATTTATTATCCATTTCTGTCCTGAATCAGTCTTATTTTTTAAAATATACCTTGCCTACATTTCTTAGGATGGGGTACAACTGAACAGCAAGGTCTGAATTAACTTCAGAAGTTTCCAATTTTTGAACTAGGTTGGGGCAAGTGGGTCAAAATATGTTAATTACAACTAAATGTTCCTGCTCCTTGAACCCTAAGAGTCCAGAAGTAATGAGAACCACAAACTACATAGAAGTTATTTAGAAAGACTAAATGAAGAATCTTTTCACATACTTACCTGAACTTCCTTACACATCATGGGCATGTAATATAAATTTGAATCAACTGTCACTTCTTCAGCATGATTTGTCACTTTTACTCCTCTTCTGGATTGCAATCTACAGCTTCAGAATAAGGTGAAGGAAGGATTTCTGAATTGTTGTTTTGGTTTTTGTTTTCCTTTCAAGCTAGAGAACCAGTTGCTATGTCTCTCACCCCAAAAGAAGGAACAAAGATGGGCTTCATGACACACACCTGTTGTTTCTGTTACTAGGGAGGCTGAGACTGGACCACCCATTGAGGTAGGAGCTCTGAGCTATAATAAAGCTAAAACCCAATAAGTTTTTTATATATATATATATATTCGCTAAGTCCAGACAAGCTCCCAAGAGTGAAGACCAGCAGGCTCCTAAGGAGGGGTGAACAACACTAGATGGGAAATGAAGCTGGTCAAGGTTTATGTCTATCAGCAACAGGGTTGGGCAGTGAGCAGCCACTGTATTTACAGCCTAAGAGAGACAGGAAAATTGAGCCTCAAAAACTAAATATGCCATATGGTATTTTCTTCACTAGGAAGTAAAATTTAGCAAAAACATTTGCTAGTTTCTCTTGATATTCTTGTGGAAAACATGGAGACATATATTTGGACTAGGTTGCTGTGTTCCTTCTTCAGTTCTGAAGAGGACATCATGGGACATGACATCAAGATGATGACATGACTTACAGTTGACTTTGACTTGAGTGACGGAGGGCTGGGCAAGATCACCAGCCTCACTTCTCCTCCAGAGCCATCTGGGTCCAGTGGCCTGATATTCATCAGGATGACTGGAGATAGTCCAGGATGCCATGGGAGACCCTAACCCTTTTAGGCTAAGGCCTTTTCTGGTTCTCACTTTGAGTGAGGTAACTCCCATTCAGGGAATAGGCCTCTTTAAGAAATGAGTCAAGGAATGGCTCCTTTAATTGGAAAGGGAAAAGAAAATCAAACTGGGAAGGAAAGACCCTTAGGGTTGATGTTCTAAAGAGAAACAGTTACCACTGACATGTACTCTAAGCCAAGAGAGGCCAATATACAGCCATTAAGTGGAGTTTGGATAGCAGTAATAGAGCTAAGAAGATTCAGAACTGGTTGGTTAAATAGTGCGTCCAAAGAATTGCTACTAATGTTTCATGGGCAACTTGTAAGGTGGTGCTGGTGAAGTGCCCCAGGGATCTACAATTTTATTCTTTCATTTTTGTCCATTTCTTGGATAAAAACATGATTATTAAACTTACAGATAATGAAAATCTGGGAAGGCTAGTACATCTGATTAAGGACACTAAAAGATCAGCCAAAACCCAAAAACTTTAGTAGAGATAAATGTAAACTCTTCTACTCAGGTTCAAAAAATTAACTGCACAAATACATGATGAGGGAAGTATTACAGCTTGAAGTTTGTCCAAAAAAGATCTAGAGGTTTTACAAAATTTGTGAATTCAGCAGCAAATGGCTGCCAAGAAATCAGAGTGACCAGGAATTAGGGAGTGATAATATGACTTTCTCTGCCTTATCAGACCATGTCTAGATTATTATATTTAATTGAGGGTGCCATGTTTCAGGAAAGACACTGTTAAGCAGCAGAGTGTCCAGAGAAGGGCAAAGAGGATAATGAAGAGACTTAGGTCTCATCATATACAGATCCCCTAAAAGAACTGGAGATTCTTAGTGTGTATAAGACAAAACTTGAGAGAGACATGCTACTTGCCTTAAAGTACTTGAAAGGCTGAAATGTAAATGAGGGATTAGATTGGTTTTGCTTTACTCCAGAGGGTAGAACTAGGAGCAACAGGCAGCTGTTGCGATGGTTGATCTTTCAAACTGAGGCTGTAAAGAAAAATTTCTTAGTAATTAGGGCTATTCAAAGTAGAACAGGCTGCCTTAAGAGGTGATGCAGTTATCGGGTAGAGGATCTCCTCAACTGAGATTTATTAGCATAGGCTGGAGGACCACTTTTGAAGTATCATGTTTCAAGTTCAAGTTGGACTTGGCATCTGAGGTGTTTTCTAGCTCTGAAGTTCAGATTCCATAAAGACAGAGCTTCTTATAAGTAATTTAAACATATTGAAAAAATTCATCTGTCATTATTGTTCAATATATATATGAAATAAATGACCTTTTGTAGCTCAAACTCTCTGTAATTCTAACTGAAATGTTGGCATTCTCTTTCAAGTTTTCATGGGTCTGTTGATTCAGTCATCCTTGTTGCTATGAAAGGTACTGAGATAAAGGAGTTTAGGCTGAATTCTAGTTCAACTTGTATAACAGGAATCCCTTAATTTTTAGACTCCAATGACCAAAGGCAAATAGGTGATTTACCAGTAACCTGCAAAGATCATTAGTAATAATCTGGCAACGTGCCTGAGTGAAACAAACTAAAGCACAATATAAACAAGTTATACCATAGAAAAGGAAACTAAAGATGGAATTTAATATGCATTTGAGATTCAAATAATGCCACTCCTATATTTTGCATAAAATAGAAGAAAATCAATTTCAGTTTCAATCTAAAAATTTTAAGAGGTTCTGTTTCCTGTTCTGTCATAGATTTTTCATGGATAGGAAACCTGACTATGTTTGAATTATAATAACAGAAGGGTAGTAGATCCCTGTAAATATACACATACTTTTGTTTCCCAGCTAGTATTGGAAAGCTTTGGAATGACAGGAAGATATGCTTAATTTATGGCAAATTCCCCTTTACAATTTTTGGTTGAGGGTGGAGATCATAATTTTGGTCTGGAGAGAAGGAAAGATGGATGGTGTGTGTACATAATGCAAATGAGGATAGGAATGGTTGAAGTAAATATCTGAAATGATGAATGACTAGGGTAGGGAACAAGGATGAATCTTCCGTCACAGACTGAAAAGGTTAGAGAAATTGATGTTGGTAGCTACATGATTTAGAGTTTGGACTGAATGTGACATAATAGACTGGTGGTGGGGCCTACCTCTTCAAGATATGTTGGTTTGTCTTACCTCAGGTAGCTGAGCAAAGAAAAGTTTCGTTCTAATTGGATCATACTCCCAGAATTGTGACCCTCCAACGCTATTCTCTCCCCTACCATGACATATTTGTAGTATCCACCTTGCACTGATTTTCTCCCTATTGTCTGCTGGTGATGTCATCCCACTATTCTCTTCTGTTCTCTGTAATGAGTATGGTGTCTTCCCAGACTGTGTAATTACTACTCTCTCCTACCATTTCCTGAGTTTCAGTTTTTTGGGGCCATCTTTTGGCTTTTTGCTCCTACCTACTGAGGTGTAGTGGTCAGAAAGCTTTACCCAGATAAGAATACATGTGTTTTTTCTTTTTTAAGAATATTTTTATCTTGCCCTTTATATCTCTCTCACACACACATACTCACATCATCACCTTCCCTCATGACATAGTATAAAGCCCATCTTGCTCCCAGGATCCTCCCTAATTGACTACAAATGAAGTTGAGCAAGAACAAAGGCTAAGTGGACCCTCTTGATCTACCTATATTCCTATCTTTCTTGTATAAATCCACCAATACCCTAAACCCCTGGATTTTGCACAACATTCTAGCCAGGCAAAGCCTCACTCGGTGAGCTATCACAGCATGTGAGTCACAGCATCCATGTGGATGCTGGTTTGTAGTTCATACCACTTTACAGCCCACACACAGCAGGCACCACATTTGTGAGAGTAGGTGATGCTGAAAACTGTGACTGGAGTTAACCTTGAAATGTCTATTTCAATCATACCAGCTGAGTTTACTCCAATTCCCTATCACCTGGAAAGGCTGCTCAGTGGTGGGCAACATCTTTGATAAGCCTAGGGGAAGAGGAGGTTGGGGGAGAAGTCAGTTAATGTTTATCTTAGGTGAATTAAATCCTTTGCTTGTCAAATTTATTTCCCAATGCACTTGTGATAGCAATGAGTTCTGGAAATAGTCACTGCTTGTGGCATATGAATGCTTTTACACACCAGGGACAGGTAACAGATGTGTCCTAATACATTTATTTACTGATCATATACAGCAAGCACTCTGTTTCTCAGAGCCTAGGGATCCAAATGTACTTGAAATCAGGTTAACTAGAACTAAATTTGGTCTCTGTGTGACCTGATTGGGTATATGCAACCTAGAGTATTGAATTTCCTACTTCATATCGTTTTTGTTCTCAGTTGCATCCAGTTATTTCCTCTGAGACCACAGAGCACAAGTAGGCAGCGAGGTAATGAAATGTGGTAAATCTGGTTAAGGAGAAATATGACTACAAACGCTTTCTTTTCTCTTCTCTCAACAGACTCATATATACACTATGGTTTCCATCAGTTTGTAAAGTACTACAATTCCTGCTTAACTGGTCCGATTATTTCAGGCTAAACAGAACTGGGCTTAATTTCATATCATCTGAGAATTCTTGTGTTGTCATAGGTTAGACTGAATGTCAGCTGTCAACCAACCACTGCCCTACATATTCTTTGTCCTGTTATTTAACATGATTTTTTTTGATCCAAAAAAGTACACATTTAATTTCACAAGGGTATTTTCAGAATGAAAAGCCTATGACCTCTATATGAACTCCTGATCATTTTAAACTTCTGACCATCTAAAAATACTTCTATGTCTGGCCACATTTTTGTAAAGAGCTGGAAACAAATTTGGCATTCTTGAATTGTGAAATGGTCAAATAAATTGGGATATATTAATGGAATGGGATATGACTATGCCATAAGGAATATTAACAATTCAAGGAAACATACACAGATGTGTGAACTGATAAAGAACTAAGAAAGCAGTATCATCAGCACTCTATATTCACTGTCTAGAATAATGGAAGAGCTGACTAAAAGGCAACAGAATTCACATGCACTGTCATGATCAATATTGCTTCCAAATAACTGAAACACATTTCCTTCCTCTTGGTAGAGGTGGTGAAGTATGGGTGCAAGATGTTATATTGGCTTAGTCTCAGTCACGTGGTATTGAATAGTTTTGCTTAACTGTTGTTGATGCTGTTTTAAGAGGGCACAGAGGAATTATTCCATTTAATTCACTATGGTAGGTGCTTGGTTACAGTTAGAAACTATCAGTTGGTGTTTTCAAACCACCTCACCAGGCAGCCCTACCCCACATAGTTCCTCCCTGACTGCTTGGTCCCTTCCTGCATCTCCAGCAGAAGCCCTGTGGTCAGTAAGTCAACAAGCATTTATAAAGAGCCTACTATGTCCCAAGCATTGAGCTAAGCACTGTGAATGCCTTGTCTGGCATTGAAAGTTTCTTGGAGGTGGTAAGAAGCGGGAAGCTGGATCAGAGGCTGGGGGCAACTGTAGCCTCAGGAATTGCTGAGTAAAACTAGCACAGTCTCATAGCTTCCTTGGAATAGAGGCTAAGGTCTTCTGCACTTAAATCCCATGCTTCCTCAACAACCTCCCTAAACAGGATACTATAATACCAGAGTAATCTATGTAACCACCGCAACTTGCTTTAAAAGATTTTCATCACATCATGGATCAATCATAGCAGATCCTCCAGGTAACACTGTTGGATGGGTTTGTCTCAGTTTCCTCATATGTAAAACAAGTTAAAAACTGGGGATGTCATAAAATCTATTACCTTTTCATGAAACAAAAAATCTCTGTTCTAAAGGAGATAATATTTTGATGGGTGAGACAACAGACAAACAACTATGTACATTCAAGATATACACAGTATAAGTGGGAGATAATTTTAGAAGGAAGGCCCAGCAGGGAGGGCAGTCAGAAAGTACTCTTGCAGAAGGGGAGATTTGAACTGAGTCTTGAAGGAAGCCAGGAAAGACCGGAGACAGAGGTAAGGGTTTAAGCTCTCCCACCCCTTCTCTTAGAAAATTGAATTGAGGGCACACTTGATGTCATTAATATGCAGTGCAAAAATTTTGAGTTACAGTTTCATTTAAGAGAACCACTGGCTGTATCATCAAGTAAAAGAATCTTACAACAATTAGACCTCGTATATGATTATGAATCTGGTAGGAAATCTGAGCTGAGAATATAAATGTCAATTTGTTGGCATCAGTACAACTCATTAGTTGTTCATCTTGACATAAGGTCTTTTTAACCAGTAGAATTACTTAGAAATATGTTTTATGCTATCTGTGACTTACGTGATGCCCTGGAACTTTGTTCAGGCAGACTTAATTTATATCGACTTCAGGCCATTAATTGAATCTTTAGGGAGTGAGCACTTTAATTTTACATTTCAATTAATGGGGCAATTAGGTGGCACAATGGATAGAGTGCTGGGCCTGGAGTCAGGAGGACTTGAGTTTAAATGTGACTGAAGACACCAGTTATGTGGCCCTAGACATGTCACTTAACCCTGTTTGTCTCAGTTTTCTCATACGTAAAACAAGCTAGAGAAGGAAATGGAAAACCACTCCAGTATCTTTGCCAAGAAAACCTCATATGGGATCATGAATATTTAGACATGACGAAATAACAATTAATCGTCACAATCATAATTAAGCACCTACTGTGTACCAGGCACTGGGAATTGTGGAACCAACATGATATTCCATGAATATCCCAGTGTACTTCTGAATCATGAAATACGACAGACTCTCCAGATAGAAGACAGAACCAAAACATTTATTCAGACACCAGAAAGCCAAATCCATCACAGTAACCACAAGTGGTACATAATAACAATGCAGAGGACAACACCAGCCCCAAGCCTTCCCCTGCAAGGCTTAAACAAATCACAAACAATCACAAATCACTCATGCTACCCAGGAGCCTGCATCTGTTCTCACTCTGACTGCTCTCAAGACTAACTTTCTCTCAGCTCTGCTCTAGCTCCGCCTCTTCCTGCCCCACCCATTCAGCAAACTCCTCCCCCCACAGGCTCCATGGGACTCAGACTCATGTGACTCAGGCTTCCATATGACCCAAGCAGGTCACATGGGCCTATTAATGAATGAGAAAAATCTCCCTGTTTTAAATTATCATGAAGCAAAAGACAATCCCTGTCCTCAAGGACAAGCTAATGGGGGAGACAAGGTGTAAACAGATATATAGAATACAAGATAAGTGGGAAATAATTAACAGAGGGAAGGCATTAGACTTAAGAGGAGTTGGGAAAGGCTTCCTGTAAAAGACTGGGCTTTCAGTTGAGATGTAAAGCAAGCCAGGGAAACCAGTAGGCAGAGTTGAAGAGGAAAAGCATTCCAGGCAAGAGGGACAACCAGGGAAATTGGGAGATAGAGTATCTTATTTAAGGAATAGCCGGGAGGCCAGTATCGCTGGATTGAGGAGAACCATTAAGGAATAAGGTGTAAGAAGACTTGAATGGTTGGAGGGGGCTAGGTTATAAAGGGCTTTGAAGGCCAAACTAGGGAGCCACTGGAGTTTATTGAGTATGTGTTCAGGGAATAACATGGTTGGACTTGTGATAAAGGGAAATCTCTTTAATAGTCGAATGAAGGATGGATTGGAGGAGGGAGAAGCTTGAGGCAGTCACACTCACCATCTAAGTGTGAGAGATGGCAGAGTCAGAGGAGATAAGGGGGCATATGTGAGAGCCAATGCAATGATAAAAATCAACAACTTGGGGCAACAGATTGGATATGGAAGGTGAGAGAATAGTGAGGAGTCAAGTGTGACTTTTACTTGGGAGCCTGATGGAGTGGGAGGATAATGTTGCCTTCTACAGTAGTATCGAATGTAGGAGGAGTAAGGGAGCACTGAGGGAGAAAGATATTGACGTGGACATTTTGAGTTTAAGATGTCTATTGGACTTTCAGCGAGAGATGTCTGAAAGGCAGTCAGAGATGCAAGATTGGAGTCCAAACACATGTTGGGGTAGAACAAGCAGATTTGAGATGGTTATTAAATCTATGGGGACTGATGGGATCAGGAAGTGAAGTAGTATAGAGGGAGACTGAGAGCTACTTCTCTATGGGATCCTCATTTTGGTTTGTAAAGAACTTCACATCAATCAATCAATAAGCATTTATTAATCACTATGTGCTAGAAACTGTGCTAACCACTGGGTATACAGAGAGTGACAAAAACAATCCCTACCTTCAAGGAGCTCACATTGTAATTGGAAAGATTCCCCCTTCATTTTCAAAGAGGACCAGTGGGAACCAATCTCCAATCATGGGGAAGTGATGTCTTGACTCCTGTGTAAATTGTATTTAAATAAGGCAGAGTTGCACAAATTTGTCAGCCTCACTCTCTCTTCTGATGTCATCAAAGTCCCAGTGGCAAAACAAAAGTTGTGACAACTGGCAATGACCCAGAATGCAATGGATGACCTTGACATCTTATAAATTGTTCTCATCTGCCCGTTCCATGGGGGGAAGTCTTTACATGCTTGAGAAAGATATCCCCCTAACTCATCAAAGGGTTGTCCTCAATCTCATGGAGCCCATCTACCTAACTGGTTTTACTGGGGTGTGGCTGCTACAGCTTTTTTGGAGCCACAGGTAAGAGATAGATGACAGGTAGACATCAAAGGTGGATGAGCAGCCCTGAAAAGGGAACCCTCATACCAGAGGTGCTAGTCCTCCCCGAACACTCCCCTACACCCCTCCAACTCTGCCTTTGTCCCCTTGTGGAAAAAACTTCCCCTCAGAGTGCTGGGTCATGGGACTGAAGCTGGTGCTGTTGGGCTATGTACTGTGTGCCATTGCCCCAGGACATTTATCAGGTGCTTTTCAGTTTCCCTACTCTATGCCTAAGTAGATAGGAGGGGAAGGAGTTAACAGCTGGAGAGGACTAGACAGCTGCAGCAGTTGGCTTTTCAACTGAATCTTGAAAGAAGCCAAGGATTCCAAGAAGTGTCAATGAGGGAAGGAAAGCATTCTAGGCATAGGGGACAATCAGAACAAAGGCATGGAAATGGGAAAGGGAGTGTTATGCATGAGGAAAATAAGGCTAGTATATCTTGACTGCAGAGTATGTAAAAAAAAGCAAGTATCAGAAAACCGGAAAAGTGGGAAGGAATTGGTTATGAACAGCTTTAAATGCCAACATTCTTTATATTTAATTCTGGAGATAATAGACACTGGAATTTACTGTGTAGGAAGGTGACATGGTCAGACCTACACCCTAAGAAATCACTCTGCTTGACTAGACGTATTTGTTACAAGTATTTTTTTTTTGTCTTTCAATTGAGGGAGTAGTGAGAGGGAGAGAAAATAAGTGCTTGTTAACTGAAAAAAGAAAAGACAGTGACTTCATCTGGGTGAGGGACAGTTCAGAGTGGGAAGAGACTTGAACTATGGAGTCCAAGCAGAGGGCTGTTGAATCATCTAAGCAACAGTTAACAAAGACCCAAGTGGTGACTGTGTGAGTAGAGAGAGGGACATATACAGGAGCTACTGTAAAGGTAGAAACAACAAGATTTAACAATTATTAGATATATGAGTAAATTGAGTAAAATGAGCAGCTGGTGATTTGAGGCTAAAAATAATTCTACTCACCTTCATTTGTGGATCATAGGATTTAATCAAATCCAACCATTTAATTTTAAGGATAAGGAAACTGAGGGTCAGAGAGAAGTCATACAGATATTAAATAGCAGATTTGGGATTTGAAATCCAGATTCCAAAATTCAAATTCAGTGCTGTTTCTACTGCAAGATGTTTCTACTACAACCTCAGGGCTATTGCTTTTTAAAATTCCAAACATCATTGAATTATAATGGCAAATGGATGTACTTCCTACAGTGCACTTTAATGGAATTTCAAACACTTTGAAAAATAAACCAAAGTGTTTTAAAACTTTATACCAGTCAAACAATAATAACTTCCGGGTCCAGTGGGGCTAAGGCTACTCAGCCAGTAAAAGGCCCTTTTACTCTGTCACCTTAATGGGTCAGTCAAGCAATAAACCTTTATTAACCACTGACTATGTACCAGGTACTGTGCTAAGTGCTAAGGATTTCATCTCACCCATCTCTTCATGAAACTGGAAGTAATTTAGAGGGAAGGCATCAGAATGGACTGTATTCAGACTTGATCAGACTAGATTCAATCTTGGAGGAGCCTAATCGCCTAGAAGAAAGGCCTAAACCCTGCACTCTAGCTGCGCGTAATATTAATAGCTAGCGCTTATACAACCCTTTAATGTTTGTAAACTATTTCACATGTACTATTTCACTTGAGCCTCACAACGATCGTATGATGTAGGTGCTATAATTACTTCTATTTCACAAGTGGAGAAAAGGGGAGCTGAGAGAAATTGAACGTTTTTTCAGGTTCCCACAGCTAGGAAGTTTCTGAGACAGAAATCAAGGCAGATTTGCTAGAACCCCAAGCCCAGCAGTCTGTCTACTCTTTCAGATGAGCTAAGGTATACTTGGTATATGGTTAGGTATAAAGGACACAGTGATATTTGATTTCCAGATGCCACAAAAGCCTGTCAACACTGATAGCTCAAGAGGGAGATATATTTATGAAAAAGACTAGCCTGCCCTGAGCCAAACAAAATAAGAAGCAGTCTTCTACCCTGGGAAACAGCCGAGTAATGTAAGAGTATTGACTGCGATTCCTCTCCGAATTCTGGGTGAGCTTCCCCTTCTGCCCTTTTTCTTCTGTTTGATGAGAATGGGCAACATGGGAGAGTTCCCATAGCCTTTGAGCTAAGTTAATTTCAGCTTGGACCCCTGACAAGCATAGGTTTTGGCCAGCCGACAAGTCTTCTACTTAAAATAAGAAAACAGGGGGCAAAAATAGAGTGAAAATATTGCAGGTGTGTGATGTCTTGAATTGGTGGGGGACAGTCCAGTTCACAAACACCGAATGCCTACCATGTGCAAGGTTTTCAGGGGGAAGGAAACTGGTCTCTGTAGGGACTCAGGGAGATTACACACTAACCAGAGGAATGAAACAAGCATACAAATAAGTAAAGAGACCTTCCAGAACATGTGACTAACAATATAGAGTAGTAGACATTTTCTCCAGTCTTCACAACTTCTCAATCTTCTCTAAATTAGGAATTATGAACAAGAGATAAGCAAGTTCAACTCCCTTCATGGTCTAGGACACCAAGAACCATAAAGATGAACTAACAGCAGAGAAGGCTAATTCATCATAAGTCATTTAATCAGCACAGCCTCCTCCACTTCCTGGCACCAGGGCTGCATAAGGAGATAGAGATGCAACAGGTTTTAACTCCTCACCCTCCACCCTCTCCCACTACTAGTGGCACAGATAACCAAAGGACAGAAGCTTGTCCTGGGTGGGACATCAGTGTGACAGTACTCTATGTTGCAACAGAGCTCATCCAGAGAATTGAAGAATAGAGGGTCCTGGGGCAGGGTGTTTGTGATTGTGTGGCATTCTACTAAGCCTGAAGGAAAGAGCCCAACATGCACCTGAGGCCAGTTCGCTTGGGACAGAGACTGAGGTTGATGAAATTTGAATTACCCAGCATAGGAAAGTTGAGACAGCTAGCCCCCCAGGAAATCATATTCAAAGATGAAGGCATCAGAAAGTGAGCAACAGGGGAATATAATGGGTAAAAGATTGAAATCACCAAAGATCTTAGGAAGAAGAAACTTAGTTAAAGTCCTTGAGCATAAGCAGATAAACTAACAGGGAAGATATTAATAATAGAAGGGAGTGTGTCCTCCAGGTCAGCTAAAAGAGGGCAGAAATCTATGAATAAGTATTATAAGACAAAGGGAAATGAATTAATGTCTGATGAGGCAGACAGATTCCCAAGAGAGCAGAAATTCCTGAATGTTTTAAAAAGAGAAATAAGAATTGCAGAAGCAGAATTTATGATCCTTACCATAAATTACCAGAAATAATTGGCAAAAATATTAAAACATTATGCTGTAAGGGACCAGAGACAATAAACCAATATCAACATTAAACTTGCATCTAAATTCATAAAGGAAAAATTAACTGAACCATAAGAAGGCATAGATAGTAATGTAATAATAGCAGGAGATTTCAACGTTCCTCTCAGTGTTGGCTAACTCTGACAGAAAGATAAATAAAAGAAAATATGGAATTAAACAAATTTCTGGAAAAAGTAAAAGTAGAAAATTTATGGGATCTTAATCAGCAGATATATTTTGGAAAGAAATTTGAAATTAATCAAATAAAGTGACCAAGATATCCATGCCCTTTAATCCAGAGCTTCTGTTAGTAGGCTTATACCCCCAAAGAAGACATTGATAAGAAGTTATTCATGTATGCCAAAATATTTATAACAGCAATTTTTGTGATAGTAAAGAATTGGAAGTAAAATAAGTGCCCATTGATTGGGAAATGGCTAAATAAATTGTGTGCATGAAAGTAATGGAATATTGCTGTGCTGCAAGAAATGAATGAATACAGCAAACCATGGAAAGATCTACATGAACCAGTGCAGAGTTAAGTGAGTAAAGCCAAGAAACAACATAAACACGATGACTAGAATAAGGTTAACAGAAAGGATAATCATGTTACAAAATTATAAGAACAAGTATGGCTTGAAAGAAGAAATATGAAGATACTTTACATCTTTGTAAAGGTGGGAGGTCCACAAATATATTGCACACATTTTCAGACATATCCTATGTATTATGAGTTATACTGATCTTTTTTCTCCTTTTTCTTTTTTCTCTTTAAAAATTATTGTTTAATTGTTTTTTAATTGTATCTGACTCTTTGTGAGTTCATTTGATGTTTTCTTGGCAAAGATACTGGAGTGGTTTGCCATTTCCTTCTCCAGATAAGGAAAATGAGGCAAGTAAGGTTAAGTAACTTGCCCAGGGTCACCCAGGTAATAAGTATCAGGGGCCAGATTTGAACTCAGAAAGATGAGTCTTCCTGACTCTAGACCCAGTACTCTATCTACTGCTCCACCTAGTTGTCCTAAAAACACAGTTTTAAAAAGTACAATAAAAAAAATACAATCTTGAAAAGATGCAGTGCCTTAAATGGAATAGTTTTTTTGGGAGGAAGAAGGGAAGGGATACTGAGGAAAAACTATAGTGATATATATATATATATTTAATGCACATAGGAAAGATACAAAGCACTGTCAGAGGTCATCTCATATCTCATTTGATCCTCATAATATCTCTGTAAGTTAGTCTCTATGGATAATGTCATTCTAATTTTGTAGATGAGGAGACAAAGTTAGAGAGGCTAAATGGTTTGCTCATGATCAGAATACTAGTATGTGTTAGAGCCTAGTTTCAAACTTCTTTATGTGTTTTGTACTCCAATAAAACTAGCCATAGAATCTAAGAGTTGGAGGGGAACTGAGATATCATTATCCTGAACAAGATGCTGCCCCTCCCCCCATACACTACCTAGCAAACTATCATCTAGTCATCATTTCATTTTTATTAGATCTAGCCCTCCATTCTTGTCCTTTGAATTCTTTCTGTATCTTGACCATCATGTGTTCAAATTCAATGAAGTCATTAGCTAAAATATTGAAAAATACAGTTTCAAAGACAGATTCCCTGGGGATATGCCACAAGACTCCACCTTCCAACTCAACATGGCTCTCAGTAATTACTCTTCGAGTTTGATCACTCAACCAATTCTGAATTCACTTAACTGTATTACTAGATGGTTGACTAGATAGTCAACATTTTTCCATCTTATCCACAATGATAGCATGAAAGATTTTTAGTCTTTTTTAAGTTGTAAAACCCACTGTATTGTTTTTCTTGTAAATTTTTTATTTTACATTTGAATGCAAAATAAGAAAAGGAAAAAAATGACCACATACACAGAAGACCATATGAGAGGATTCTATATAAAAGAACAAATTTCCACCTCAAGAAAACTTATATAATAACTACTACACATTGTTTTCAAAGTTGCCCAGTTTTTCTCTACTTCCCTGTTGGTTTTCTTTTGTTCTTTGCTGTAGACTTTCTACTTAGTTATTTTTTAGTCAGTTTTTTAAAAGATTTTTAGTTTGTCTTGAACAGAAATCATCATTTACATTGAAAATAATCACACAATTTTTGAAAAAAAATTTAGAACAATGAAATAAGGAATGTATATATATACATATATATATATGTGTGTGTGTGTGTGTACATTGTACCTCTTTTTAAAAACTTTTTTGAATTAAAGATCTTATTAACAGTATTAAAAACATTCATTTATTTGTTAATAAACATTTTCTATTATTATTATGTACATAGCCTGCTGGTAAGGAGCCATGGAAGGAAAGAAATTTTGAATACAGGTCCTTTTCTCAAGCCACTAGAAATCTTGTCATGACAAATTAAAACAAGGTATTATTGGAATTTAGAAAAGGCTGAGATCATCATGAGTTGAAACGGTCAGGGGAAAATTTCATAGAGGAGATGGGAGTAAAGTTATGTCTTGAAGGATGGGTAGACAGAGAAAAGGAGGGAGAAGGAAGAGGAAGTAAATAACATGAACAATATTCCATGAAGCAGAGGAAAGGAAATGTGAAAAAAGGCCTGAAGTTGGGATTTTGTAATTTGTGTTAGCCTGAACAACAGTTATCCTGGGGCAGTAGTGAGAGTCTGAAATGTGGGTCTTGGCATCCCACATGGAGTCTTTTCAGACTGATCCCCCTACACGGATGTTATAATTTAGTGACATACACCCAATATTCTATCTCCCGATTCCATGCCTTTCCAACCCATCCCTGGAATTTTCTCCCCTCCACCTCCTCTTCTTGGCTTCCCTGAAGATTCATCTTAAATCTCACTTTCCTTAAAAAGTGTTTCTCATTCCCCCCACTGCTACTGTCCTCTTTTTGAAATTCCTGCCTATTTATACTGTATTCATCTAGTGTGTATGGTTTTTCACATGTTGTCTCCCCCATTAAAATGTAACTCTTTGAGGGCAGGGACGGTTTTCTTTTTGTCTTTACTCGTATCCCAGCACTTACCATAGTGCCCAGCACAGACTTACTAAATGCTTGATCACGATGATGATGATGATGTTTGAATTTGCTTCTGTGGGCAATGAGGAGCCGCTTAACATCATTTAAAAAAATAATGATGAAGACCCACTTGCAATTGCTTAGGATATTGTTTATATGTTGACTATATTATTCAATGAAGTTCTAAAAGGAAAAGATCAAGTTAAATTTCCCTCAGTGGGAACATCGTGATTTTCCCCTTGTTACCATTTCCCATGGTTACCATTCAAGAAATAATATAAGCATGGATTAGTGAGAGAAAGAAACCAGAGGCAAGGAAACCACTGAGGAAGCTCTTGCAAAAATTTAGGCATTGGATAGAGTTTTGAGTAAGGCGGTAGTAATAGGAAAGGAAAGGAAATAGAAAATAATGGATACAAATAGTATTAAGAAGAATCCACAAATTTTGGTTGACTGGATACTGATGATAAGTGATGTAGGGAATTAACAAAGATGCAAAAGTCTGAGGCCTGGATAACTGGGAGAATGACAAAATGACTGACAGAAATAATGGAATCAGCAGTTGGAAACAATATGAGATAAGACTATTTTAATTTTATTTAAATTTGGGTTGGCAGTGGGGCAGTGAAGGAATGCTTTGAGATATATGGCTAAACCTTGGGAGAGAATCAGGGATAAAAATCAAGATCTGGGAGTCATCTGCATGGAACTGATAAGTGAAGCCAAGAAGATGAATGAATTCTCTGAGTAAAAGAGTATAAAGGGACAAGAGTAGAGAACTAAGTACTCAACTTTGGGGAATGTCCAGAGTTAGGAGGCTAGAGGAGGTTATTGATGGTGTCAAGTGCTATAAAAAGTTGAGGAAAATAAGGACTGACAAAAATTTATTGGATTTGGTGTTTAGGGAGCCATACATGAAAATAGAGAATGAAGTTTCATTACGTGACATAGATGTAAATCAGACTAAAGGACGGTAAGAGTAAAGGAAATAAAGTAAGCAAATATAGACATCTCATTCTAGGAGGTTGGCAATGAAAGGAAGGAGATTAACAGAAATTCCTTCATAGAAAAAAGAGTATTTATCCATCAGCATTTATTCACTCATATTAGTAGATCAAAAATTAATTTAAGAGGGGGTGGAGCCAAGATGGCAGAGTAGAAAGACACACAAATGTTGCCTTTCCCCACACAGCCCATAAAATACCTGTAGAGAGGGATTCTTAACAAATTCTGGAGCAGCAGAAGTGGAGAACAACAGAGTGGAGATTTCCAGCCCAGGGTGAACTGAAAGGCCAAGGGAAACGTCAGTTGCACCAGATCTGGAGCAGAGCCCAACCCAGCCTTGGCCTCACAGTGTGGTGCCAGAGCACACAGCTCTGGAAGGAGGACACCTCGGGGGTAGAATCTCCAATCACAGTAGCAGTGAATCCCCCGTTGCAGTAGCAGCAGGGCCTCAGATCCCTCAACCCACAGGCACCAAAGGTCAGTGACAGGGTTTTTTCAGCTGGCTGGGAAAGGAGAAGAGCCTTCCCATAGCTCTGGCCTCAGGCAGTGGCCGCAGAGGCCACATCAGCAGGAAGCAGCAGTTCCCACTAATGCCCCTACAGCAGCCTGCATCCATTGTTGGATTATAAAACCCCTGGGGGCACTGAGGAGCTGATTATTACCTCAGCCCTGTATAGAGGCCCTGAGGGAGCTGATCTTTATCTCTCATTGCCTGGTGGCCCTGCCCCTACAGCTTATCTGAAATTCAGCCCCAGTGCTGGCTTGGTGGAACTGGAGGCCAGGTGGCTATGGAGAGGAAACTGCTAAGATTCTGGGCACAAAAATCTCTACCTACTCCCAGACTAGTGTACACACTTGATTGTGTCACTCTGGAGGAACTAAGATCTTACAGATTCCCAGAGTATACCCTTCTCTTGATAAAGGACCCAAAAGTCAAGTAACTGGTTGGAAAAATGCCCCCAAAAAAAGGGGGAAAATAAGACTATAGAAGGGTATTTTCATGGTGAACAGATATCTTCTCCCATCCTTTCTATGAGGAATAACAATGCTTACCATCAGGGAAAGACATAAAAGTCAAGGCTTCTGTATCCCAAACATCCAAAATAAATATTCAGTGGTCTCAAGCCATGGAAGAGCTCAAAAAGGATTTTGAAAATCAAGTAAGAGAGGTGAAGGAAAAATTGACAAGAGAAATGAGAGAGATACAAGAAAAGCATGAAAAGTAGGTCAACACCTTGCTAAAGGAGGCTGAAAAAAATGCTGAAGAAAATAACACCTTGAAAAATAGGCTAACTCAATTGCCAAAAGAGGTTCAAAAAGCCAATGAGGAGAAGAATGCTTTAAAAAGCAGAATTAGCCAAATGGAAAAAGAGGTTCAAAAGCTCACTGAAGAAAATAGTTCTCTCAAAATTAGAATGGAACAGATGGAGGCCAGTGACTTTATGAGAAACCAAGAAATCACAAAACAAAGCCAAAAGAATGAAAAAATGGGAGATGATGTGAAATATCTCAATGGAAAAACAACTGACCTGGAAAATAAATCCAGGAGAGACAATTTAAAAATTATGGGACTGCCTGAAAGCCATAATCAAAAAAAGAGCCTAGAAATCATTTTTCATGAAATTATCAAGGAAAACTTCCCTGATATTTTGAAACCAGGGGGCAAAATAAATACTGAAAGAATCCACAGATCTGAAAGAGATCCAAAAAAAGAAACTCCTAGGAAAATTGTGGCCAAATTCCAGAGTTTCCAGGTCAAGGAGAAAATATTGCAAGCAGCTAGAAAGAAACAATTTGAGTATTGTGGAAATACAATCAGGACAACACAAGATCTAGCAGTTTCGACATTAAGGGATCAAAGGGTGTGGAATATTATATTCCAGAAATCAAAGGAACTAGGACTGAAACCAAGAATCACCCACCCAGCAAAACTGAGGATAATACTTCAGGGGAAAGAATGGTCTTTCAATGAAATAGAGGACATTCAAGCATTCTTGACGAAAAAACCAGAGCTGAAAAGAATATTTGACTTTCAAACACAAGAATCAATAGAAGCATAAAAAGGTAAACAGCAAAGAGAAATCACAAGGGACTTACTAAAGTTGAACTATTTACATTCCTACATGGAAAGACAATATTTGTAACTCTTGTAACTTTTTTCAGTATCTGGGTAGTTGATGGGATTACACACACACATACTCACACACACACACACATACACAGAGCACAGAGTGAATTGAATAGGATGGGATCATATCTTATAAAAATGAAATTAAGGGGTGAGAGAGAAATATATTGGGAGGAGAAAGGGAGAAATGGAATGGGAAAAATTATCTCTCATAAAAGAGGCAAGTGAAAGACTTTTCAGTGGAGGGAAAAAGAGGGGAGGTGAGAGAAAAAACATGAAGCTTATTCTCATCACATTCAACTAAAAGAAGGAATAAAATGGACACTCATTTTGGTATGAAAACCTATCTTACAATACAGGAAAGTGGGGGAGAAGGGGATAAGCAGGTTGGGGGGGATGATGGAAGGGAGGGCAGTGGGAAGAGGG
>CM053773.1:79609043-79646315 GCA_028658325.1 Potorous gilbertii | reverse complement strand
GAACCTCTTTTGCCAATTGAGTTAGCCTATTTTTCAAAGTGTTATTTTCTTTAGCATTTTTTTGGGTCTCCTTTATCAAGGTATTGACCCATTTTTCATGCTTTTCTTGCATCTCTCTCATTTCTCTTCCCAGTTTTTCCTCCACCTAACTTGATTTTCAAAATCCTTTTTGAGCTCTTCCAAGGCCTGAGCCCATGGGGTATCTATTTCAGATATTTGGGATACAGAGGTCTTGACTCCTATGTCTTTACCTGATGGTGAGCATTGGTCTTCTTCATCAGAGAAAAATGGCGGAATCATCTGGTCACCAAGAAAATAACCTTCTATGGTCTTATTTTTTTTCCCTTTTCTGGTCACTTTCCCAGTCAGTTAGTTGACTTCTGAGATTCCTGTCCACCCCCACCTCGATCCACCCAGCTAGTGCTTGGGGTCTGAGATTCAAATGCCGCTCCCCAGCCTCAAGGCTTTCAGCAGCAGGCCTGGCTGCTATTCAATGGGAGCTTAGGTTCTGGTGCTCAAGTGGGGGCAGGGCCACCTCCCAGGCCCAGTTCCCTCAGGGGGTTTATGCAGAAACCTTCTGTGAAGAAGCTCCTGCCTGCTCCGGGAGCCTCTGGCTGCCTGCTGCCTCTGCTGCTGCCTCCCAAGGGGGCCCGAGTCATGGAGACCTCCCGCTCCCCTCTCAGGCAGTCCAGGCATCTCTCTCACTGACCTGCGCGTCTGTGGGTGGAGGGACCTTTGCGGCCGCCGGAGATTCCATCCCTGAAGCCTGCTTGAATCTATCTGCTTGCTCCTCTCAGTGCCGTGTGGCCAGGGCAGGCCTGGGCTCTGCTCCCGTCTGGTCCACGAGGGACCTTTGGGGTTGGTTTTTCAGGGCTTTCTGTAACGGAAATCTCCTTCACACCATTGCTGCGCGGCTCCACTGTTCCAGAATTTGTTGGGAGTTCTTTTTATAGATAATTATGGGCTGTGGGTTCGGAGCTAGCATATGTGAGTCTTTCTACTCCGCCATCTTGGCTCCGCCCACACAGTTGCTTTTCAAGAAGCATTTTGGAGTCTGAAGACGTAGAAGTGAGTGACAATGCATGGAAAATTAAGATTATTATGCTTGACTATCTAATTCACAAGGTTGTTCAGAGGAAAACGTTTTATAAAACTCTAGGTCCTATATAAATGTTCTATTATGATTAACCTAATTATTTTGCTTAATTTAATAATAAAATCTTTATTGGGGTGGTATGGTAAAGAGTTTGCACTTGATATAGAACAAATATGTGTATCATAATACTACTTCTTATTTGTAAAACTTGTTTGTCTCTCCTTCAGAGTTTCTTCTTTGAATTATACCTGATCTCAAGGGCCATTTAAACAAACATAGATATTTATAGGTTTAATCTGTGGGGACAGCCCTGGTTTATGGGGCAATAGTGGGAGGAAAGGAAGATGAATGAGGAGTACAAGGATGATTGGTGATAGATATGGCCCTTGAGATGTGACAGCAGAAACAGCAGCAGACTTGGGTAAGCAGCAGGCCTCCTGAAGGTAGCCTGAGGTAGGACAACTTACCAGGGCATAGGATATACCCTCATCCACCATGCTTTCCTTATCAACACTTCATATATTTCCCCCTAAATTAAAAAGAATTCCACCAACCTCTCTACTCAAAAGTTCCTTCCCAAGAAGGTGTCCCAGTACTGTTTCATGTCTCCATGCCTATCCCAAATCAAAGTATCTGTCCAGCTTGATCTGATGCTCAATGCCCATGAATAGGTCCTTCTGAGTGATCTTCTCCCACCAGTGGAACAAGGTGGAGAAATTAGAGTGTGCCTCAGAACAAGTGATGTCTAGAGGGAAGGCTGCAAAAATACTTGACTGCTTCTTCAGGTGCCAGGATTGTGGACTGTGATGGCATGTAGGGAGGAGGGGCTGCAGGACTGTAAACTGGGGAACTAACTGGGCACACAGGACACTGGGGCGCAGGGTCACCAGGGGGCCACACAAAGTCTAATTGCGGGGCTACAGGGCAAGTTCTGGGATCTGGAGGATATGGGTATACCAGTTGGATGGGGATGCCTGCCATTGGGATCTCTTGAATTTCTAAGAGACTTTGAAGGTGCTGACGTCAGCAGTAGAGGTAACAGTTGGAGCAGAGTAAGCAGCAGATGGTAGTGACTAACATGACAATGAATATCTAAGACAACACCAGCAATAGTCTTGAGGCCAGAGGAGCCAACAGGATGAGCAACATTCCAGCTAGCTGCTACACTGGGGCTCAAGGGTCATTTTTTTATGGAAAGTTTCTGAGAGATGGAATACTTTTGTTTCTGCCTCTCAGCAAAGAATTTTTTGATACTAAAAGTCTTACAGTATGATAGTGTACAAAAGAAGCTAAAACAATTTTATAAATTCCACAATTAATGTCCTACTTCAATGCCTAAGTTTAGAATGAAGGGAACCCTTAGTTCTTATAAGCTATGCCAACAGAACAAAGACTCTTGCAGTTCTTTCCATGTTGGCAAGGTTTTGGGAGTAGGTGTAATAATTAACTGTATGTCTTTAATATGAAGACTAGTCTAAGTTTAGAGATTTAAGTACCCTAAGTTCAGAGACCAATCACTAATTTGGCCAAAGTGTAATAAATTTTTCTGACCCAGCAATTATCAAAGATCATCTTACCACGCTGTAGGATTATGATTTCTGTGAGTAAAGGAAGTACTCTTATGGAGAAACCAAGAATTCTTGATGTATTAACAAAGCAATGATAAAAGTTCCATTCCCTAAAGTTTATTGATCTGGCATCAGAGTGGAGACAGTCTGAGAATACACTGGTAGAGAAAGTGCTTGTTCAGCATTTTAAATATCCTAAGGATGATCGAAAGTTGATTCTACTGCTGATTTTAAAATTGATTTAACTAACCTGCTATCCTTCATACATGGCTTTCTATTTCCTGTTCTCTATGCCTTTTGCACACTATCTGCCTTTGCACAGCCCCCTGGGCAATGGATAATGAAATGCCCTTCATTTCACCTCTGCTTCTTAGAATCCTTTCTTCTTTCAAAGTTCGGTTCAAGTACATTCTATACAAGGCATTTCCTGATCCACCACACCTTATTCTGTACTGTTTTATATATTTTATTATGAACTTTATGTATAGCAATACATACATGTATATAAACTTGATGTATATTTTGTTTTCTGCCAATAGATTATGAGTTGCTTGAAGCCAAGGATTGTTTTATTTTTGGTTTGTTTCCCCCACTGCCTAATACAGTGCCAGGTCTTATCAACTAGTGGTCAATTAAGCATACCCTGGTAGGCACAATACTTATTTGATACTTCACAATGTGCACAACCTGAGTGATTATCACATCTTCAAATTTTATTTGAAAAGAATATTCTAAAACCTGGATTTAAACAAAACATACTTTCCCATTGACAGTGGTACATGGGGTCTACATTACTAAAAAAGTAATTTCAAGTAAAAGTGGGTAGCAAACTAGATGAGGCCTACAACTTCCAACAAACTTTGATTAAGCATACATTATGTGTAAAGAGAACTAAGTTAACTGTTTGCTGGATGAGAGACATAAAACATAGTCCAGAACCTCATAAAGCTTGCAATTTAGTGGAGTACATAATACAAAACACACATACACAAACACAATAACTTTACAAATAAAAATGCTGCAAGGTAAGTGCATAAAATTGGCTCTGAAGTCAGATGACATGGGTTCAAATTCAGATTCTGATATTTAGTTCTATGAATCTAAGTAATTCATTTAGCCATTAAGTCTCTCAGTTATAAAGATGTCAAGCTTCAAGGGCTTTCGAGACCATTTAATCTAATCTTTTTATTTTATAGATAAGGTAACTGATTCTGTGCTGACAGAGGTAGTGAATGGCGGAGCCAATCTTCAAATGCAGATGCTAAATATCTGGCGGGTGGTGAATTTTCAGTTTGGCAGAACAGTAGCACAGGCACCATGAAGTAAGGCTATAAACAAGGAAAGATGCATCCAGATTACTTCAAATAAAAAGAAATACACATTACCTACTTCACAGGATTATTGTAAAGTTCCAATGACATAATGCGTAAAATGGGCTTTACAAACTTTAAAGCATTATATAAATGTCATTTCTAATTATAGGAAGGTAGCTGGAAAATCAAAGTTATTAATAAGCATAATGTCCTTTTTTTTGTACTGAGATTAAGATACTTAAGTTTAGAAGACTTTAGCATTTTTGTATGTAAGAGATGTTTTGTGTTTTTTCACTAAATTACCTGGTGGGTATTTTGATGCTTTTCCAGGTCCGTGCTCTAAATATTTGGAATGATTTGGGATTTCCTGGGTTTTGATTTTCCCAATCCTTTTCCCTATAAATAGAACAACAGTTGAATTATTTTATAAACAAATCATATACACTTGAAATATTACAGAAAGCAGCAAAATAAATAGATTGATAGGACACACCTCAATGACTAGCAACCCTGTGTCCACTGGTCAACTCAGAAATCTTTTTAGCCCTCATCAGTTTCTATATATGTAACATGTATGCCCGACAATTTGTAAATAACATTCTAAAAAATATTATCAAGAATACATATGACCAAGAAAGTGTGTTGTCACATAGTGACAAGAAGATCCAACAGAGAGGCCTTGTGAAGCAGGATAATGGGGTAAAAAAGTGTCCAATTCATGGAGCAGATGCTCTGTGAAGGAAAATATGGGTGCTATACAAGAGAAGATGTGGGGAGATGGTGATTTGCATTTATGGAAGTGAGTACTCACACCGATGAAATCATGGAGTCAAAAAAGTAGTATTAGTATACCTGCACTCCTCTTGAGTCACAGAGTAAATAAAAACATGAGTGAGGGAACAATCTCATAACTTTACTTTTTCTTACCTTCCTCTGGATCTGCGAGATAAAATAATCAATGGAACAATTTCGAGTAACGAAGTTTCAATTAGAAATATGAAATGATCTATAAACCAACTTCACTACTATCACACAATTATCCTACCATATGTAAATGTTTAAATATTTCTATTTATAAGTTTGTTTTGGCTGTAGGTTTTTATTACACCTGCTACAAATCCTCACAACAGTACCATATACAACTAAATGCTGAATGTCTACACAATAGCTACCTACACTACCTTTTTTTTTTTTTACAAAGGTTAAAAAGTCACTTTTCAATTGGAATTACTGAAAATTATTAAAAATATACTTTTTATTTTACCTGATCAACTGAAGAGTTGAATAGTCCATGATGAATGGTAGTATTGCTGTCTTTTAAAGTTCCTGAAGATTTTTGGTGAAATTTCCTTTTTGACCTAGGGGCTGTTTTGTTTGACACTAATCGGCAAATATTTAAATCTTCTTTAGCTGGATTCACTGATTGTTGCTGTGGTAGCTGGGTATCCTCTGTTTCTGTGTCTGACTCAAAAATGTGGAATTGTCTTTTCCTTTGTAGTAACTCATGGTCATTTCCCAAAACTTGTATAGCATGTTGACTTGCTAAATTTTCTTTCTTTTGGATGTTTGCAACATTTCTAATTAAATATGAATTGTTATCTGATAACTGAAATACTGAATCATCAAAAATTTGAGGCTTATATCCTCTTAAATTCACATTTGATGATGTGCACTTAGGCTGATAAAAAATTGACTTTGTATATAGGTCTTGTGGAGGTGTAAAAGTTCTTCGATTTACATTTCCAGTATGTGCTGTAAATATATTAGTTTTAGTTCTTTTTTTCTCATACTGGCCCAAATTCAATTTGTTAACTTGAGTCACACAAGATTTACTTGCAAATGTCTTTGATTCTATACCAATATGCTTTTTCTTCTGGTTGGCAGACTTTGAGATATTTTCATTCACCTGCATCAGTCTACCTTTAAAAATTGGTATGATTTTAGTGGTACTTTTATTTTGGTAATCAGGAGTTAAATCTTGAACTTGTATGTTCTTGGTTTTGTGCCTGGATGCTTCAAAAGATGTCTGTGACTCCCCGCTACATGTGCCTTTATTCTCATAGTCTGGCTGAAGATAAAGACTTGAAAAAATACTTGGCTTTGGCTGGTTGGCTAAAAGCTCCATCTTGTGGTCAAATGTCAAAGTAGCTGATAATGGACTCTGAACCAATGTAGGTTTTATAGAAGGGACCTGAGTCAGAGAATCACCGAACATTTTTTTGGCAGTCAGATTAGGAGTCTTGACTTTGTTTCCCTAAAAGTAGAGATTATCAAAATAAAAAAATAAAATAAAATCAAGTCTTTAATAGAGAAGAAACAAGAGGTGTTAAGCAAGAGTTCAAAGTAATATAGGAGAGAGAAAAGTAATCCAATAGGAAATAACAGATGACCTTTTCTTTTTTTAAAGTGAGTAGATTATTATTTTCTTTCTATATATTACAGGTAATTTTATAATACATACTTTTGTAATATATGTATAATACCTTATAATATAGGTAATAGAGATCATTTTACTATACAAATAATATGCTGTAGGAATAATTAAGTCAATGGTGTTGGAAAAACACACTTGACATTAATAGATATCAAGAAAAATTTTTTGCAGCAGAGTTCGGAGGAATTGAATGCTTTTGGCCAAAAGCTCAACCCTTCTTTAGAATGAGAGCACTGAATACAGAAGCGAGAGGAGGTATATACCATTAGCTCAAGACAGATCCTCCCACCAGGAGACGGATTGGTCTGATCTCCTTTAGGTCACTATATTCTCTACATGCCCATCATGTAACCACTACTGGTATGATCCTCCCTCCTAAATGTGCATTAACATAGGACCCATGATCAGAAAACGGAGGGATAATTTTAAGCAAGGTGTGTCTGCTTATGTACATGAGGTTCATTAAGCAAGTGCAGTGAAGAAAAGCCTTCTCTAGGTCATTTTCCCTGGGTAGTTCCAGTTAGTTTTAGATTTGGTCCCTTTATCAAGAACTTTATAATTTTCCCAAGGCCACTGTCTGTCTCCTGATTGGCTGAGTCCAACTGCAGTCTGCTGGCTTTCTTTTTATTTGACTTATTCTCAATGACTTCATCAACTAATAACTTCTGTGGAAACTTAACTTTTTGCTGTCTCTCACAATGGATATAGTAGAGAGATTGGGCTGAGAGTCAGGAGATGTGAATTTTAATCTGTGCTTTGACACTAACTCACTCCTGGGCAAGTCATTTAACTCTCCTCGACTTCAGGAGATAAATAATAAAATAAGATAAAATTACAGGTTCCATTAATCATTTATACAAATTACTGTCACAAGTTAATTATTCATTTGCCTTAGAACATGCCCTCCTTCTTCCTTTCCATTTATCTAAAGTCTAGTCTTTCTTTAAGTCCCAACTTCTCTATGAAGTCTCCTCCAGTTACCCAATGCCATGACAATCTCTCTATCCTTCAAAATCCTACAGAGCTGTCTATATCATTCACTTGGCATTTAGTACGTGCTACCATGCATTGTTATGTATTTTTAGTTATAAATCTCATCTTCCTAAATAGTAGGTAATTTCTTTGAGGTCAATAACCATATCTTTGTTTCCCTAGTTGCTGGTGATGATAAAAGCTGTGGGGAGAAATCACTGGAATAGGATGACATTAAACAACAATAGGTCTTTATTAAGACACTTTTTGAAAAGGTGTACTTTATTTTATGCAATATATTCTTTAAAAATCTGTGTAAATCAAATCTAACTTAAAAATTGCTACAACTCATTTAATCCATTTGTGATCTCATTATAACATGAGTAAGTGCCTCTTAATTTATATATTTGCTAAGTTTTTATTTTTCATGTAATTTCATAAAGGAGGTTCTCCTTATAGTTACTGTAATTTTTTTCTTTAAACTGCTTTACACTACCTAAAAATTTCAGTTAATATTTTATATAGCAGCAAGAAAAATAATAAATCACGTTTATAAAATGTTTAGATGAATAAAGTACATTTCTTCATAATAACCCTGTGAAGTAAATAGTCCATACATGATTATAGAGCAACTTCATAGTTAAAGAAATTTTAGTTCAGAGAAGTCAAATGATTTGCCCAAGCTTACACATCTAGCAAAAGATGTGGTAAAGCAAAAACTCAAACAGATCTTAATTAGCAAGCAGCTTTACTCATACTTCTCAAATAATCAGAGTGAGAATGATCACTACAAAATTTTTTTCCTCTTATTTCTAACTTTCTTATACTGAGTGTTTCTGGAGACTCAATATAAAATGTTGCATGAACTTCTCTGTTCTCTACATGGCACAAATTTCAAGGTTATTGGCAAATCTAGACATTGAATGGATTCTTATTCCTTTGAATAATACAAATACCAGGAATTTATCAAATGTATTGGGAAAAGAAACTTAAAGGTATACTTAGGCAAATAAGATAGTACTAAAAACATGAGCAAAATTTTTGTTTGTGGGTTTCCAGATTTGACAATCTAGTAGCTGAAGTAATGACAGAAAAAGGGATATTGGATGTTTCAAAGGTGCCAGCAGGTAGATTTAAAGTGATAAATTTTCTTTGGTAAGTGGTAGAATACAATTTAATAACCTCACTACCTCAGCATTATGCTTGTAGTGATCTAATCAGTTTAGTCATCCTGACAATCTTACCATGTGTGACCTTGTACTAATAACTGCCTTTTTAGAGCCTGCTAAAATGGACAAATGTTGTTTAAGCTCAATATCATTGATATATTTATTAAATACTGATGTGATATAGAGAGGGAATCTCAACATAGGAAGAATCACACAATAATTTACATCATCTTTTCCTGTCGAAATTTTTTCCCTTCCATACTTCACTAATGTATGTGGCTTGCAATGACTTTGTACTTATACTGTGCTTTTACCCCCAATAAGGTACCTTAAATACATACACCATGAAAAGAATTTGCAAGAGCTTATGACTTCTGGTCTCTAAGTTATTATTTACTTATTATTTCAATTTGTAAAACACACTCAACACTGCAAACACCTCCAGGCCCATATACAAAATTTATACAAGGCTACAAAAAGGACCTATGAAAACAGCAGATGAGGTCCTAAATAATTCAACCAAAGTGGGCAATGAGCTCCAGGATTCCTCTTAGACAAAGCTTTCCCAATAAATACCTTCATAGTAAACAAACCAAAGCTTTTTGAAGTCATGACCTGTCAAAGAATACATCTGGTATATAGTAAACAAACCAAAGCTTTTTGAAGTCATGACCTGACAAAGAATACAGGGTCTGGTATATAGTGGGTCCTAAATAAATACTTCTTGATTGATAATTATGAAAAGGCATTAGTCTAGTCTCCTAATTATGCTCAAAGAATCATTGGCCAAAGTATATAGCTGACTTCATTTTCTAGGATTATAAGAGTATTTTAGGTGACCTCTAAAATGACAACCGAATAACATATAAGAACAAAACATGAAATTGTACTCTGGATAGTTAAAGAAGATTGTCACAAGAGCGGGAGTTTGTAATAGAAGTGTAGCCATGGACAAGATAATAGTAACAGATATTTCTATTGTACTTTGAAGTCTTCAAGATACTTTATGTACATATTAACTAATTTGATATATCTGTATAATTTAACACAGATATTAATTATTTATAGATAAAGAAGCTGATGCTTAGAATCAGTGAAGTGACTTGTCTATGGTCATAAAGTAGGCAAGGCAGCCAAGTTATTGAACCCAGGTTTTGCTGACTCCAAGTCCAGCACTCCAGCGGAGAGAGAGAGAGAGACTGCTAATTGTGTCATGCTAGGTCATCTGCCAGGTTCTATTTAAATTATGGGAAGTAGTGTTATTTTGCTGTTTTGGTTTTTTTTCTTTTTAACTGTAGGGCTTTTAACCCTTTCTATAGATTTATATTCCTTGACTCTGAAGGAAAGTAGTGAAGTGTCATGGAAACAGCATTAGACTAGGAGTTAAAGGACTTAGTTTCTAGTCTTAGTTCTAACATTAACCGGCTGGGGAATTTCAGACCAGGTTATTTAACTTTCTGGCCCTCATCTTTCTCCCCTGTTAAGTGGGAATAGTATCTCCCCTCTCTGCTTTACAGATTTCATAAGGATCAAATGAAATAGTAAGTCTCACCACAAGAATTTATGGAACCAGAAAAACTATCCCTGGCTCCTCTGTCTAGTGTCCTAAGAAGAATCACTTAATAGATCAGGTTAAAATCAGGTCAGCAGTCCTCAGAGATATTTACTGTGCTTTCCTTATTCTTTTTCAGTTATTTTTGAGGAACTCTACGTTATTAGGGAAATAGTATATTGGCTATAGGCAGATGTTTATATTATATTCTATCAGAAATACTTCTGTGGAGCCATAATTTCATCAGAATGGGTACTCCTGCCAGTGTTTCAGATGATCAGACATTTACATCTTTTTCTCTTGAGCAATCCTTGTTCATGCCTTTCCATAATTTCATTCAAAATCTATTCAACATACTGGAGGCCTTTCTCTGTTTTGCTTTTTAAATTTATGGATACCAGGAAAGAAGTACAAAGTAGCACAGTAAACAGAACGCTGGATCTATAGTTGGAGAAACCTGAGTTCAAATCCTGCCTCAGAACACCAACTGTTGGACCTGGGACAAATCATCTAAACACTGTCTGCTTCAGTTTCCTCATCTGTAAAATGGGGGTAGTAATAGCATCTGCCTCCCAGGGTTGTTGAGAGCATAAAATAAGATATTTGTAAAGCACTTTGCAAATCTTAATGTGCTATTACTAATAATAACACATTAGCTAATGGAACTAGTAGCAATCCTCATAGTCACAGTCAGTCATTGTCTTCATCACAGGGGTATGGTGGCCCTGTCTCATATGGGCTCCCAAAAACCAATTGTTAAATTTTCAATGTGAGCATTCCCACCATAGATATCAACAATTGATACAAATCAGGGCTTGAGATGTTGTTATGGTGACTGTCTAGACTTAAGAAAGTCATAGAGGAAATATTAATGGTGCAGATTAAACTTTAAAGTGTGTCATGTACATATATATGTCCATATACACATATACACCTACATATCTATTAATGTATAGGTATGTATTTGGCGATATGGTTGGCAAACACTTACCAGCACACCCCTGCAGTACTCCTACTACTCACTTCACGACGGGTCTACCTCTTTTTCTGGTCCTGCAAATCCTTATTTCCCTTTTCCGTCATTTCTCACAGGTAAGTCATCATCGCTAGCATAGTACATCCTCCTTACCACGCATCTTGTCACCCATCTTTTGACTACCTACATTTATGGTTACTCTTTTTCCTCTGGGTTTTTTGGTGCTAAATTTTTTGTGCATTTGTAGTTTTAGGGCTTTGCTGCTCTATGAATTTGGAATGGGGATGACTTGTACTATTTCATTACTCCAAGATAAATCAAAAGTTAATGTAGTCATTACTAGAAAGTAATTACAATCAGAGCTGAAATATATTTTTGTCCGCTATGAGTCACTGAAAATCTTTTTATGGTTCTCATCCATCTTTTTCCATGTGCTTATTCTTGCTTCAAGGATGACTTTACTTTGAAGATAGAATCTGATTAAATTATTGTATTTTTATAGTGAGGATAGGTAGGAGAAAGAATATCGTTTTATCTTTGCACCATCAACAATTCTTCTGAGTTATTCCTTTTCTGGTGTTTTTTTAAGGTAATTATAGTTTCCTTCTATAAACAAGCAAGAAAATCAAACAACTACTAAAAGAACTCAGGTGTTATAAAAAGATGTGTCAATGGGCTTTAAAACTAAACAGATTCAACCAGTGATTATCTCAGAATCATCAAAAGAATGCTGGATATATTCTAGGTAAATATTTTCAAACTAAAACATATTGTAAAGTATTTTTCAATCTGTATTATTTGACTATTCAGACTTAGGAAGGGTATATGTACACTTTTTCCCTATAGGAAAACTATCTTCTTACCTGTAAAGAAGGTTTGGTGAGTTCTTGAGTGTAGTAATATGGCTTACTTGTCATTTTTACTGGAAAGCCACATATATGAGGGAGTTTGGATTTCAGATCAAGAAGAAAGCTTTTCAATACACTTTCCTCATCAACCCTTGGAAAAAACTGTACAGGTTGGCTTCTAATGCAAGTAAGAGGGTACTTGAACAATGTTAAAGATTAAACATCAATTTTTGTTACATTTAATGTATGTATGAAACTGTAATTCTTTGTATCATCATTTTATTGTAAGCTTGTAGTTCCTTATCTCTTATACATCTCTACATGTATATTATAAACACACATGTGCACACATATAACATATATATATATATTACATTTTCCATTAGAATTTAAGCTCATTGTAGAACCAAAACAATTTATAAGTAGACTACAACATTGTAAAGGAAAATAAATTTGAAAATTTAAGAACTCTGATCAATGTAATGACCAATCATAACTACAGAAGACTGATGATGAATCATACTTCTCATCAGTTTTTTAGATATGACCAATACAACACAAATTTGTTTTGCCGATTACACATATTTATAAAAAGGGAGAGCTTTTACTGAGAGAAGAGGGAGCATGCAGAGGGAAGTGAGAAATAGTCATTCAAAAAATGAAAGAAAAGAACATCATTGAAACATAAGAAAAACACACAGAAAAGAAAAGAAAGGATAGGTAGTTCCTATTACCATGTTAAAGATATGTTGGGTGAATCAGGTGGACACCAAAGGTAGAAAGCAGCCCTGAAAAGCATTCAGCAGCCCTCACACCAGAGATACCAGTCTTCCCTTAACAAACTACATCCCTTAAGGGGTTTACATTCTAATGGTGGCAGATAACACATAAAAAGGAGCTGGAAAGTGGGGAGGGAGAAATAAAAGAGCCCCACCCCCCCACAAGGAGGAATGGTAGCTAAGTCTATAGAGATAGTAGCATGGAAGGGAAAGAAGCATAGCAAATCTGATCTTGCCCTTAAAATAGAGCACCTCCCCAAGGAACTTACCAAAAGGAGACAGCCTGGTGGTGGAGGAGTATTCCAGGACATAATGATAGAAGGATTAGGGGACAAGAGATTAAAGAGTATAGAATAGTGCACCACTGAATTGTTTACTTACAGGATCGTAACTGAAGAGAAGAAAGACCAGGGCAAGAAATGGGACTGGGAGAAGCGGGTGACAGAGGGACTCAGTCACATTGAGACTGAAGAATAGGTTTATGAATGGTGACACAAAGGCAGACATTATAGTCAGAGATATTAGATAGTGAGTACCTTGAGGGTAGGCACTGTCTTTTGCCTTCCTTTGCATGCCTAGGACTTAAAGCAGAGTGCTCTCTTCTTTTTTCTTGCCTTTTCCCCTACTCTCTCAAATCCCAGTTAAGACAGATGAACATGCAAACAAGTGATACCAATTATTAAACTGATAAACCTACTTTTTGCCTTCTCATCAGACATCATCTTTCTACCACTATCCCTCCTTCACCTGTCGTACAATAAGGGATGGCTTTTCTCTTTACCAAGGCAAATCTCTCTCCACTTACAAGTAATCCTATTCCATTCCATCCTCTTCAGATTATCATTCCCACTTTCTCACTATTCTTCAGTCTCTCCCTATCTAGTGGCTCCTTCCCTACTGCTTACAAACATGCCCAGGTCTCTTTCATCCTAAAAAAACCCTCACTTGTTCCATCCATTCCCCCTAGCTATCACTCTGTATCTCTACTCCCTTTAATGGCTAAACTTGAGAATTCTCTCTTTAGTCAGTACCTTTACTTCTTCTCTGTTCATGCTCTTCTGGACTGCAGTTTGATTTCCAACCTCATCATTTAACTGAAAATGCTAGCACCAAGATTACCAGTGATCTTTTAATGGCTTTTCTTAATCCTCATCCTTCTGGACCTCTTTGAAGCCTCTGATACTGTCCATCACACTCTTCTTCATACTTTCTTCTCCAGGTTTTTGAGACATTGCTCTCTTCCACCTATCTCAGTCTCTTTTGTTCACCTGGGTTGCTTCTGTAAATAATGAGTACTCCCCAAGGCTCTATCCTAACGCCTGCTTTTCTTCTCCCTCATATGATATTTATTGATCTCATCAGTTCTTATGTATTCAATTATCATCTCTAGGCTGATGATTTTTAGATTAACTTATTCAACCCTAACTTCTCTCCTAAATTTCAGAGTCCCATATCCAACTACCTATTAGGCATCTCAAAATTAATATTCCAAATTAATTCCAAAGTGGAATTTGTCTTTCCTCCCAAACCTTCTCTCTTTCTGAACTTTCCTATTAGCACAGAAGGCACCACCATGAACCCAAGCACCCAGACTCCCAACTCAGGTGTCATTTTGAACTCTTCACTCTCTCTCACTGCTCTCCATCTAATATTGCCAAATCCTGTCTATTTTACTTTTACAACATCTCCTACATACTCCCCTTTTTTCTCCTCTAACACTGAAACCTCATCCTAGTCCTACTAGAGTTCATTCTCCATTCAGTTATCAAAATGGTTTTCCTCAAGTGAAGTTCTGACTACGTCAACTCTCTCCCCACATTCAATCAACTCCATTGGCTTCCTATTGCCTTTAGGATTAAACACAAAATCTTGTTTGGTTTTTAAAGCCCCTTATTACTTGGCTCCTTCCCACTTTTCCAGTCTTCTTACTTTTTATTCTTTACCATGTGCTCTGTGATGCTGATGACACTGGCCTCTAGGCTGTGCCTAACCCTTTACTAAGGGTATTTTCACTGTTTGTTCCCTGTATCTCCATACCTTTTCCCTCATTTCCATCTCCTGACTTCCCTGGCTTTCTTCAATCCTCAGCTAAAGTTTCACCTTCTATAAGAAGCCTTTCCCAAAACTCCTAAATCTTAGAGTCTTTCCTCAAGAAAACTTTCTAAATGTCTCAAATGTCAGTGGTAGATTATATAGAATTTTTATAAATCTTTTTTCATTTGTAATTAGCTGTAAGACCTGTTTGTTGGATGATTTTTAGATTAAAAAATCTCCAATTTACTCTGAATAAATCTTGTTTGTACATGATTCTTTGCATGAGTTCTCTCTCATTAGAGTGTGAGTTCTTTGAGGGCAAGAATTGCTTTTGCCTTTCTTTGAACCACTACCTGGATTTCTTTGAACTTGGACATAGTGACTGGCACTTAATAGGTACTAAAATGCTTATTATTGACTTAATATGAAACTTTTAACAGTGATTTTAATTTTTTGAAAGTCAAAAGAAACCTGCTAAACATATTTGAATTTTATTTAAGAAAAGGATTGTATGCTTTCCCTTCATGCGCTAGTTACCATATAACCATGATTAATTAAACAAATACAGAATGATAGCTACTTGGGAAGGATGGAATAAGTGAGGGTTTTTTTGAATATGTAAATGACATTAGCATGTTTGAAAGAAATAGGGAAGGAGTCAGTAGACAGGGAGAGAGTAAAGATTAGTGACAAAGTGGGACTGATAGGGGAGACAATCTTCTGGAAAAGATGAGGTGGAATGGAATTACTTGTAAGTAGAGAGGGGTTCACGGAGGGAAGGAGAAGAGCCACTTTTATTGTAAAATAGAGGTGAAGAAGGGGATAGTGGTAGTAGAATGATGTCAGATGAAAACATGAAAAGGTTTATTGGTTTAATAACTAGCTATCACTTGTTTACAAGTTCATCCGTCTTAACTGGGATTTGACAGAGTAGGGAAAATGGTAAAAAGGCAGAAGAGGAGAGGAGACAAGAGTAATTAGGTAGGATTAGTCAAATTGTGGTTTACTTGTTTCCTAAAACAAAAGGTCACACTATTTTCAGGACAAGTAAGTGTAACACAGTACAAGAAGAAATAGGATTTAATCACTCTGATATCTCAAAAAAAATCACTGTAAATGATCCTATAATACATAAAGTTGAGTCATAAATACATAAAGATGGCCAAAATGAGTAGACTGGCTGTGCCATCAGAGTAGTATAGTTGATAAGAGTGTTGGTCTTTAGGTAACTACGAGCTGGGCTGGGTGTGGCAGCCAAAGCCTATAATCCCAGTCATGGGAGTAACTTCTTGAGCTCAGGAGTTCTGAGATTCAGTGTAAACTGAGCGTGGTGAAATCCTAAGAATGGGGACTACCAAACTCCTAAACAGGTATGAACTGGCTTAGGTTGGAAGTGGATCAGGTCAAAGTTCCCATGTTCATCAATCAATAAGCATTTATTAAGCATCTACCATTTTCCAGGAACTGTGATAAATGCTGGGGATATACAAAGAGGAAAAGACAGTCTAATGGGGGAGATAATATAAAAATGCATGTATGTATGCATGTATGTATAACATATATACAAAGCAAGTTATATACAGGATAAACAGAAAATACCTAACAGAGGGAAGGCACTAGCACGAAAAAGATTTAGGAAAGGCTTCTTGTAAAAGATGGAATCAGAAGTGGGATATGGCCTGTAAGTGATCCCTGCACTTTCAGCCTAGTTAAAATAAAATGACCAAGTATCAGGAAAAAAAAAAGAATAAGAAAGAACTATGTTTCAATTTTGTCTCTGATATTAACTATGTGATCACGGATAATCAATTAACCTTTCTAAGACTCAGTTTCCTTTTTGTAAAATAAAAATGATACCTGTAATATCTACTTTGTAAGGTGGTTGTGATTTTCAAATAAAATTTTTATAAAGTGCTTTGCAAAATTTAAGGTGCTATTTGAATGTTAATTGTTATTATAATAAGAATTGGTAACTCTAGGTGAACATAGCCTATGACTAAAAACTAGTATTTAATGAAATTAAAAGAAGTAGAAGAGAATATATGACTGCATTTGGAAACAAATTAGACCTAGGAACAACATATAAAACAATAGTGCTAGGACACATAAGCGATATTAAAGAAAATCTGAGAAGATAGTGGTTTCTTAAAGGATATGTGAAAAGCCTTTCCCCTATCAATTTGAAGTAGACAGTGCAGTATACTTTCATCTCTCCACAATCCTCCGGGAGGTTATATCCATACTAAAATATTAAAAAAAAATTACATACTTTTGAGAGACAATAGCCATGGATCAAATTAGGGACCTGGAACAAAACATAAATATTCCTTACCAGACTATCCCAATGTATCTGAAAATCTTCATGTGACCGAAAAGGACAATCAGGGGGAACAGTATGAAGAATACTTGTTATTTGTCCCATTTTCATGCTATGCAAAAATAATACATCATAAGCATTATTAATCAAAAATGGAGTACAGTTCCATAAATAAAGTGATTTCTAGCTTAATTCTAGTAGGCTAAGTACTGTTATTTAGAAAAATTTTACTACTGACTCCAGAAAAAGCAGACATTATAAAACCTCACCAATTCATACTAATTGGTGGAAAAGAAATCTGAATTAGAAAAAAAAAAGTCTGGCCTGTAGGACATTTTACAAAGAAAATTTAGGTTCACTACACAGATTAATATGAAATTATATCTAAGAAAGTGTTTCCTGCACAAGTATTCCCAGTATCTTTTCTGATGCACAGAAGAGTATCATTTGCAAATAACCCATTAATTATATACCAATAATAATTTATTTTTGAAAAGGACGGGATCCAGCACTGTGATTTAATTAGGATGAAAACCTAGGATGGAGTTGATAGAAACTCCCTCCACAAATGAGACTGAAGAAGGCATAAACCCTTATAACATAAACCCTTAAGAAAGTTGCCTGAATTGTATCCCCAAGAGATCATAAAAATGGGAAAGCATTCCACATGTACAAAAATATTTATAGCAGCACTTTTTGTGGTGGCCAAAAATTGGAAATCAAGGGGATGCCCATTAATTGTGGAATGGCTGAATAAATTGTGGTATATGAATGTAATGGAATATTATTGTGCTATAAGAAATGATGAACAGGAAGACTTCAGAGAGGCCTGGAAAGACTTGTATGATCTGATGCTGAACGAAAGGAGCAGAACCAGGAGAATTTTGTGCACAGTAATGACCACAGTATGCAAGGGTTTTTTCTGGTAGTTCATTGCAATGCAAGGACTTAAAAAAAAATCCCAATGGTCTTTTAAGGCAAAATGCCTTCCACATCCAGAGAAAGAACTATGGAATTCAATTGCAGAATGTAGCCGATCATTTTTTTTTCCTGTGTATTACATTTTGGTTTGTTATATGATTCTCCCATTCATTTTAATTCTTCTACACAGCACGACTATTGTGAAAACGTATTTAATAGGAATGTATGTGTAGAACCTATATAAAATTGTATGCCGTCTTGGGGAGAGAGGAGGGAGGCAAAAAAAAAAAAAATCTAAGTTATATGGTAGTGATTGTAGAACACTAAAAACAAATAAAATTAATTTTAAAAAATGTTTAAAAATTAGCAAAGGATCCAAAAGATGATGATTCTAAAAACCAACTCTGCAGAAATAGAAGTTTCCAGTGGTAAAATAATTCTGAAAAACATAGTTTCTGAGTAATATAATCATTTTATTAATAAAGCCAGAATGTTATTAATAAAAAAAAAAGCTGCTTGAGAGATTAAGTGAATTGCCCACAATCACAGTTTGCATGTGTCTGAGGCAAGATTTTAACCCAGGTCTTCCAGACCCCAAGCCCATGCTTCTTAAAATATTCAAGTATTTTTCCTGTAATTTAGTTAATTTTTAACCTCATTTATCCTAATTTCTTCAACAGATCCATTGAAAACAATAAATTAAAAACTCATTTCAACTCAAATCATACAAATAATCATTAATTCTTAATTCAAAGATTTAGATTAGTGAGATTTTATTGTATCTGAATAAAGCTTTAACAGTTGTCATTTTAGGTTATCGTTTTTCAGTCTTTTTCAGTCATGTTCAACTTCATTTGAGATTTTCTTGGCAAAGGTAGTGGAGTAGTTTGCCATTTCCTTCTCCGGTTCATTTTACAGATGAGGAAACTGAGGCAATCAGGGTTCAGTGATTTGCCCAGGTCACACAGCTAATAAGTGTCTGAGGCCACATTTGAACTTAGGAAGATGAGTCTTCCTGACTCCAAGAATGACACTCTATTCACCTAAGTGTCCTGGCATCATTTTGCAGTCTTATATTATTAACAATTCAAGTCTAGAAGCTTCAACTTATAATCTGAGACACAATCAATTCTGAGACACAGATCTGTAATACAATAATAACCCATGGGTCACTTAGCCTGCAAGTGGAATGGGTATACCTGTTTTTATAGAGAACATTTTCCTATGGTTAGAAAAAAAGCAAAATAATTTTTGGGAACTAAAACTAATGGCTTTTGTAATAACTTCCTTTGAGAGATATGATGAAAGAAATTGATTCTAGTAGGTAAATATACCCCCATGTGCTAATAAAATATCTCACAGAATCTTAGAATTTATGAGTAAGACTTACAGATCTTAAAGACTAACTAATCCAGACCTCTCATTCTGGATGAGGAAACTGAGGCCCAGATAGGCTATGTCACATATCTGGTTAGTGGAACAGGCAAGACCGGAATCCAGGTTTCTTTTCATTATACCATTTATCTGGTTTTATTTTTTCTGATAGAATTTTATTTATGACATAATTCACAAATTTTAACCTTATGTTATCTAATATAACAAAGAGGAAATGAATATTTTTAACCTACCAGGTAATTTAAAAATGAACTCTTACCTTGGCAAGACATAGCACCAGTTGCTTAAAATGGAGTGCCCCTCAATAGTGGCATGCTTGTTACTATCAAAATTCTTTAATATGTTTTCAGAAATTTCAAAGTCATTTAGCTTTTAATAGAAAGAAGGAAGACATTTTAATACATAAACCCACAAATGAATCAAGTCATTAAAATTGAATCTATATATATATAATCAGATCCACCCTCACTTCCCAATGCATGAGTTAAAGTTGCCTTGATTCACCTACACCTGTGTTATATACTGTGTCCAAATCACCTTATACCTGGTTTCACATTTACTTGGAATATCACTGCACCTCCTTCTTTGCCTTCAGTCAGAACTCATATATTTGTACCTTTTGGTCAGAATTTAGACAATTTGGTAATTCATATGAAGGTATGAATGATTAATATGAATAACCCTACAAGGAAAGCATTTATATTTTGAAATAGGGGCTTGCTAGTCAAAGAATCTTTAATTGGTGGAACATGTAGGCCAATCTTGTAACATTTGTGTCTAGGATAGGAGTGGAGTGACAGGAAGGTTCTAGAAGTCTTCCTAATTCTTATGTGTATTCACTTCCCATACTATGATGTTCCTTTTCTCTAGTTTCTCAACCTGCCAATAGTGGTCTCAGGAGCCATTTTTGTTTATAGATCATTTATGCGTATCTAACTCTAGCTCAATCCCTGAAAGAAAGATAGTTTCTTGCAGCAGATGAGACAGGGAGAGAGAAATGGGACGAAAAGCTTTATGAACAGGGTCAGGTAGTAGGTGTATAGGAGAGGGAAAAGCTGAATTTCTTAATAGACAAAAATCATGTTCTGGGACTAGAGAAGTCAGTTCACATCTTTCCTACTATCTGCCTCTCCCCATCTTTCTAGGACAGGACAATGGAATGAGTAAGATCTCTAAGGCTTCCCTTCCTATCAAGTCTGGTTTTTCAAAGACCCTTTTTAACAGCTTTATGTCTTGGTTCTAGGTAGTATATCTTTGGTATCTCCTTTCCCTGCCTTCTCCAATTTCCTGACACTTCCTTTACCCCACCCTTCCCATAAGAGAAGTTCAGAGGATCAGGGACTTATTTTCCTCCAGGTTCTAGTGATTTGAGAGTATTAGGAGGGTCACCTCTTTCTCAATGATAAATAAAACTTCTTAGAAGAACAGATTATATAATTTTTAGGTTGTTGTTCAGTCGTTTTCAGCTGTGTCCAACTCTTTGTGACCTTATTTGAAATGTTCTTGGCAAAGATACTGGATAGATTTGTTATTCCCTTCTCCAGTTCATTTTACAGAAGAGGAAACTGAGGCAAACAAGGTTGACTTGCCAAGAATCACATAGCTTGTAAATGTTTGAGGCCAGAATTGAACTCTGGAAGATAAGTCTCTACCCATTGCATCACCAGCTGCCTCTATCACATAACAGATGCTTAATAAATGCTTATTTAACTATTCACTGACTATAAAACTAATATGGCACTAAAGCATGTGTTATCTTGTTTTGTTATTTATTTTTTAATATAGTATGTCCTATGGCAGCTAGGTGGCACAGTGCCAAGCCTGGCGTCAAGCAGACTCTTCCTCCTGAGTTCAAATCTGGCCTTAGACATCTATTTGCTGTATGACCTTGGGCAAGTCATGTAACCTTGTTTGTCTCAGTTTCCTCATCTGTAAAATGAACTGAAGAAGAAAATGGCAAATCACTGTAGTATCTTTGCCAAGAAAACCCCAAATTGGGTCATGAAGAGTTGAACTCAACTGGAACAACTCAACAACATGTCCAACTAAAGTACTTTAAAAAGAGACCATTTCTCATAAAACTGTTACATCCCTAATACTTAGGAGTATATATTACATATAGAAGACACTCAAATATTTGTTGATACCTTCATTACACTATTGAAGTCACCAGGCATCTCCTTCTTGCCATAGTTAACAAGGTTTTCTCTTTCCATGTCTATTCCAAATCACATTTATTTTCCCTTCTCTGAGTCACTATAGTATACTTCACAGAACTGTAAAGGGACTATATACTATGTATCTATGTGTGCATGCATCAACCAATCAACAAGCATTTATTGAGCAGTTACTGTCTGCCAGACCCTGTGTTAAGTAAAAGGGATAAGAAGACAGCTGTTTGTGCATACAAGTATATGTATGCATTTGTACTTATCTATGTATGTATCTTTGTATATACACTAAGCCTGATAAAACTTCTTATGTAATAAACTCTTAAAGATTTTTTGAAAATCAGAGTTCCATGTTCGTTGCTGATTTGTCCTAACTGGTCCCTCCTCAAATCCCCTATATTCAATAATCCAATTTGAGGCATAGCTAATTTGATGGTGGGATCTTTAGAAAAACCTAGAGCAACAAAAACAGTAAATATTAAATTAATGTATTTTGATGACAAAGTAAAATGAACTTTCTAGCATTCTTAACACTAAACAAACAAAAAAAAATCACTCGAAAATAAAACCCAGTAAATATCACTAAGGCCTAAAAACTGGAATACTTTGGTACCTTTGGTGGTGGTAGTCTAACTGTACAAGCTTCTATACTGATGCAGAGTTGGTTTTCTGACACATTCATGTCCAAAACTGAAAGTAAAATGTGCAGTGCCATTAGTCTAAAATTTTTATCATATCGAATTTTTCTATGTTATAAAAATAAGTTATGTATTTCCAACCTGATAGTAAAAGAATGCGCCCCCCCACCCCAAAGGAAGCTAGGCTAAGAATAATTTCTTGAACAGACATTCCAAAATACAAACTGAGGTCAGAAAAAGAAGTAAACTGGTCATATAATGAATGGGAGAGCTGATATAAACAGGGAATATGATGTAAAAAGTAGCACAGGATTAGGAATTTGGTTCCTAAGACCTGGGTTCAAATCCTGATTCAGTCTGCTATTACCTGTATGATTTTAGGCATGTTACATGAGCTTCAGTCTCTTCACATATAAAATGATGGGAATAGATTAGATATTCTCTTAAACTTCATTTCTAGTTGAAATCTATGTTCCTATATTCCAGTCACAGTAGACAGACACTCAATAGTGTGATACACTGATATGCTCAAGATTTTAAGAAGTAGTAGAAGGTTCCAGCACTTTCGATGGATCTTTTATGAAGATTTGTGAGAAAATATGGACAAAAATCACATAGTATATGCAAGAATAGTGATCTGTTTTAGTGGAGAGAGTACTCAAATTGATGAAATAGTGAATCTACCAAAGTAAACATAGAACTCAAATAAATTCTACATAATGTTTTACAAATCTGGGGCTTAAAGACTTAAAGTTAGACTACAGACTTAAATTAGAGTGAGATGAGGAATATGAAAAGTCCCACAGCAAAAGAAAGGACTGGTATAAGAACTTCATAAGCTCAAAGTTTGTTATGTGATTGGATAACATGTAGACTGGACTCACCCTAAATATATGGATGTACTTTACAGAAAGTCTTCCTCTGTATTTTCTGACTTTTGACCAAAGCTGCCTTTCAAATAGTATATGAGCCCAGAGGTTATGGTTGGACATTGCAAAATTTCCAAAGTCTTTGAGAGGCCCCATCTTCTTTCATTTACAATTAAAATTGCTTTCAGTGTCAGAATGAGGAAGCCTTACCTACCACTTCAGATCCAACCCAGTAGAGAATTAAACTAAGTTTATAATTCTCTATTCCTAGATCCAGAGACAGGACATAGCAACTGTTGTTCAACCATTTCAGTCATGTCCAACTTTTTGTGACCCAATTTGGGGTTTTCTTGGCAAAGATATCAGAGTAGTTTGCCATTTCCTTCTCCAGCTCATTTTACAGAATTGGAACTAAGACAAACAAGGTTAAGTGACTCTGCCAGGGTCACAAAGCTACTACACAACAAAGTTTGTGAAACTATGAACTGATAGTGGAGGGTAAAGGTTGGGTTATGTGGTTGATCTTGAAATTTCAGAACATGTCTGATATTCCACAGTTTTTTTCTTTAGTAGAAAAGGAAGCATTTGGTTCTTATTAGTCATAGGCTATATTCTTATTAGAAATCAAGTTTTCACTTTTAAAAATATCACTATTATGACACTTAATGTGAATGGTTTCTTCTTGGGACATCATAAAAAACTAAATGTTGCCTAAATCCACTATCCCTAATACATTTTAAAAATTGAATATAAAAGTGTCTTTTAATTGGGATAGCTTTTCTTAATCTGTCAATCTTTGGGAAAAATATTTTCTATTCTATTTCAGATTAAAATGCTAGAAGAAACTCATTAAGTGAAATTTATCATTCTAATCCACTGTAAACATACAAACCAAAATCATATGAACTCTAAGATCTGTAAAGATGCCTTTTAACAATGACTAATCGTATTATTTTACCTAGTAACATATACTTACCAATAGCACTTTGCCTTCCTGTTTCAGAAATAAAATCTCTCCCTTAAAATAAATCCACAGAATATACTGTATTACTACAATTGAAATTTTTCATACATAGAAACTAAGGAAAATGCTATAAAACTAATTTGTTATTCAAATGGCTCTTTGAAGCTATTGTAAAGAAAAATAAAATCATCCACATATTTGATTTAAATCAAAAGTAATATAGAAATATTTAGCCAAATATGTAAGAAAGGATATAAAGACTTTTTTTCATATTGGAAGAGAATTTAGGTATTAGGTAGAAGTAGATATTCACTAAGTCAATATGTACATATTCCTTAGGGTAAGGTCTTAAGTAAACAGTGTATGAGTAAACAGTGTTGAGCAAGCAAAATTGCAATCACTTCCTTCTGGACTTTTAAAAAACCTGTAAAATGAAACTGCAGGCTAATATTATGCTAGTCAATAGATGGTGGAGCAAACTTTGTTACTCCCATACATAAGAACAGGAAACTGGCAGTCACCATTGGAGCAAATATGAAGGAAAGAATAGTATTTAAAAGCAGGAAAAAGTAAAAAGATATGGTGTAAAGTAAACCAGAAAACATGACTAACAAATTAGAATTAAATTTAAAAAATGGTTTTCTTGCTGTGGTGGTTGTTATTTGACTAGTGGAGAAGAATTCCCTTCATCGTCCTTTTTCAAGTCTTACAAAGAACCAAAATAAGGATGCTGGCACTTAGTGACTCTGGAGACTCTTAGTGTTATTATCACTAACTTATTTTTTTCTATCCACATCTGAAAACATTTATTCATTGTTCATCTGAAAACGTTTATTGAGAGGGTTTGCAGGCAGTATCACTTTTGTACCTTAACAGTAAAATCTGAAAATAGTGCTATAGATGATTAGGTCTTTGTAATTATGGAAGGCATTGTAATTTTGGAACTACCAAAGAATCTGGGGCAAAATGAGAGTTTCGAATAGAATACATGATGGCACTTGTTGGCTCTCATTGTCTACCCATGTGGGACTGACTATACTCAAAGTAACATTCTCTGTAAACAAGATAAATAGAAACTGAGAACAAATCACAAAAATTACTTTGAATTCACTTATTGGCACATATGATGTATTCTGCCACCACCACAACCCTCTCTAAAAATTAAGCTTTTCAAGAATTGTGCTTTTCAAATCTTTCTATACTTAGTGCCTTGCACATAGAAGGCACTTATTAAATGCTTTTAAAAACTGAATTAGCAAACAAAAACAAACCAGAAGGGTTCATGAGCTCAGAAAAAATCTTAAATTCACTGATAATCAGGCAAATTAATTACCTTTAACTAGCAAATGACCAGCTTTATTCCATGATGGAGAAAGTCTGGCTGTGACTGAATAGGAGAGACAGATTTGAAGAATGGCAGGAATTACTTTCTGAGGAGTCACCACCTAAAAATATTCAACAGAAAAAAGAAGTTACGTAAATCTTAAAAGCAATGAGCATTTTCTCAAGGAATCATCAATTCTGCATCCAAAATACTTTTCACATCTGTCCCTTCTGTCCTTATGTCTATTACCTGGGTACAGTATAAATTATTTTATTTTAAGTGGAAAAAGTTATACTTGAAGTTAGAAAAACTGAATTCAAATCTCAGCTTTGACAGTAACTAATTGTTTGATCATGGGGACATCACTTTACTTCTCTGAGCCAGTTTCCTTGTCAGTAAAATAGGGAAGCTGTATTAAAAATTCTAAATCTATGGTCCTGTTCATCTCTTTTAACTATTGCAACAATCTCATTAACACATCTCTCCACCTCTACTAAACTGTCCTTCATTCCTCTTCCTAAAATCTTTCCTGTGCAACAGTCTAGTCACATCACTTCTCTGCTAAAACATCTCCCATGACTGCCTTACAAAACCTTGAATTATCTCCGTCTATAAACATCACAAAGCACTTTGCACCATTTTGATAAAGTTTATCAAATATTATTTTGTGTCCTGTATTTGTATACGTCACCTTTTGTAACACATAATGTCCTTAGTAGACTATAAGCTCCATAATGGTAGAGTTCATATCTTACTATGATATCAAAATTTGTGTCCACACCCTCCTCCCCATCTAGAACAATAATCTGTATACATTGGGTAATAAGTAAATATTGAACTGATTAAAAATTTCTTTCTCAGTCACTTATAATGCCAGGACCTTCAATCAAAGCATTATATTCATAGCAAGCAGACAGGACCATGTTGGATTAAAGTAATTCCAGATATGCATGCAGTAGAAGCATAATTCCATCATTGTGAGAACCCTTCCATATATTCTCATTTTTTCGCATGTTCTTCCAAGACTTGGAATCCTTCTTATTGTTCCTTCGTTATCTTTGTGATTCTACTATACTGTTCTGGATACTCTTTCATTTGTGCTACATGAATACCTTTCTTCCTTTTTCATTTGTTTTTCTGTGTCTCTCATATATTAGTTCTCATGGGTAAATCATAGTTAACAGCATAATGCAACCTAGTTATATTAAGCCATGCATATGTCTGTTTCCCCTGAGTTTGGCTATAATTTTATTTTTTAAGATTAGGGTACTCCATGATTTGTAGCCAAATAGGAATCACTGGAACAAGACTGATATTTAAAAGACAGACTTCTGCAATAGAATTAAGGATTTAGTGTCACTTAAAGCTCTGTATTAGATCACATGATCACTGATTTATGAAAGAAACTTTAGAAGCCATTCAGTCCCACATTCTCATTTTAAATATGAGGAAACTGAGGCCAAGAAAGCCTAAGTGACTTACCCATGGTCAGAGAGGTAAGCAAGGGCAGAGTTGAGATGTAAACTATGTCCGTGATTGAATCCACAGCCTCTGATTCCAAAAGTGGTGTTTTTTCCATGGTACTAAACTTCCTCACCAAATAAAAATAATTATCAGAGACCACTCTTACTGGTCAATCTAACTTTTCAAAAACCTACACAATCTTTTATAACACTTTGCAAAGGTATATGTTAGCAGCTTTCACTAATCCAGCAAGCCTGTACTTGTAAAGTTCCTGAGCAAAAATCCCTTTCACATTTTTTTTTATTCTCCCCTGTACTGAAACCCTGCCAGAAACTTCTGGGCCTAATTTTAATAATTATTTACTGTGGAATACAAATGTCCTATTTTGATGTCTTACACAGAGGTAACAGTGATGTTCTCAAAGGCTATGTCCATAAAGTGAAAACTATGACAAAGTGCAACAAGCCACTTTTTTGAAAACTATTGTTTATTTCAAGTATAAAAACAACATTCATTCAAATACCTTCTAAAATCAACAATCGGGAAATATGACTCGCAGTACGATGTAGCAGGGAGGTTTCTATTTTCTTTGAGATCATTCCAACCTAAGAGGGTGGAACAGTTTTCTAAAGCAGAAGGCATTCTTGGCATTTCTATAAAGCACTGAAGTTTCATGAGTCAATATTATGAATTTAAGTGTTTACCTAAATTCATCTATTTGATTAAAATATAAAATGTTTCAATACTCATTTATGAATGAGAACTCTCTCTTGTAAAGTCCCTTTTATTTAATTAAAGAAATCCTTAAATGGCCTACTTCATTCTTTCAATGCACTCAGAATAATTATTAGCTTATCTTAAGTGTTTCTTTTTGGGAGGAGGGTGGGGTGTTGATAAGACATCAATATTCCCAACATCTTATTCTTTTAATTTAAGATACAGTTGTCTGAGTAGGCTGGTAACCACGGAGATACATTCTATTACATACACTGAGATCTATGAAAAAGTTATGATCAGTATGCACAACTGTCAATGTGTAAAAGATTCTTACTCTTGTTCATAGTATACCTGTGTCTATACATTCTACTTTTGAATTTAGGAAAAATCTTTTTGAGCATTTTATTTTCTGGAGGTGGTTAAATATAGTAGAAAGAGCAGCTAGAATTGGAGATAGAAGAGATACGTTTGAATCTTCACTCTTTCACTTATTCCCAGTGTAACCTTAGGCAAGTCATTTAATTACTTTAGGTCTCAATCTCCTTATCTATAAAATAAGAATACTGGAGTAGATAAATTCCAGCTCTAAATCTATTATCCTATAAAGTATGGGCCTAGCAACAGCCTCTGCTGCTATTGAAGAATGAACCTAAATAAATATGAAGAGACTCATAAACATCAAATAATGGTTTGGCTGTGGTGTCTCATAAAATAAAGACAAATACAAAATGGCCCTCAGTCTTCTGTGGCTCCCTTCTATTTCTTAAGTAATAGAGTAGCAAAAGAAGGTGGGCAAAGAGCGATAAAAGTCAATCTTTGTAACTAATACTAGTTATAAATATCCCTTCATAGTAACTGAAGTAGAAGATCTTAGTCCAAAACTGAATTACATAAATGTTGTACATTTCTTTTATAAATGAAACTATATGAAGAAGTTGAAGGTGACTCACATCCTAGTTTAGGCTTTTGCTACCTACTTCCAGACTACTGCATTAGTCTATTAACTGCCTCCCCCCTGCTATTCTTTTTCCTCTCCAATCCATCCTCTACATGGTTGCCAAAGTGATGCTCCTAAAGCCCAGGTTTGACCACGTCCTTTCCTTTCCCTTCTCAAAAAGTTCCACTGGGTCTCTGTTGACTCTAGACTAAAATGCAAATTCCTCTGTTTGGTTTCTGTCGTTGTGGTTTTAAATTACTTTATTTTTTTCAATTATCAAATACTTATTTTTCTCCCTACCACTGTGTCTCACAAAAACCAAACAAAACACCTTATAGCTAACTAGTATAGTCAAATAATACAAATTTCCATATTAGCCAAGTCCAACAATATGTGTCTCATTGTACACGTTAGTCCATCGCTCTAGGTCAGGAAGTAGGCACCACTGTTCATCACCATGCCTCTAGAATCATATATTGCATTGACAAAAGTTCCAAAGTCTTTCAAAACTGTTCATTTTACCATACTGATGCTAATAAATTATTTCTCCAATTGTGCTCACTTCACTTTGTATCCGTCCATACAAGTCTTCCCATGTTTCTCTGAAACACATCAATCATTTCTTATGCCACCATAGTGTTTCATTACATTTATATACTTTATTCAGCCATTCCTCAATTGATGGGCACCCTTTTAGTTTCCCATTCTTTGCCACAAGAACTGCTAGAAATATTTTTATACATAAATGACCCTTTCCTCTTTCTTTGATCTCCTAGGCATATAAGACCTAGCAGTGGTATCACTAGGTCAAAGAATATCAACAATTTAGTACATTTGGGGCACAGTAGCAAATTACTTTCCAGAATGGCTAGACCAATTCACAGCTTCACCAACAGTGTACCAATGTGTCTGTTTTAATGCAGCCCCTCCTACATTTGACTTTTTTTTGGTCAGTGTTCTTAATCTTATGGGTTTAAGATGGAACCTCAAAGTTATTTTAATTTGCCTGTCTTTAATTCAGTCTTTCAGTCAATAAAATTTATTAAGTGCCTATTATGTGTCAGGCACTGGCACTTTGTTATCATTTGGCCATGGTTATTTGTTACGAGGCTTTGTCTTTTCTTTCCCTTTTTTTCCTCAGTGAGGAAGAGTTGTTAGGAAGAAAAATAAGTACTCATTAACTGGAAAAAAATAAATTTAAAACAACAAAAACCAGAGAATTTTGTGTACCAAAAAGAGGGGAAAGACAGTCTTTGTCCTCAAAGAGCTTACAGTGTAATGGAAGAAGTCAACACACAATAGGAAGCTAAAAAACAGGGAAATGGGAAGGGGCAAGGGAGGTGGGGGGGAGAGGAAGAAGGTACCTAACACAAGGGCATGATGTACAGTGGAATACAACTAAATAGGAAAAGAAGAGATGGCTGGCCTGAGCACTTTGCTTAAATGGAAGTTCTAGGAGGGCTCTTGACTCCACCCTTCAATCAGAGGGAGAGAGGGGCCACGCAGGCAGAGGATACTGATTGTGAGTTCCAGGGATCTTGCAGGATGAAAATACTCCTGGTGCATGAGGGAGAAATACAGAGGAATGCAAATAGATATGATTTGGAGTATTCTTTCACATGGTTATAGATAGCTTGCATTTCTTCCCTTAAGTTCATATATACTTTTCTGTTCTGTTCATATATAAATTGATCATTTATTAATTGGCTAATGGATCTTATTCTTAATATATCAAGGAAATGAAACCTTTTTCAGAGAAACTTATTGCAAAGATTTTCCCCCTCCACTGTTTTGCTTATATTCTTCCCTGCACTGTATTTGTTTGTGCAAAAACTTAATTTTATGTAATCAAAATTGTTCATCTTCTGTATTTGTTTTTATTCCTTGCTTGGTTATGAACTCTATTCATAGATCTGAAAATTAATTTCTTCTCCCTCCCCAATTCATTTTATATGAACTTTTATATATATAGGTCATTATATTTTGAAAACTTGTCGTATGGCAAGAGATATTCTCTAAATATAAATTTCTCTGATATTACTGTTCATCTTCCCCAGCAGTTTTTGTTAAATAGTTGGTCCTTGTTCTAGGAGGTGGGGTTCTAGGAGATGGCTGCTACATTCATTTACTTCTTTATGTTGTATATCTAATCTGTTCCATTGATCAACTTTTCTATTTGATGATTATTGTTATGTAATACAGTTTAAGTTGGTATTGCTAGCCTTCCTTTCTGCCTAACTTTTCCCATTATTTCCTTTAAGATTCTTGATCTTTTGTTCCTCCAGATGAACTTCATTCAGGGAACAGACCTCTTTAAAAAACAATCAGGGGATGACCCCTTTAAATAGAAAAGAAACATAAATCAAGCTAGGAGGGGCAGGAGCCTCAAGGTTGTTGTTTGGAAGAGAATAGTTACTATTGACATTCACTCTAAGCCAGGAGGGTCCAAAACCATCTATTGAGTGAAGCTTAGACAGGGACCTGTTGTAGTGGGCATGACCTCACTTTAATCGAGTACCTGAAAAGGCCTTAGCCCAAAAGGCAAAGGTCTCTTGTTGCATCCTGGGCCATCTCCAGTCATCCTGATGAATACCTGGTCAGTGGATCTAGATGGCTCAGTAGGAGAAAGTCAGGCTGGTAACCTTGCACAGCTCTCCCTCACTTAAAACAAAGCAAGTACAAGTCATGTAATCATTTCTCTGATGTCATGGTCCTCTTCAAAAATGAAGGATGAACACAACAATTTTAGACATTTTGTAGTTATTTTAAAATGAATTTCTCTTTATATCTCTTCCTTTTTGGGTTTAATGAGTAATACACAGAAATATTAATGATTTGTTTGGATTTACTACATATTCTGCAATTCTGCTGAAGTTATTGTTTCAATTCAATTTAGGTGACTCATTATCTTCGAAAAGTGATAACATAGGTTTGTCTTTCTTTATGCTTATTTCCTGAATTTTTCTTATCCAATCACTATGACTAACAGTATATCCTATGTTAGAGACAACGGATATCCTTGTTTCCTTCACAATCTATGTTTCAAAGTTGGAGTTTGTTTTGCTTATAACTCATCTCTTGCTTTTAATCCTCACTTCTCCTCTCCATGTTCTTATCTGATTGCTTATTGAGTTTAGTGTACTTCTATGCCAAATACTTTATATGTGTTTAATCCTCCTTTGTCCATTTCAGATGGAAGTGAAGATCAAGTATCTTCCTCCACCCCACTTCCTTCATGTTTCTAAAACATTCTTCCCATGCACCAGGATTATGTAAGATAGTAAATTCTATCCCTTGATCTTACTTGCTCCTAGGTTTGTTGTCTTTGTATTCACTCTATGACTCTTGTAGACATTAGGGTTATAAGGAGATACTTCTTTCTTCTTCCTTTCTTAGAATGTACACACATCATCATCCTAAAATCCCTTCCAATTGGTCAAATTTTCTTACTTTTCTGTGCTCCTCCTTTTGCAGTTCGAAGTATCTACTCAGATCTAGCCTCTTCAATAAGAATGATTACATATCCCCTATTTAAATTAAAGGTCCATTTCCCCCTAGTAATATTTCATGAGTAAATGGTTCCTGGTAGTAAGCTTTCCAGAATAGTAAGTAGTAAGCATGGCAGAACACTTCCAGAATACTGTATTACAAGCTCTCCTCTTCTTTAAAGCGGTAGCTGCCAGGCATGTGTAACCCTGATTGTGGTTCCTTGACACCTGAACTCTTTCTTCCTGGCTGCTTGAAGTATTTTTTTCTTTGATGTGGAAGCACTGCATTTTGGATATGATGCTCCTTGGAGGTTTCATTTTGGTGTTTCAGGATGTGACTAGTAGATTTTTAAAATATATTTAGTTGGCCTCCTAGTTCTAATATATCTATGCAGTTTTCATTCATAATTTCTTGAAATGTCTACCTTTATGATCTAGATTTTCAGGTATTTCTACAATTCTTAGATTCTCTCTTCTTGACGTATTTTCTGTCAATTTTTTTTATAGGTGATTCCTTACATTTTCTATTTTTTTCTCCTTCAATTTTGTCTGAGTATTTCTTTTTGTTTCACAAAAGAACTCAACTCTGTCTAATCCAACCCAATTTTCAAGAAGTTTGTTATTTGAGTAAGGTTTTGTAGCTCTTATACTATGCTGTTTATTCACCTTCCAGTTCTTTCTTCTATAGATCTCATTTATTTTTCATTTTTCCCCTAGAGTTCTTGTTCCACAACTTGAAGGAGCACCCTGATTGTTACCCTTCAGGTGCAAGGAGGCACACAATATCCAGTTTGAGGTAAGAGCAACAAAGATGGAGACTTTAAAAGTCCTTGGATAGCCCTTGGTCCAAGTTCTTGTCTCTGCTCCCTGTACATTGCTGCTGGGTCCAGGATTTCCTTAGTTGTCCCTATCCCCTGGCTAGAAGGATACTGTGAGTTGTACTTCTGGGTTGTCTTTTTCTATCTATACCCCCTCTTTAGTTTCTTCAGGCTTCTCTGTATCTCTCTCTGTCCAGAGTCCAAAATATATATGTTGTGGTTTATTCTTAGCTTTCTTGATCATTTGGTTTGCTGCTCTTTTTTCATCTTCATTGGTTTATGAGACAACTGAGTTGTTCTGCTTCTCCTAAGAATGCTATCTTGAGACAAATTTTGACAGACACTTTTAATAATTACAATTTGCTTTACAATGTCTGCTTGATAATCATAACAAGGTAAATAATGTTATTTCTATTGTATCTTTCAATGAATCTTGCATAATTTTAACTTATGGAAGGTACACACTTTTTCTGGAGGAAAATCTTTAAGGCTCTATTTTCTTCTACTGAATCAGTTTTTATAGTCAAAAGTAAGAGAAGTGAGAATTTGTATTTTTTATACGTTTCTGTAAGTTTTGTGGCTGCAAAGATGAATTTTTTCTGTAGAATTATCTCTTCAGAATGCATGCCTAGTCCCCTCTCATATCTTTATCACAGATGCCCTAGATATGTGCATAGATTACTATCGAAGATTTTGTAGAGTAGGGGAAGTAGCCTTATGGATCAGAAGTTGTTCATTTTTGTCTCTGTCTTTTCTGGTAAGTAAAAGTAGTTTGATTTGTTCCAAGTGTTTGATATTGTTCCTTCTTTCAGCTACATCAAGAATTAACCCTTAAATGCCCTCAAAGTTGTGTCATCTCCAGCATGAATCTTCTCTAAGTATATACTTGGTCTGGTTCAGCTAGTCTTCCTATTTCCTTTCATGCCATTTCAAATTTTTCTTTCTTTGGTGATGTTTGTTGGGGCTAACCATGTGTCTCTTGAAAAAAATACTCAGTACTCTTGATATGTCATTATGAAGCTTTTGTACATAATATTTAGCCTCTTCCATTTCTTAATCCTGAGCATATTTTCCAACATATTTTTTGCTGCCTCCTCTAATCTCACCTTTACATTGAGGTCACTGAATGTTAGAGTATATTTTAATTTGCAGGGTTTTATTCAGCTCTTTATAGAATTTCTCTACCATCTTATCCACTGCAAGAGAAATGGATACATAAATTGCAATTATCTTCAAAGCTGTGTTCTGTAAAGGAACACTACAAGACATTCAATGAAATGATGTTTCTTGTTATTTTTGGATACATGATAAAAACCAACTTCTGTCTGATCTTCAAGAAGATCCTGTTAGGTCCTTTTCCATTTGGCTTCAAATGTCTTTTATCTTCTGGTTTCTTTCATAGTTAGAATGTTGACATTGATAAGATTCAGTTCCAGTAACAGTTCCATTCATTGGTCACTAGATAAACATTTAACATTCATACTATTGTTAGAGTGGAGTCAAAATCACTCCACCCCATTTTAGCTGGGATACTTTAACTAGATGAGAACAGATCTTAATTCCAATCATGGCCCTGAACTACTAAGTACAAAAAGGTGTTCTAAAAGGTATCTGATGGGTTCAAATGACACCAGCCAAAAGGTCTGTTCTAGTCTATATAGTACTAAATGATTATAGTAACCTTGTGTTTGACAAATGTGAAAATTTAAGTTTTGGGGTAAGAATTTGGGGAATAAGAATTTTGGTTAAAAAAAGTGTTGGGAAAGCTAGAAATCAGTCTGGCAGAAATTGGGCATAAACCAGTATCTTAATTCTAGTAGATTTAATTATGCTACCTGGTTCCTTTATCAAAGCATTTTCGGGGAAGATACTGATTCTAGAGATTGGAGTAAGGAGGGGGTTCTAGCTAAACTCTCCTGAAAAGGAATTTTTGGGGGGGGGGGGAGGAAGAAGGAGAACACTTAACCAAGTTTTTTTTCCTTCCATAACCCTTGATTAAAGGAGGACCTTTAAAGAGTCTAGAGAATACCGAACTTCTTATCTTTCCATCTATGTCCTAAATTGTGTTCCCAGATCAAGTGGAAGTAATGTCTACATCGTAAGAAGCTAAGGACAGACTGGACTCATGGCTCTACAAAGAATCCATGAAAGGGACTATATCATGTCTGTGGGGAATTTATTCAGCACCCAATGAATGGGGGAAAAGGAATTCCAGCACCCAGAAGCTGTGGGTTAACCTCTGCCACATAAATCATCAACATTTTTATATATCACCAACAAATCCCTGCAAGAAGAGTTTGTAAGAGATGTCTCACAAAATAACTGTAGACGATATAAAATACCTCAGAGTATACCTGGCAAAATAGACCCAGAAACTATAAGAACATAATAATAAACCACTATACAAATAATCAGATTTAAATAATTGGAGAAATATTCACTGTTCCTGGGCAAAGTCAATATGACAAAAATGACAATTTTACCTCATATATTTATATTTATTCAATGCCATCTGAATTAAATTATCCAAATATTATTTTATTAAGTTAGAAAAAATAATAACAAAATTATTTGGAAGAACAAAAGGTAAAGAAGTTCAAAGAAACTAATGAAAAAATGTAAAGGAAGAAGGTTTAGCAGTGCCAGATCTTAAACTATATCATAAGGTAGTAATTATCAAAACTATCTGCTACTTGATAAGAAATACAATGGTAGATCAGTGGAACATAGTAGATATATAGTACTAAATGATTATAGTAACCTTGTGTTTGACAAATGTGAAGATTTAAGTTTTTGGGGATAAGAATTTGGGGAATAAGAATTTTGGTTAAAAAAAAAAAGTGTTGGGAAAGCTAGAAATCAGTCTGGCAGAAATTGGGCATAAACCAGTATCTTAAATCATTTACCAAGACAAGGTCAAAATGGATACATGACTTAAAGGGAGATGTTACAAGAAAATTAGAAGAACATAGAACATTACCTATCCTGGGAAGATGGTAAAACAATAAACACCAGGTTCTCCAAAATTCTCCCACAAATACAATAAAAATATTGCTTCAAAAGGAATTCTGAGCAGCAGAAATCATTAAAAGTGGGATAAAGCATTTGTCCTCTTGCCTAAGATAATTGAGAAGGACATTAAGATACAGCCTCCAAGGGATGAAGGTTTGAGCAGAGTGAAGTGCAAACACCTCCAGGGAGATTCCCCTGGATCAACAAACAAGTCCCAGAGACAGGCAACAGCCTCAATTTCAGGAATTTTCACATCACAGAGAGTGTAGGGGTCAGATAGCTGAGCAGAGCAAAATTGAAGGATGCTTCCCAGATACTGGACCTTCAGGCACAGGTTTGTTGCCCAGACTAAATCCAGGCTGCAAATGTGGACATGGAGGAATGAGTACACTCCTGATGAATGCCAGAGGGTCAGGGACCACAGAGGAGTATAGTCCCTGGTTTCTGTTCCAGGGCAGAGAGGTAAAGCTGAAGTTTGCAAGGAAGAGGGACTACAGGAAAGAAGAGCATTTGCAGTGACTGCATGGTTAGCCATGACTCAGGGGCTATGAGGAGTGCCCAAGGTTGGTCTCATAAATGCAGCTTAGAAAACAACAGCAAGTAAATCTGAAGCCTGAGGCATCATCCCTCATAACCTGAAATTAGTATCTGACTATAATAACAAGTTACATATTACAAATTATTTAGCTATTCATTGATGGGCAGGCATCTACCATTTTAGCCAATCTGAGAGCGTAAGATGATATCTCAAAGTGCATTTCTCCAATAATGATTTAGAACATTTTTTCATATGATTATAGTTTCGATTTCTTCATAAAAAAAAACTGCCTATTCATATACTTTGACCATTCATCAATTGGGGAATGGCTCATATTTGTATACATTTGACAAAATTCTTTATATATTTGAGAAATGAGACTTTTATCTGAGAGACTGTGGGAATGAAATGAATCTCACCCTTATCTGAATGGACAAAGGATGGTTAAATACGCACACATTATACACATGCATATATACTCAAAGAATTTAGTACAGAAATACCTCAAACTCCACAGGAAAAAAGTGGGCATAAAGTGAGAGTTAAGAGAGAAGATAATTCCAAGGAAGGAATTATCACAATCAAAACAAACTTCCTGATCCTAAGGGTGGCAGTAAGAGGGGGGAAAAGAAAAGAACTACAATCTAAAGGGGATACTTTCAGACAACTGGGGTCCTGAAGAGTCAGACACAACTGAAACAACAAAATTATTATTCCCATTCTATGGATGAGGAAACTGAGGTTCACTGAAACAATCAAAATATCTACTACAGCTCAAAACTTGATAATCTAACAAAATTAAATGAAAAATAATTAAATTCTTTTTTTTTTAAATAAATTTATTTAACTTTTTACATTCATTTTCACAAGATTTTGGGTTCCAAAATTTTCTCCCCATCTGTCCCCTCCCCCCTCCCCCATACACTGGACATTCTAATTACCCGTATCACCAATCTGC
>CM053773.1:79589901-79608543 GCA_028658325.1 Potorous gilbertii | reverse complement strand
GCTGCGCGGCTTCCACTGTTCCAGACTTTGTCAGGAGTTCTTTTTACAGGAAATCTATGGGCAGTGGGTTCGGACCTAGCATAGGTGAGTCTTTCTACTCCGCCATCTTGGCTCCGCCCCCCAAAATGATTTTCCTCTGTAATGGTAATTTAAATGGGAAAATCTTTCCCATTTATTATTAGGCCCATGTGACCTGCTTAAATAACATGGAAGCCTAAGTCACATGTGGTGAGATGAGCTTTCTGAAGGGTGGAATAGGAAGGGTGGAGCAGAGCTGGGAGGAAGTTGGTCAGGCTAATCAGAGCCGGGAAGGACAGAGGCAGGCAGGCCCATCTAGGATGGTGAATGTTTGTGAGAAGGTCCCAGCAGAGAGCCAGGAGGCTTGGGAATGGCGTTGCCCCTGCAGTGATAATGTGTATTGACTTATTGGTTACTATGACTGATTTTGCTTTCTGGTTCTGGGATTTGCCTTTCTAATGTCTAAATAAATGTTTTTCTTCTGCCTTCTATGTGGAGAGTCTGTTATACTTTGCAATTGAGAACTGCGCTGTGAATATTGCCTTAGCAATCCAGAGTGGACTCAAATCTAGAACCCAGGTATCTGCTAATTCCAAGACAGGTACTCTTTCTACCATACCGTAATGAAACCAAACTTAAAAGCAAATTATTTGGATCATTATACCACATACAGTTGGCAGTATACATCATATAAATACTTTGATAGACCAACAAAAAATTGGGATATTCCCAATGGCATTTTGGTATGTAATAATTGTATTTTAAGTACTCAAAAATAATAAAATTTCATCATCACTTTTCAGGATGACTGAATCTCCCTATGACTACCAAAATTTCAATAAATCTTTCAAATTCCATGGCCCCTTGAAGGTAGATTATAATTTAATCTCTGGCCCAGGCTATTTAGGGCAACAGATACACCATCCCCTTCCAAAAAAAAACTGGAACAAGGAAGCATCATTTGATTTGGTTAGTCTTACAAGAAGTTGATACATAAAGTAAAGATATGTAGGTATAGTGAGGAACAAACTAACCAAAGTAAAGAGAGGGTTAGATAAATATTTATAATCCTTCTTCCCCATTGGCAAGCAAATATTAAGACATAAAGCCTACTTTCCTCCTAAGGTACCCCAGGCAAAAGAAGTATATGAATGCAATCTTCTTTCCCAACCTATGGATTAAAAACAAATATCATTAAACTTTTTAAAATCTGAATTCCACCTTATCCATGAAAATGTAACCCCTTGAAAGAGTCAGGTACATTTGTGCAAATCCTTTGGCCAATTTTCAAATAGGTCTGCTCAAGTGTGGGTAAGAAAAGGTAGGTAGGCCATGCCCTATCCATTATTGTCTTTCTTCAACTTCTCAAAAAGTTTACATAACATTCATATCTTTAAAATTCCATGGTAAAATAATCATTTCATTAACAAATTTTGTTTTATGTATATCTTGTGATTTTTATCAATACTTTTTGTTTTTAGATTATCTTCTTTTTTGAGCTTCTCAAATAATTTTCATAATATTCATGTACTTAAATTCCCACAGCAGACTAAGTAAACCTTTCGCTTACACATTTATTATAATTTTTATTGGTATGTCTTGTTTTTGCATCATCTTCATTTCCAAATATATGATTCCTCCCACCCCTCTCCACTCCAGAGTAATATAGGATATATAACAAAGAATTTTTCTGAAAAAAGAAGAAAAACAAATTTAGCAAAGCTAGAACATTAACCTAGTCTGACAGTCATATGTGAAATATTCCATACCTATTCTTCTACACATCTGCAAAACAGATGCTTTTTCTTATCTCACCATCAGGGCTAATTTTAGTTACTATAAAACAGAATTCAGGTACTTTTGGTTCTCTTTTGTTGTCATTGTTTATCTAGGATCATTAAACTTCTAGATTTAGTCAGTGTTAACAAATTGATTTGAAGACATTACCTACAACAAGTTAGTAACAGATGCTATGAGTTATTTTATTTTTTAGATATTTGTTAATTAATGCCTATTGCCACCCATGGAGGGCCTAGATACAAAGGATGGGAACACCAAGATAGTGAGATAATTTAGAACCTAAAAGAGCTTTAATAAAAGTTATAGAAACGAATACTATGATTACAGCAGCAAGGAGAAGCCTTAGTAAGGTCCCTGTGAAGCAACTGCCTGAGTGGTAAATGTCTATCTTCACAGCTCAGTATGGATAGGTACTTTAATGAGACAGCTTTAATAATTCCTTTTATTTAGATCACCATTAGATATTGTATCTAGAAAGTCACAATTTTTCCCCAAAATCTATTCTTCTTCAAAACTTTCCTGTTTCTGTTCCACCATTTCTCTCATCTTCCAGATTTGTAACTTTCACATCATCCTCAGTTTCTTACTCTCCTTCACTTGCATGTTTTATCAGTTGCCAGTTGTTGACTTTTCTATCTTCACAAAGTGTCTTTATTTGTTCAGTGTCTCATTGATTGATCGTTAGGCAATATTGTTGTTCAGTCACATCTGACTCTTTGTGACCCCATTTGGGGTTTTCTTGGCAAAGATACAGGAGTGATTTGCCATTTCCTTCTCTAACTCATTTTACAGATGAAGAAACTGAGGCAAATAGAGTTAAGTGATTGCCTTATGTCACATGTTTTTGAGGTCAAATTTTTATTCTGGTCCTTCTAACTGCAGGTTCTGTCCTCTATCCACTGTGCCACCTAATTGCTCCTTGTTAGGTAACAAGGATTCCCCAGTAGCTTAACATCTGGAGTATTTTTAATAATGGAGTTCTGCCAAACAAGGTTCAAGCAATATTCACTCCTTGACTGACCAAGTGTTGTATGAAGTTCTGCAGAATGGATTCGTACAATTGTATGCTAGGTATGTGTATATTTATGCTATGCATGTGTATATGTAGTATGTATAACTGGAACCAAGAGAAAGACACTTTGCTCTTTGCTATCTTTCTGTAACGTTCCACAAGTTCCCTACTTCTTAGATGCTTATGAATTTTTTGTATTTTAAGCATTTCTTGTGTCGTGTAGGAGATAAATAGCTGTCCTAGATCCCCTGGTGTGTTCCTAGTCTAAAATGGGTCCTTTATTCCATTTTGGGAAGACCTAAGGCATTAGTTACATGGAGCTGGTAGGTGGTGATGAGGGCTGGAAGGGGGGAATTGCAGAGAGATGGAATTTGTGTGACATTTACTACTACACACAAATGTCACACACTGAACACAGCCAGTTCAGGCAGTACACAGCTGGTTCAGACTAATAAGTTCTATAGCTGCAGCTGGCTAATGTATCAAGTAAGGAGATAACAGTAGTTGTTGGAACAGCCGCTGTCCTTGGGCGGAGGAGAAACTGCCTGGGATAGTATTTTGAGGCTAGGGAGAAATGTAATTTTTAAAGAGAAATGTGATTTTAGAATTGGGGCCCAAGCACATGCACCCAAGCACCCCATCAGTGTCTACCTTGTAGTCCTCAGACACTTACTACCCACGTGACCCTAAGCAAGTCACTCAACCTTATTTGCCTCAGTTTTCTTGATCTGTAAAATGATCTGGAGAAGGAAATGGCAAACCACTCCAATATCTTTGCCAAAAAACCCCAAACAGGGTAACAAAGAGTCAGATACAACTAAATAGACAAAAGAATAACAATAAATTAGCTACATCTGAACAGAGTAGATTTGAATCTGGCTGAATACCTATATCTAGAATGATGCCAATATGTGCCTAATCTCATTCAACATTTTTTATCATGAAGACAAAATGGCATGATTACCAATTTTTTTGCTAACACAAACCTGGGAGGGGGTAGATAATACATAATGTTATAAGGCTTTGGCACACAAACATATCCCAACAATTTATTTAACTGATGAAAGCTCTCACATATGCAAGATGCTGCATAGCTTGCTTCTAGGAGAATCATGATGATGTCTAAAAGAAGTGCCTTGGAGAGTCTATGGAGAATGTGTAGTCATTCTGTGACCTGTTGTGATAAACTAATGGCCTCTATAATGGCTCTTTGATTTTGGAAATATTCAAAAAGGCCTGTCAGAATCAACCATTGTTATCTTTTGCCTCAGATGCTTTTAGAGAATCTTGGTGACTTTTTTCAGCAGAGCATCTAGTGAGAGACCATGTTGTAAGGGTCAAGACCTTAAGGTACTTTCTTCATCTGAGCCAAAAAGAACTCAAGAAACAGGCCTCAGTTATTGGCCTTTTCAGAAAGGTTGAGAGAATGAGGGACAGAAATTTGGCAGTGATTCATAAGCTAGTTTTGGTTTTGCAGCCAATCAATCAGTCAATAAAAATTTATTAAACATATATTATGTGCCAGATGCTGGGCTAAGCGCTGGACACACAAAGAAATGTAAAAGACAGTCCCTAGCATCGAGGAGCTCACATTCTAAAGGAACATGAAAACAACTATGTACAAACAAGCTATATGCAGGCTAGATAGTGAACAGAGGGAAAGCAATAGAATTAAGAGGGATCAGGAAAGCCAATAAGACATCAGTACCTCAAGAAACAAGTAGCAATTTTTGAGAGTGTCCTTCAAGACTAAACTAGCAGGAGGACTCAGTCATCTGGCATGCCATATCAGGGCATGAACTTAGTGGGACTAATTTAAATAAGAACTGAACTAAGTTCTGAGCCTAGCCCCTACCTTCTCAGACCTAAGGAATAGGGTATTTTATGTCTATAAGGGGTTGGGGAAAATGTTTGTAATTTCTTATTGCCATGTCTTCCGAGTAAATATCTTTTTGTTAAAGTTAACCAATATTAAGTGGTTAAAAGGAACTGGAGGGACTAATCATGGGCCCCTATCAGTGTTGAGAACATAGGCTGTGGGGGCTTGAATCAATAGCAGTAGAGAAGAAAGATATCCTAAAATCCCCTCAGGGTATCCTGGCACACTGAAGGGAGATCCAGGCAGCCTGGCTCTGGGAAAGTGAGTTAGAGCATCCAAGATATACTAGGATGATATAATTAGCTTAACAAAAAGGATGTTGGCAGGCCAACTTGACAAATCTCATAATTCCTAATTATAATAATTTTAAAGCAAACAAAACCAAGATGAATAAAACCAAACAAGATAAAAGTTAATAGAGATAAAGGTAGAATCTTTCAGTTACAGTCAAAGAATAAACTATTTAAAAATAGGTTGGGGTGGGGCAGAGAATGTATCTGGAAAATAATTTATGCAAAAAAGAAAGAGGTTCTGGTTGATTCATGTTCAGTGTGAACTACTATTATGACAAAACTGCCCAGAAAACCAGTGTAGCTTACTTCAACTTCTCCTAAGGATCTGTGATCTCATCTGTGTGGATTCACCCTCCACCGATGTAAATCAAAACCTCCCTTTTGTTAGTGAGTGTCCTACTTTTGCTTATATTCCAAGAATATTATAAACTTGGAATATTTGTCAGTAGTGCTCTTTGATAGATTACACCCAACAATATTGTCACATAGGTATTTCATTGAAAACAGGAATGTAAATTTATTAAGTATAGAGAATCCAAATATACCTTGCTTCTACTGGGGAAATAACTCATAGACAAATATGCAAATTATTTTTCATAAAAACAAATTTTACTTCAATCATTCATTCCTTTGCTTTACATCTTTTAATAAATCCCCACATACTACAAACAGAGAAGATACAAAGAAGGGAGACAAATGGCTATGATTTATGAGAAGGAGAAGGCCTACCCACATAGAAACAGAATATTAGAGACAGGAGTGGAGGCTGCATTTTCAGTCTAAGTACTGAAGATAGAAATAAAAGTTCCTTTCCCCAGGACCTGTTGAACCATTTTTGGGTGGATTCATTGGAGTTCTTGAGTAGGCAGACAAAGCAAAAGAACTTCTGTGCCTGTCAGAGGTCAAAAAGTGAGATATATCTGGGAAAATGATAAGGAGAGGGGGAATTCCCTTTGAGTACTTCTCCAAGAGTAAGATAGAAAACTATACAAAAACATTTTTCTTAAGAAAATCAGTAGCAAAAAAGAGGACAGGAAAGCAGCCCTGAATTAAAAAAATCACTCTTTTCAACAAGAAGAAAGGACAGAAAAAACTTTATCCTAGTAAATGTGTATTTCTCAAACTGCTTAATATACAGATATAATTTCCATCCCCTACTTTTCATGGTAGGGATATATGTTGAACTGTTCTTTGTTCTAGCTAGTATCCCTTTCAATTCAACTCATCTAGTCTTGTAAACATTTGTTATTACTCTATGGTCACTAGTTAAATGGCTGCACAAACGATCTTTACAGATCCCTTAGATACCTTCTTTAAGGACCATTGGGGAAGGGTGTGGGGCAGAGAAGAATAACTGCAGAGATCTACTGTAGATCATGGTCTGCAAAATTTTATTCTGGTAAGGACAGCCTGATGTTGCATTGTTTATTTTAGTTCCTGGGCAAGGTGAGTTCCAGAAAGGTTAATTCATGTGAGATGTTTTCCCAAAAGCTCTGTCACTACTTCTGTGGGGTTGCTTCTTTAATCCTTCCCATGGCTCCAGTGTGTTCTCCTGGAACAGATTCGGCGTTTAGATTTGTTAAAGTGTGCCTTTCGTGATTCCTCCAGCAAGTGGTCTACTAACACTGGAGATCATGTGGTCTTCAGGATTTACTGTGGTCTAAAAATTGATCACAGTCACCTTGGTGATGAGCCTCCCTCAACTTCCAGCCCTGGTTCTCATGAGTTACACGGTCTATAATCAGTGATGAGTTTCTCCATCCTGGTTGGACCTTTCCAAGCTTGCACTCCCCTGGTCCGCCCTTGAAGAGCTCAAGGTCACTTCCGGTCCACAGTGAGCCATCAGAGGAGGACTTTCACCTCCTCCATTGGGGCAGGGACGAAGCTGGCCCATGGGTTCAGGGCAGTTTTCAAGTATGGAGGAGGCGGGGAAGTGACACGTATTTATGAAGCCCCTGCCATGTGCCAGGCACTGCATCAAGGGCTTTACAAACACTTGACCTTGTAACAAACCTGCCGGATAAGCAATAACCTTAAAGGAAATGCGCAGTCACTAAGTATCTGCACTGAGCACTTTCTCTCGGCCAGGGGCCCGGCTGTGGAGGCCGGGAGAGGAGAAGCACGTGGTGGCCACCTGAAGACCTGGCGCGCCGCTGGTGCGCCTGCGCGAAGCACCCGGGAGCGGAGGGGGGGCGGCGCAGGCGCAGAGCGGGGCGGCAGCGGCGCAGGCGCAGAGCGGGGCGCGTGGTTCCCCTCACACCTCAGCCTGGCCGCCCCTTGTGGGCGGTGGAACGCGGCCGACTTCAGGAGAAGGGGAGGGCGAAGCGTTCTCGCTATTTCGAGGTGCGCCGCAGCGGGAGGACAGGGCACCGGAATCAGGGGACCCTGCTGGAACGGTGCCTCTGTGGACCCCAGGGCCCGTCACCTCGCGCCCCTGGGCCTCGGCTTCCTTCCCCGTGAAATGGAGGGGCTGCGCTGGGTCAGCCTCCAGCCTTTAAATCTGCGCCCCCAAAGCAGAAGAGGCCGCAGGCCGCGGGCGTGGGTGGGCCCTGGCGGCCCCGGGCGTCCCGTGGTGGCTGAGCGCCCTTAAAGGTCCGGGGGTGGGGGTGGGGTGGGGAGGGGGAGGGGCAGGGGGAGCCGCGAGGTTTGAGGCCGGTCCTGGGGCATATTTTTATTTTGCATTTTACTTGTTAACCGAACAACAAGCTTAAGTTCCCACACTTAACCACCGCCATAATGTGCGTAGACATTGGGGCGGAAAACTGACCTTTCCGGAAATGAAACATCGGAAATTTGAAGGCAATGAGTCGGTGGGTGCCAGGAGTTAATGGGCTGAGGTCAGCCGAGTTCACCAGGCGTTCCCTGCTTCTTCAAGATTAACCCCAGGGTCAAGGTCCCTCCTTTCCGAGGCCGGTGGCCTGTGTGTGCGGTTCCAGAGGTCAAGGCGGCAACGAATCAAGCACCTACTATGTGATGGGCCCTGCTCCCTGGGGAGAGAAAGAGGCAAAAACAGCCCCTGCCCGAAAGAAACACGCGGTCCGCGGTCCGATGAGAAAGGACACAAAGTATCCATACAGCATAAAGTTGGGAGTCATCAGGGAAGGCAGTAAGATTATGCAGGACTAGGTAATGCTTCTTGTAGACGATAGTGCTTCCACGGAGACTTGAGGAAGCTGGGCTCTTGAGATTCCTTGGTCACATGAAAAATTTTGAGTGATACCTTCCAAGAAACACCTGTGTAATGCTCTATGCTGCCTGATGTCTGTAACTGATAATAGCTAGCATTTGGGTAACACTTTAAGGTTTACAAAGTGATTGACGTACATTATTTGATGGAGGTAGGTGCGAGTAAGATCCCTGTTTTACAGATGAGGAAACTGAGGTGGACAAAAATTAAAGTGACTTACTCATGGTCATACACCTAGTACCTCTCTGAGACAGTATTTGAAGTCATGTTTTCCTGACTCCAGATCCAACAGCCTACCTGACGTGCCACCCTAGCAGCCCATGTTGGAATCTCTTGGAAGTTCATTATCCATTAATAAGGATTGACCTATATATTATGAACTTTGAGTAATGTTATCTCATGGACCTTAACCTAAATGATTAGCATCTGAAGAATCAGTGAATTTATTGTGAACTGAGTTGAACTCATCTCATGAACCCCTTGGACCTATTGACTTTCATTTAATTGCTAAATCTTAAGGTTGCTGGAAGTTCATGTGTATTGCCCAGGGTTACAAAGCTAGTGTCTGAGGAGCAGGTCTTTCTGACTCTTTAAGTTCAGCCCTATATCCAAGCTGCCTTTTTCATGTGTTTTACTGAAAAGAAAAATGTTTTAAGAAGGTGCCAATTTTGCCCACTAAAAGTGAACAAAATATTTTTGATAGTAAATGGTTAATAATAAATACATATTTTTTTCTGAGATAATGAAAACATTTTATGTACACTTACCAATTGATCTGGTAAGAAGACCCAGGCATAAATAATATTCAGAAAGGGAGAAGTTCAGTTGGAGCTTTATATGTTGCTGGGGTGGGGGTTAAAATTGAAGCTCTTGGATTTACTGATAGGTATTTGATGGGGGGAATGAATTGCACTTTTTCACATTTCCTGTAAGAGCTCAGATTTAGTAATGAAATTCATTGATGTTGGTGAATTTTCAACTTTTCCCCATGATACTACCCTCCGATGTGTTGGGTTTTTTTTAAATAGAAATTACAAAGGGTTAATGTTTTGAAATGTTCGGTAACGTCTAGCACATTGTTGATTCTCAGTAGATAAATTTAACAGTACTAACCTGCAGGTGAGTGAGTGCCAGGCAGAACTAGTTCTACTGCTTCTTTTTGCCCTTTTGCTGACTTTTTGTAGATACCAGGAAATTTGGCCTTGAATGAGTAATTTTTTTATTTTTTTGTGAAAAAATTCGTAAAATATTTACTTCTCTTAGCTGCTAAGTATAAAATGTGTGCTAAAATTAAATTCTACATGTTAAAATTGTTGGGAGCCCAGTCTAGTAAATAGAGGCAAATTGGAAGACTGTAATGACATTCACTCATATGTAAAATGAGAGTAGTATACTACTTATCCTGAAAGAGTTCACAGGAACTATAAAAGATTTTGTAGTCTTTGAGTATAGTTTAGGCTTTCAAAATAATTATAATTGTCATGTGGCAAATTTTGTTTTTCTTGGGAGTTTTTGTAATTAAAGAATAACCTGAAAGGGGGAGGGACAACTGGGCCTAAGCAGAAAAACTCACTTTCCTGACTTCAAATCTGTTCTCAGTCACTTATGAACTATGTGATCTAGGGTAAGTCACTTAACCCTGTTTGCCTCAGTTTCCTCATCTGTAAAATGAGCTGGAGAAGGAAATAGCAAACTATTCTAGTATCTTTGCCAGGAAAACCCCAGAGGGGTTTATGAAGAGTTGGAAAGAACTGAAAATGAATGAACAACAAACTGAAGAGGGAAATAAAAAGAATTAGAGGAGTAGAAGGAGTCACAAAGTTTATCCTATGTTCAATAATAATTATTAAGTGCATATTAAATAGCTATAATAAGATCTTAACCTTTTCATATAGATTAAATTTTCTTTTATTCGTTTGGATTTACTATCTTAATATTCTGAACTTTCAGTAAAAAGCTTAAAGAAAATATTTCAATATTGAATTTTGAATTTTATTGTTACTAGTTGGCATTCCAGCAAAATGATATTGTGAATAGAGGTATTTATTATGTTTCTAGAATTTGCCATCCTCCCGTTGCCAGGTTGCTCACTGATACAGTCAGCAGAAAACATGAGTGCTTCTGGGCCACAGTCCCTGTTCTTCATCAGCCCTCCAGATCTACAAAAGCTTTGTGTTGTCAAGGTAATACTAAGTAGTGAAGTGGCAGACACAGAGATTAGAAGCACACAGATGAAGATGTGCAGGTAAAAGGAAAGCATTTATGATCTTTGGGGTTTGTGTTTCTTGGAGAGATGGTATTTTATAAATATGAAATTTACAAATGAATTACTTGTCCTCTACAATATTTCAGTACTCCAGTGGGCCTGTGATCTTATTATTACAACCCAGAGCTGGTGTGATTTTTGTCCATGCCCTTCCGTAATTCAGTCATAGATTCTATACCAAAAGCTCTCAAGACCTTCCTCTAGGTTATTAAACTGTGGTGCAAAGACCCCTGGGAATCCATAAGAGATGTAAAAAATAAATTAAGCATTTTGTGCATTTACATAAAACAGGGAAATACCAGTTTTAGTTTCAACCAAGTATGCTATGTTAAGTTTGCTAAGGAGCTCAGAATTCCCAAACTTAACACGGTATACTTACCTGGGGATATTTCAGAGATAAAAATTTCTATTAGTGAATTTTTTGGAATGTAAAAATAATTTTATATTTTTACATTAAACCTTTCTGTGTATCAATTTTTGTATATGTAAATAGGAAGTTTGTAGCTCCCAAATTCTGTGATTCTGTACTTGAAATTATTTCTAAAAAGCAGTAACTTTACTGAATTACTTTTTGCTGCAATTAAGAAACATTTATCATATACCTACCCTCAATAGCTCTATTCTAAGAAGTGCTACATATTTTTTCTGTTTCTTTTTTTAGTCTAAAACTGTTATTTCATTAGTATAAGGAATTCTCAAAACAGTGTAGATTGGCAGCTGTTCTGCAAGATACAGTTTTAAAGAGTTGCCAGGTTCACCAAGTAGTGACTTGCTTAAGGTAACAGAGCTAGCATGTCTCAGAGGCTGTGCTTGGTTCCAGCTCTACTTGACTCCACACCAGCTCTACGTCCACTCCACTGTGCTGCTTCATTTTAGTTTCTTAGGATGCTAGTTTTAAGTATAAAATCCCTCTTGCAAATCCCAGGTACCTGGGCTTTTCCAGGGCTTCCTTGATGGGATATCTGGCTGGTTGACTGTAACACCCCCTTGCAATCTTGGCTTCATCTCTGTAACTGAAACTTCTAGGGTAGTGGGGATAATTGCCTGCACCTAAAACTGAGAAGGACAAATGAAACAGAACAGAAACAAACACTTATTGGCCAATTTTTTGAAGACACTGGGTGAAAAAGAGGGAAAACAGAGAAGTCCTTCCCCTGTCACCAGTTCAGTTCATGGCATCAGGACTGTGATGAACTGTGGGAAAGAGCACATGCCTGATAAAGGGGGATTATCTCAGTTTGACTAGAGGTTCTCAAACTTATTTGGCCTAACACCCCCTTTAAGAAAAAATTATTCATTAAGCTAGTCTGACAGTTGTATATGAAATATTCCACACCTCTTCTTCCCCACTTCTGCAAAATAGATGCTTTTTCTTATCTCATCATCAGGGTCAATTTTAGTTATTATAAAATAGAATTCAGTTACTTGTGGTTTTCTCTTTGTTGTTGTCGTTGCAAAATTAAGTAAAAACAGGGAGAATAAGAACAATTCTGTTTTAAAATTAATGCATTTCATCTCCACAGGCAGTTGTTGTTTATGCACCAAGAGCTTCTTACGTCACCCGTTCCTGGAATGTTAAATCAGATTTGGGTAGTGATGGCGGTTAGTGATATTTTTCATTCCTTCTTCATCATATTAGATTATTGCCCTTCTCCCTACATATATCAGTTACAAATTAATTACAAATTGGAACTTAAATTAGAAGCTAGAAATTTCAAGGATTTAGCTTTTCTAAGAAAGTGATTTTAATCATCACTACTTTAATCTTGTGGAAGAAAAAAACTATACTTGGGATTTTAGCCAAAGTCTACCAGATAATTTATTAAATATGCGCAAACTTTTCTGCTTGTGGATTTTCCCCTGTAATTGGAATTTTCTTTGACTGAAGCAATTTCCATTTTATAGTATTCCTAAAGACAAAATTCTACAGCAAAGTAAAACAAAAATTAAACTATGTTTAAATTTGGGGGTTTTATTTCCCATATAGTAATGTTAATGCAAGCACACCAAGGAAAAAGTAGTATCCTGAAACCAATAACCTCTTCTTTAACTTTTCAGTCTGGTCAAAGGTGAAAAAAGAGATTTTTCTCCTAACTAATTTAAACAAAGATATTTCCACTCTTAATTTGGGCCCTGTTAATATGACTAAATCTCTTGTTTCTGGGAATGAAGTCCTTTCTAGTCAAGGAAAACTGATAAGGTCTTTTGTTCCAGCTAGACCAAGCACTTCATTCTGGGCACTTGTTATTTCTTGTTATTTTATGCCTTAGTGTTATATGCTTCCACAAATCACAAATAAATTTTAGAGCACCCAAACCACACCTTGTCCTTGTCTCTTTAGAGCTGTATAATTGATAAATCTTTAGATATAGGTGAGCTGGTAAATCTCAATCACATGATCATGAAAATTAGATTTAGGTATAATTCTTTACAGCAGGAATTTTATTTTGTTGGCTGTTTTTTTCTGGCATGTACTTCTTTAACAGTATAGTGAGGCTCATGTGCCCCTTCTCAAAATAATGTTTTTAAATGCGTAAAATAAAATGCATAGTATTACAAAGGAAATCAGTTATATAGAAATATAGTTAATACAAACATGAAAACAAAACAAAATAAAAACAAGTCTATAGAGTCTACAGACTTCGAGGCCCCATATGGCCTTCTAGGTCCTTGGGTGCAGCCTTTTGACTGAATCCAAGTTTTACAGAACAGATCCTTTTATTAAGGAGATTGCTTCTGTGAAATTTAGATTCAGTCAAAGGATATACTCAAGGACCTAAAAGGCCATAGATTCCTTATCCTGTATGTACCCTAGGTTAACTTTTGATTTTAGAAAAAATCAGATCACATTGGTAAGATTTTTCTATGTTATTCATCTCCAAATTACATGTGATATGGAAGCTGATTCTTCCTACAATATCCTAATATAAAAATACAAAACTTTTTTTTATCTATTGTACTTATTTTCCATTCTGTAAAGGTGAAAGATCTTTAAATTATTTAGCCACCAGAAGAAAAACAAATCTTAAAACATTAAAACAAAATGTTGCACTTTGCATACAAAACTATTATTTATTTTGAGGTAAAGATGATTCTGTATTTATGTAAAAACAGTTGTTTTCTTACGAATGTCTAACTTGGAATGAATGAGAAAGAAATACAAGCCAAGTTTCTTTTATTGAGCTCTATCTACAGTTACATACATAAGTATACACGTTTGTAGACAAAGAAGACATTAATTGTTGCCATTTAAAGTAGTCTAGATATCTTTTATATTTTTTGTAAGCAATAATAGTCTCTGAAAACATTTCTCAGATTTAGAAGATTTAATTGAGAAGGGTTTCTCCTTGATTATGAGATATGAGAAGATGTTCCTTTTTTCAAGTTTCACTTCTAGGTCTTCCAGTCTGGATGCCTGAAGAATGTACAGGTATCAGAAAGTTGGATGTAGGACAGCATAATTTCTGTAGCCCTAAAATTCAGCACATATGCTTATGTGCCATTTGGGGGTATTCTTTGCAATGAAAACTTTGTTCTAGCTCTCAGTTTCTCTTGAAGGGAGGAGAAAGAGACTCAGGGCAAGCTACAAGCCTCTCCACATGCCTAGGGTTTACACTCTCAGCCTTGCTACCTCTGCTCTGGCTAGTGTGGCCAGTCCTCTCTTCTCCCTAATACAAAAAAGCATAATTTAATTTTTTATATTTGCTTCTTCTGCAAAAGTGAACCTTTACTGAAGAGAGAGCATATTTTTATAGACTTTTGTCAGTGAACAATGATTTTAATGGCAAATCTCAGGATGAATTTAGAAAAGACATTTTTATCATTTTTTTCATCAGAAGATATCTTTACTGATACTTACCTTCCATTTTATATTATTTTAATTTCAGATTCAGTCTTCTTGCCTTCATAAATCTTGATATTAGCTCTTAAGTATATAAATTTTTTTTTTTTTTGGAAATAGGAAAATGAAAAAAAAGTGAGGGTTTTGTTGTTTTTATTTTTAAACCATGATGTCATTTCTATGATTTCCAAAAAGTTTACCCTAGGATTGCTTGTGTATCACTACTTCATCTCCCTAAAAAGTGATTGTGAATTTAAGGAAGGACCCCCTAGGTTAAATGACCTTAAGTTATCTATTAAAATATAAATGTAGAGTCTAAAGTATATGAAAAGTAGAAATCAATAAAAGTTGTCATGATTGTGCCAGGGAATTGTCTCTTCCCAGAGGACTAGAACCCCTTGGGAAAGGCATACCAGGTAGCTGGGATCAAAGATAGGCCAAGTGAAAGCAATGAAGTGCTAAGGAAACTCCTTCAACTTCCTAGGGTACCAATTTAATTTTTACGTTTTAGGCCCATTTAGCAGCATTTTGTGGTAATTTAGGATAGATAGATAATACCTTTCACAGCAAAGAGAGGAATAGAAGGGAAACTTGTTCAAGGATGAAGGCAGGGACAGTGTTCTGGGGGAATATTTGCTATGAAGCTGGCAGAATTTGTTGTCAGAATGAGAAGACATGCCCTGTTCAAGGGCAAGAAACAAGGGGAAATGAACCAGTGCTTTTACAATTGTAAAAGAGAGTAGACAACACTTCAGACTTAATGATAGCGTTGAGATAACCATTTAGACCAGACCATACCTAGATCAAACAACCAATAGTTGTTATATCAGTGGGTCATATTATCCACTATTTACTGGTGCCTTCATAGTTCTTTGTATTATGTTTCTTCTCCAATAGCTGTTGGTTGGGATGGGAAAAGGTCCCTATATTGTTAGTCAGTCTAATTATTGCAAAATGATTATGGTGACTATTTTTTCTCCACAATGTCATAAAGGGGGCATTATAAAGGCTTAATATAAATAAATGTCATTCAGAGTTAGACAGGTGATAAACAGTGGAGGGGTATACCATCCTCAAATTAAACAAAAACTGCTACAGAAGATAAAGGGTACAGTTGTTTAACCCTATGAATAAAGGAGCTGAGAGGAAGAAGGACCTGAGGAGTAAGTAGAGATAAGGGTATGGACAATTAAGTCATACATTGATTAAAGGAGCAAAGGCCAGGTAGGAGCAACATGGCTAGAACCTCTGTCCTGGGCCAAACAGGAGTTAGACAAAAAAGGTGAAAGTTTGACAGACTAGTTAGGAAGTATTATAATTTGGGTGTGTATGGGGTGTTGAGGGAGGAGTAGCATCTCTTGCTTGCCAAGAGAGGGCTTATATATGAGGTATGAGGGCTTGCCAAGCCCTTTTCAGGGCTGCTCATTCATTTTTGATGTCCACCTTCACCCAGCTCTCACCTGTGGCTCTGAGAGTCTGTAGTATACAGTGGCCACAACTGGGTAAACTGTCTTGGCAAATGGGCTAAATCAGGTTCTAAAACAGATTGAGGGTAACTGACAGGCATCAAACTGTCAGTGAGTTAGGGGGATGTCTATCCTAAGCATGTGAAGACTTCCCCCCACCTATTCCCCATCAGCTGAAGCAGGCACTGTGAAGAGCTTAGAGCTTGATCAGTCATGGAAGGCACCAGGGTCATCTCTCGCTTTGTCAGTCATTCTGACTTTTGTCTTGCCACTGGACTTAAGTGATTGTGGAAGAGACGGAGGGGCTGAAAACTTCCCAACCCTGCTTCAATTAGATTCAATTCACATCAAGTCAAGACATCACCCCATGATGTCCTCTTTGAAAACTAAGGATGAACAACCCAATTACAATAAAAAGTGGTATATCATAAAATGCAGGTAGCAGGCTAAGGGGATATAATAAAGAAAATTGGAATTTGAATTTGTTAAAAACTTTGTAAATCATCTTCATACATATACAGTATTTTATATATCTCTTTGACATTAAGAAACAAAAACAAAAATTTCCAACTCTTCTGCCTGCCTATACTTTTCATCATGTTTTTGAAAAGTCTTAATTCTCCTATCTTTGATTGTCAAAATGATACAGTAGATATTTAAGGATTAGGAGAATGTCACCAGCTTATTATCATAATAAAAAGGTCATAGCTTGGAGCATAATAGAAGAGCGAAACATTTGTTTAATATCTATTTCTACATATTTCTTTGCTGTGCCTTCATATCCAAGCAAAAGGATTACTTATGTTCAAGGATACATTAAGAAGACCTGATTCTATACTTTGTCTAATATATTACTTTCAAATGTTTTGTGTATTGCATTATTTAGTGTAATATTTATCAAGTTTTTAAAAAAATAAATGGATCTTTTTTAGATACAATTTTATAACTCAGGAAAACTTCAGGCCTACACAGAAAAACATGGAGCTAAGGTAGGTTTATAAAATTGTTTGCAATTCCTAAACTTTATGAAATTGACTTGTGTTAAAATTTGCTATTACTTATAGTGGTCAAAAATATAGTTATCTTTTTTACAAGCTCTTTCTATAGAACTACATACAAGAGATCAATAATTTTGGATCTTAGAAATTGATTAGTGACATGTCCATGATGGTAAATATTGGATCAGGGCAAGCAAAGACATGTCTAGATGAGGCAGTCTGCATGTTCATAGGCTAACTAATAAATGTTCAAAGTCTGTTATACATCTGTTTGTGAAACTCTGACGTGGCCAAACCACTTTAGCATTATTATTCTGGCTGCCTGGCCAGATATCTCTTACATTTTATGCCTGATACATAGTAAGTGCTTAGTTAATGCTTGATTGATTATGAAATTCAGGCAATTCAGGCAAATTCAGATTAAGAGGAACCTAAGATGTATATTCATAAGACTTGGGCATTCTGATTGACATTGGGGTGCTTCATTGTTAAAAAGTCTGAAAGCTTGACCTATCACAATTTGAGTGAACAGAATTATTTTGGGGTAGCCAGAGGAAATATTAGTTATTTATTTAAGAGGGGCTTTAATAACTTTGTGCTCTTCAGAAGTTCCAGCCTTAGCAGTTGAATGTCTTTCATCTAAAACTAGAACCCAAGGTCAAGGGTCCTATACTATTCTATCTATAAGACTATATAAAACCCCTATTAGGAGTGCCTAACCTGGGGTCCATGAACTTGGTTTTTAAAAATATTTCAATAACTATATTTCAGTATAATTGATTTCCTTTGCATTCCTATATATTTTATTTTAGACTTTTAAAAGCGTTATTTTGAGAAGGGTACGCTGGTAAATGTTTAACAACTGGGTTTTTTTTTTTAAAGCATGTTTAACTTTGCCACACTTTTAAGTTTAAGCTGCATTATTAGCATTTTCTCCATTACTTTCTTAAGTCTAGACAATCAACGAAATAATAAATCAAACTTTGATTTGTACTTTGCTGATTTCTATGGTGCAGATGCACACATAGAAAATAAAACAATCAGTTCTCCCTAGCCTGTTTAAGCTGTCTCTAAAACAATCCTCATTTCACCAGACTACCAAAGGGGTACATTGCATTAAAAAGAAAAATTACCTAGGACCTTTTTCCCCCTAGAGCCTATTTCTCCTGTTGGAAAACTTTCTTCCTCACTTCTTGCTAGGAAACAGTTTCTTTTAAGGGAGAAGTTGATAATAGCAGCTAACACTTATACAAGGTGCTCTCAAAGTCTTAGTGCAGATTTAGCCCAATAATTTAAAACTATTTACAGGACAACTGTGTATAATGCTTTAAGGTTTGTAAAGCTGTTACGTTATATCATGTTATATTATGCTATGATATGTAATATGTTGTTATGTTATCTTTACAATAATCTGTGAGGTAGGTCTTATTAGTATCCCATATTGTGGACCAGTAAACTGAAGCTGAGAGAGGTTTAAATGATTTGCCAAGGATGACACAGCCAAGAAGTGTCAGTGGGGGGTTTTGAACCTAAATCTTTCTGACTCCAAAGCCACTATTCTGTCCATTTAGAGCATAGAGAAGGGTGCGTTGCCCTTCTGGTATCTTACCCAACTGTCCTGAAAGAACTTATCTTTAAAGTATTTACTAATTGAAAGTAAGAATTTAATTATTTTGGGGGCGGTGCCAAGATGGCGGAGTAGAAAGACTCACCTATGCTAGGTGAGTCCCACAGCCCATAGATTTCCTGTAAAAAGAACTCCTGACAAATCCTGGAACAGTGGAAGCCGCGCAGCAACACAGTGAAGGAGATTTCCGTTGCAAAGAGCCCTGAAAAACCGACCGCAAAGGTACCCCAGACGGGAGCGGAGTCCTCCCCTCCC
>CM053773.1:79514048-79589401 GCA_028658325.1 Potorous gilbertii | reverse complement strand
GATGATAGAAGAGAGGGCAGATTGGTGATATGGGTAATTAGAATGTCCAGTGTATTGGGGAGGGGACAAATGGGGAGAAAATTTTGGAACCCAAAATCTTGTGAAAATGAATGTAAAAAGTTAAATAAATTAAAAAAAAATTACCATTACACACTCTCAGGCATTACCAGTTGTATATGTGATCATGGCAGTTAGATGGCACAGTGGGCAGAGTGTCTGCCCAGGAGACAGGAAGACACACCTTCATGAGTTCAAATCTGGCCTCAGACACTTACTAGCTGTGTGACTCTGGGCAGGTCATTAAACTTTGCCTGCCTCAGTTCTTCTTGTGTAAAATGAGCTGGAAAAGGAAATGGCAAACCACTCCAGTTGGTTGACTGCTGCCTTTGTTCTCAGAGAGGACCAAAATGATAATAGTATGTTCGAGTCAAGGTATAGTGTGTCCAACTGTAGCTAATCAGACCAACATAAGCTCACAAGGCTCTACCCCAGATCAGGCACAAATTTGGAGTGGAATTTTCTCTAAATTTTCACATCTCACATTTTTTTTGAGCTACTGTGATTCTGCTTTGCTCATACAACACAGTGCCTTCTTTGAGGCAGGCATGCCATGATGGGCTTTGCCAGTCTCCAATCTATTCCAACGTTCTTCAGAGAGACTTTGTTTGAGTGTATCCTTGTATTACTGCTGATCTCCATGTGAGTGCTTGTTTTGTATGAGTTCTCCATAAAAGTCTATAAGCAGACATAATTTGGCATTCGAAAAATGTGGCCAGCCCAGAGAAGTTGTGCTTTCTGCAGGAGAATTTGAATGCTTGGCAGTTCAGCTTGAGAAAGGGCCTCAGTGTTCAGTTCCTTATCTTGCTAGGTGATCTTCAGAATCTTCCTAAGACAATTAAAAAAATTCATTTCCTGGCACGGCACTGGTGGACTGTCTAGGTTTCACAGGCATACAACAATGGGGTCAGTACAACAGCTCTGTAGACTTTCAGTTTGGTAGGCAATCTAATACCTCTTCCTTACCACACTTTACTTCAGAGTCTCCCAAACACAGCTGGCTCTGGCAATGTGTGCATCAACCTCATCTATGTGTATATCCCTGGAAGGTATACTGCCAAGGTAAGTGAACTTATCCACAACATTCAAAATTTTTCCATTTGGGGTAACTGATGGTTCCACACATGGGGGATGTGGTGCTGGCTGATAGAGAACCTGTATTTTCTTGGTGTTAATTGTTAAGCCAAAATAAGCACCAATAGCAGAGAATCAGTCCCTACTTTGCTGCATCTCAGTTTTAGAGATTGCAGCTAGGTGGCACAATGGATAGAATGCCAGACCTGGAGTCAGGAATTGAGGAGTCTTCCTGAGTTCAAATCTGGCCTCAAATACTTTGTAGTTGTGTGATCCTGGATGAGTCACTTAACCCTATTTGCCTGTAAAATGAGCTTGAGAAGGAACTGGCAAACCAATACAGTGTCTTTGCCAATAAAATCCCAAATAGAATCACAAAGAGTTGGACACAACTGAAAAACAAATGTGTGATCATGGGCAAGTCTCTTAAACTTTGCTGAGTTTCAATTTTTCACCAGTAAAATGGGAATAGTGGTATTTCTACTATCTCACAAGGTATTTAAATCTGCTTGTGGTGAGGGAGAGTAGTTATATCTTATTGGTGGCTACATTGTAGTTTGGAATTTGTTGTTGTTAATTCATTTCAGCATTTTAAAAAATGCTTCAGAGACCCTCTTTTCTTTCTTTTCTTTTTCACAGTCCTACCTATTACTAGTATCCTCCTTCCCCCAATGGAAAAATGGAAAGAAAAATAATACCCTGGTAAAAAATATATAAAGTCAAGCAAAACAGAGTCTCTGGGAGTATTTTTACAAAGCAACTTCCGAGATTAATCCAGATTTATCTCAGTTCTTCTATTCATGTCTTCCATGCACACCTTCATTACGATTCAATAACTGATCATATTACCAATTAGACTCTATTAGACAATAAAAGAGGCAGTGTGTTGTATAGAAAAGAGTACATTGGTTCTCAAGAGGGCCTGCATTCAAATTTCACCACTGAGGCTTCTTCCCTGGTGATTTTGGGAAGCTAGGGTTGGGAGGTAACTGTGCTATAAGGAATGATTTGGAATGTCTGTTTTCTGTAGGAAAACTTAAAAAAAAAAAAGAAGGCATTTGTTCTTTCCTGACAATTATTAAAGTTGTTGCTCAAATTGGTCTAAATGTAAAAGTTCTTTATTTTAAAAATGGTTTTCTTATCATTAAGCAACTTTAATAAATAATTTAGTAAACATGCATAATAGCTAATGGTTTCTGATACAACAAATTTATCATAGTCATCTTACTCTTGTACATTATAGACTTGATATTATATTAAGGCTTATTGTAGTCTACTAAATACAGCATGCTTTACAACATTATTTATGGACATTTTACAAGACAATGTAATTCTGCGGTAGGGATTTATAGTAGTGACATCCTTGCTTTTATGCTGTTGGCAATAGCCTTCATACTTACCACATTCACTTAACTTCTCTCTAAGCGAAAGTTTACTCATTTGTGAAATGAGGGGGTTGGACTACTGACATCCTAAATCCCTTACAGCTCCACATCCCTGATTGTTTGATGCAGAATCTTTGGTTAAGAAGGACTGGAAGTAAGGAAATCTTTGTCACTAACTAGTTTCCTATATTTGAATGTCACATTACCTCTGGGAACTCATTTCCTCATATGTAAGGTGAGAGTTTTGGAATAGATCAGCATTTTGGCCCAGATCATTTTGTGTTATGAAACTCTGACAATCTGGTGAAGCCTTCATCAGAATGTTTTTAAATGAATAAAGACACATAGGATTGCAATGGAAATTGAAATTTTTTTGGAAATTTTTTTTTGTGGGTTCTGGTTTGACTTTATTAGAAGCAAGGAGCTTTAGAACTGGGGAGATTACAATGGCAGAAGTAGGCTGCATGGAGAAGGTTTTAAATGGGCTAACTCTAAGAAGGAGGGAGGGTGCAGGTGGAGGGGAGTACCTTCAATGCTAAGGCAGGGGAGGAGAGGAATGAGGGGAAAATAGAAGGGAGGAGAGACAGGATGGGTCTAGACTCAAAGGGGGATATAGAAGGCAGAAAGCTAGCAGGAGAGGGCTCAGAAGGGAGCTTCCCGGGAAGTGCCAGCGGCCATCAGGACCTGTTTCAGTTGCTCGTAGGTGACAAACATCACTACATTCCAGGAGCCCAAGCGGAGAAAGGAAGGCTTGGGGTTCCTCCTTCCGAAGCATGGTGAGGGCGCAGTGGCCATCACTGGCATACTGGCCTGCGGCAGAGTTCGTAAGTAGTTATTTTAAAAAACACAACAACCAAAACCAAGTTTATGGACTCCAAGTTAAGAACCCTTGGACTAGAAGATCTCTTCCAGGGTCTCTGACAACTCTAAGAATCTAGGGAACTGAATGGGATTCTTTTAAAAAAAATTTTTAATTTATCTATTCTTTCAAAACAGATTTTTAGTGATGCTTTTGCTATTAAAATAGACTTTACTGCTGTTGAGTTTTTATAATTTGGTTAACAGGTACGTAGTATTTACAGACAAATAATATAAAGCACAAAACATAAACTACATCACAGCTAGCATAGATGGCCTATTGGTGATTTAAAGTTTGCAGGGTGCCTTCTGTGTTATCTCACTTGACCCTAAGTAGATTTTATTGTTCTCTTTAATAATGTGTAATTAAAGCTAGCACTGCTAGGGCTTCCCGGTACCGTAATCTCCTTGGCTCCTCACAACAACCCTAGGAAGCTGTTGTTGTCCCCATGTCACCATGGAAGGGACTGAGGATCCAGGAGGCCAAAAGGCTGGCTCTACCTCACCCAGCTAGGAGCTTTCTGGGGTCCTTCTGACGCTTAGTCCACTTGGCCTCAATAAGTACGCCCTTGTCAGGCACCTCCTACGAGCCTGGCAGGTGCTAAGGGCTAGGGATACAAAGAAAGGCCCAAGGCCAGCCCTGGGCTCAGGGCCCTCACGGTCTAAGGGAGCAGACCACCCGCAAAGCGGCTACGCGGGACGGACAAATCGGATAATCTCAGCCGGAGAGCTTTTGTAGATGGTGGGGCGTCGGCGGGGCGCGAAGGGAGGCCGGGGGGCAGAGATGGAGGCCGGGCCCCAGTCCCCGACAGGAAGGCTGCCAGGTGGAGGGAGGGGGCGGCACGTTTAACTTTAAACGTATTTGGGCCGATAGCTTTTGCTTTAAAAAGATTGTGTGTCTATCTACTTAGAAATAGATTTTATTGATTTTACAAATTCTGCATCGCTCACATTTGACCCCAGCCCCACCAGGGGGCTTTCTTTCCCGGGCCCGCCCTCTCCGCCTTGGGGCCTGGCCCAGGAGGCGCCTCTTCAAGTCCCCAGGGGGCCTAGAACCTTTCCAGGCGTGACCCCAACAGACCTTTGACCTCCGCTGGCCCCTCCCGCTACAAACCCGCCGACAACCTTCTACGCCGCCCGAAGATAAGGCCCCGGCCCGACCTCCCTATCGGGGTCCGGCGTTCCCAAGAAGAGCAGCGCTCTCAGCCAATCAGCGACCAGCGCGCGGGGCGGCGCAGCTCTCCAACGGAAGGGTGGGCGTGCCTCAGAGGCCGCAGCGACATGAGTGACAGGGGCGGCGGCCAACCGGAGCTCGGCGACCTCCTCCGCCGCCACCACCCCACTTTCTCGGGGGCCCACCCCTTCCAGATCGACCTGGGGCGCTGGGAGAATGTCCAGGCTCAGAGCTGCGTGAGCCGCTGGCCGCACCGTTGCTCCCCCGAAAGGCTGCAGGACCTCTCCGTGGGCCGCGATGGCAGAGCAGCCGGACGCGAAGGTGAAGTACTACACGCTGGAGGAGATCCAGAAGCACAACCACAGCAAGAGCACCTGGCTCATCCTGCACCACAAAGTCTACGATCTGACCAAATTCCTGGAGGAGGTGAGATGCCCGGCGTCTGGGAGCCGGACCGAGCCGTCGGGCCTGCCCGGGCTCGCGTCCCTGCTTGTTCGGCGAGGGCCGGATCCCCGAGCTGGGGAGAGGCGGGGCGGGGGGGTCCCTCTCCCGTGACCCTTCCCATTGTCTGCGAGAGGAAATCGGGGGCGGGGGGAGGCCCTCCGTGATTGCAGAATAGGTGGTTCTCGGCTCCCGGGAGATTTTTCCACGTCTGCAATCTCTAATGAAAAGTTTTGAAAGGTCTTTGATGTCCTGGCAAAGATTCGCAGCCACTGGGTGAGAGTCGCTCCACCGCCCCAGAAACTTGCCAGACCTGTCACTGTGCGGGTTGGGTTTTAGTGGGGTTTTTCCCTCTAGTTTACTTTGGAAGCAGAAACTCCTCTGGTGTTGCCTTCCTAGGAAAGAGTGCGGCATCTTAAGGGATACTTAAAGGGGCTTGGTGTCTCTTGCGAGGTGGGCGTTTGTTCTCTGCTGTGTCCTGGGCGCAGGATCCAGGCTGTGTCCTGGCTTCTCCCGGAGAGTGGGGGGCAAGATCAGCTTCCAGAGTTTGGGAAAGGAGACAGGCAGGTGAAAAGAGCTTCCTACTCGTTGTGAAAATGGTAATGCATCGTTAAGTAAGGCAGTAAGTTATAATTTAACTTTTTTAACCTAAAGGGAATGTTTCTTTTTGCTGCATATATGGAAGATACATTGTAACCTTTAAAAAGGCAGGCTTCCAGTCTTAACCTTTGTAATCTCCACCCTGTACAGTACTTCACACTTAGCATGCTAGGAATGAACCAGTTAATGGTTGAACTTTGAGATCTTTTCTGGAAAACAGTAGTAATAATTAATGTTTCTACAGGGCCTTACAGTTTGCAAGGCACTTTACAAACGTTCTGTCATTCATGTAACAGCCAGTTTTCTTTTAAACTATCTAAAGATAATTCTAGGGTCTCAGTTCTCCATAGAACCTATGTGATTTGTAAAGTGATATTTACTTAAATTTTTCAAAGGTTTGTGATTTGATACATATAGCTTTTCCTGTCACTTAGTGTTTGCAACGCCTGTGTTCCACCTGATGTTGACATTGTATATGGGTAACAGACATATATCATTGATCAGTATTCATTCAGTCATTCCAGCTAGTTAATACCTACCAGATCTTATGCTGTGCCAGAATAGCCTTCAAGAACACAAGGTAATTTCAACCACATTGTGATCTCAAATCAGATATTTAGAGCTGAAAGACATCTTAGTAATTGAGTCCAGTCTTCTAATTTTATACATGAGAAAGGAAGTAGTTTGATTAAGGTAACAAAAGGTTTGGAATATTTTCACTGACTCTTTCTAGTACCTGGAACTCTCCCTCATCTGCCCCTCCTGACTTTTGATTCCTTCAAGTCTCAGCTAAGGCCCTGACTTATACAGAACCCTTTACCTTTCCTCCTTAATCTTAGCACCTTCTCTCTTAGTTGTTTGCAGTCTGTCTTCCTCGCTAATATGTGAATTCCTTGAGAGCAGGACTGTTTTTTTGTCTTTCTTTCGTATTCCCGTTGCTTAGTATAGTGCCTGTTAGTAGGCTCTTAATAAATGTTTGACGACATGGGTAAAGCCCTTTAAATTCCAAAGCCAATCACAGGATGAGAATGAGTTGGATGTTCAAAAGTTAACAGTGGTTAAGAACAGCTTTATTAGAATAAAGGGTACATGTTGCACAATTAGTAGATTAAAGGGATTATTTTTCACTAAAATCTCTTGCTGCCATACCAAACCTACCAAATTTTTTTTTTCTCTAAAAACTTTTTAGCATTCATTTTTGGGGAAAATTACTCAGAGGGGGATGACAAAGGGAAGAAAACAAAGCTCTCCTTTAAATGTCATCACAATCTCTTTCTACAGTTCCTCTTTTAAAAGAATAGAGAGACAAGGGAATTATACAAAAGCCCTCTGAGGTAGAGAACAAACTGTTCATTGGAAAGATTAGCTAAAAACAAGTTTCCTTTAGTACTGCTTTACCTGCTTACTCCAATAATTTCAGTGCCTTCTATTTGAAAGTATATTGAAGACAATTCTGGAGCAAGTTGAAATAAGCTTTTTCATTCATAAAAGCCTCACTGATGTTTGAAAATGTAAAAGAAGTAGGTCTAGAACTAGCTTTTGCATGGTATTTCATAATTTATTTCCCGTGATAGAATGCAGAATGTTGATTGCTTCAGAATCTTAAGCTGCTTTTGTGTGCTTACTGCCTTTTGTGCAGTTAACATTTTCTTCCTCCCTTGTTAGTAATTGTGTATTAATTGAATTTTAGCTCAGCCAGGACAAGGAGCTATAGAAGACAAAGAATTTTCTACCATTAAAGGCCTTAAAGTAGTAATCATAAGCTTTATACATACCACAAGAACCACTTAAGCCTTAAACTGCGTGGGACTGACTTTAATACAATAAAAGGTGAAAGAATTAGCTAGTTGTTGTAATTTTCATGTTTATCGGCATTGTCATCCCTTTGCTCATAAAATTAAACTTGCTTCTAACAGTCACTATATCAAGTCAAATCCAGCTTTTCCTGTCATATTTCCACTTATTTTCTATTAAGTTCCAACATGTACCCTTTATTCTAATAAAACTGTTCTTAACCAGTATTAACTTTTGAACATCCAACTCATTCTCATCCTGTGTCTTTTGTTTAAGAAAACAGTTAATACCATGCTCTGCAATTTAGGCCAAATGTGCCAGAAACAATTGTTATTAATTTATCATTACCCCAATTCAAACTTTTTCTACTTGAGAAATGTTTAAGCAGTAGAGTCCCCTCTTGCCCTTAAGACATGTCTCTCTAACACAAGTCAGTTTGAAATAACATTTATAGGAATTTTGAGCAAGGAAAAGGCCATTTTTGGTGTCTCCATATAATAAAACAATAGTCACTAAATCTTCAAAAACCAGTCATTTCGTTTTTCACCACTCATTTCAAGGATTCTCCTAAAGTAATCAGAGATTTCCTCTTTTACAGATATTGAAGATGAACCATCAATTTAGTCAAATACTCAGATTCCTTCAATAATGTTAATAGCTAGCACTTATGTAGCAATTTAAGGTTTGAAAAGAACTTTAAAAATACTATCTCATCTTCTGACCAATATTCCAGTCACTTCAGAAGGGGGATTGAGAGCATGTGTCATCCATTCAGAAAATGGGGAAGGCCATGATCTTAACTGGACAAGACTTTTTTTTTTGTTATTTAAGTTTGGATACTATCATTAATCCATTTTCAGTTAGGTGGTAGTGAACAGAGTACTGGGCTTGGAGTCAGGAATACTTCAGGCCAGACACTACCTGAATGATCCTGGGCAAATCATTTAACCCATGTTTGCCTCAGTTTCCTCATCTATAAAATAAGCATAATAATGCATCTGCCTGTCAGTGACCATAGCAAAGACCATGGCATATTGTTAATTCCTATATAAATGTTAGCTGCTAGGAAACTTAGCCTTTGTTCTTGACCTTTTACACACTTTTCCTGAGGGGAAAAGTCAGGAAAGAACTTTAAACTTGAGAAATATTTTTATTTCTTAATGTTTTCAGTTGGACTTTAAGAGACTTTTAATAAGCTTCCACATTTTCTACGGTTCTCTTTTAATGATCTCTCTTATGTGCTCCTCTTGTCCACATCTTACTCATTTTTCAGGTACAGCACAAGTGCACACATAGACTGTTAGAGTTGTGAGTACCATTGAAGATCATCCAATCTCACAATTTCTTACTACAAATGGGGAAATTGACACCTAAAGAAGCAGATTTAACCAGTTAGTGAAGAGTTAGGGCTGAAAACAAGGCTTAACACTCTCAGCCTCATATATATTGTTCATAAAACCGCCAACTGCTCTAGTCCGTAGTAATGTATGTACGCTGTCTATTCCTGTGTTGCTTCTGTTGACCATTTCTGCTTTGAGATAAATAATTTTAAATGTTTCCTTTTCAAAGTTTTCTAGCACTTGATCCTTTTGGAATATAAGTGTAGAACTTATCCCTTGTAGTAGGCAGCAAGTTTGTTTGACACCTCATGCCTGGAAACTGACTAATGTTTGGTTTGCCCTTGTGTTCGTTGACAGATACTGCCAGTGTCTTTGGATACTGATTTCCCTTTCTGCTTTTTTGTTTCTGTTACCATGTACTACTATCTCTTGCCCTCCCTTTAGCACTGTCTCTGATTTATCCTTTCTGCCACTACTAAAGTTATCTATTCTGTTGCTTTGATCCTGTTACCCAGCTCTTTTAAAGCTTGGTAACTTCCTGTTGTGTGTACTGTTTAATATTGAAAGATAGCTCCTTAACTCAGTTTTACCTTTCAAAGCTGTGAGTTAGTCTTGCAAAAATTAACTGTCTACTACAACCTCCAGCAACTCACATGGTTTTTTTCTATCCTTTAAGAAGAAATTTTATCTCTGTCATGTTTGGAGAAGATTAATGAGAGAAGAATTGACTAGCTTACTGCTTTCATTGCCCTACCTGACTGGAACCTCTAGGTTTCTCCTCGATTTTTTACCTCAGTTATGGAGAGATATGGCCATCTCAAAAACACACTTTTATTTGACTTGCCTATGACTTGTTCATTTCATGGAGTTATGGAATATTTGAGCTGGATGAAATCTTTTAGAATATCTTGTCCAGTCCCCCTCATTTTGCAGAAGAACCTGAGATTCAGTGACTTGCCAGATGTCACACTTATAATATATGGCAGAGCCAGGGCCTGATCCTAAGTCTTACTGTGCTGTGTAGGTTTTGTTCTTCCATCTTATACATGCCTATTACTGTGTATGTATGCTCATGCTAACATGTCCATTTTTAAACACAAGTTTCAATTTGTTTAGCACAAAATTAGATTTTCAATTTGTACTTTAGATTGATGATATATGTCCCTCTACACCATATTAAAAACATGGGATGGTTGGGAAAAAAGCCACCTCTTCTCATTAAAAATGCTAACTGTTCATTGGGGGCTCTTTGAGGGACCTCTTCCTTACTGGAATAATAAGCCAAGGAACGTATTCAGAGAGTGAAGTAGATAGAAGTCAGAGATCTGTCCCCTAGTGAACAGGAATTGTATGTATAGTCTTCCAAAGGAGTCAGGGGAATGATAGAATCGTGAAGAGTAGTGTATTTCCCCTTCTATCTTTAAATGTAGGAGTTTTTGCATCAAGTAGATTCAATTGGGCAGCTTTTGGAGTCTAATAATACCAAAATAAATATATTTAGGAAGATAAAAATTTTGTGTTTTGTTGTGGTGCTTTTTTTTCAAAGAAGGAAAGCAGAAATTTGAGTGAAGCACTGCTCATTCTTAATAACACTTTAAATAGCAGCAAGGTTTCAATTTCTCATAGATGCTTAATGAACAAGAAGATTATGAGCTTTTTTGTCTAAATATTTCATGTTTGAACCCAAGACATGAAATTGAATCTTGTTTTCTTTATTTTATGCTTGCGAAACTTAGTTTTTTTCTTGTATCTGATTACATTGTTATCTGAGCTAATACCTGCAGGATTTTGAAGGATAATTACTTGAAATGAAAGCTTGAGTTATTCAGGCCAAAAAAAATTTGATTATGGTTTAGTTTTTCTCTTCTCTGTAAGTTTGCATAGTAACATTTATACAATTCCGAGAAGCTTAAATAAAAAATATCACATAGTAACAGTAATTAGGTGCCAGGCATTGGGCTAATTGCTTTACAAATATCTCAAGATTGTGAAAAATGATGGGTACTTTAGCTTTTTACTTTTGGTTCAAATGTTTCCCACCTGTGTGTGACATCAGGCAAGTCACTTAACTTTCCTGTTTTAGTTTATTCCTCTGTAAAATGAGAATGTTGGATTAGATGGTCTCTGAGGACTCTTGCTGTAGATCCAAGAATTTCTTGAATTATCAACAAGATTTTGCTTTTATAGGATGTAAGGCTTGTTTTCTCATCTATTTGTAAAAACTAGAAATGTAATTTCTAAAAAAGAAAATTCCTTTAGGGATAATAGAATGAGAGCATTTGTTTTTGTCCTTAGCTAGTTGGACATTGAACTTTGATCCAGATTGAGAGCTGTATTGGGTGACTTCTCTGGGTGTCATAAGCAGTGTTCTTTCCTCCTCCTCTCCCTACTTTCCACTTTCTCCCTTCCTTCCAGTTTCTCCCTCTTTTATTTCATAATCTGTCCCCCCACCTTCTTCTTCCTCCTCCATTTTGGTAACAGCTGTTTTTATACTTGTGTTGTTGAAGCTTTGCTTTATTTCTTTATTTTGTGACTGTTCATATTGTGTAGGAACAGAGACTAGACACCAGTCAAAATTAGTATCTATCCCTAATGTGACCTGCCCCAAAGGCATCTGGGAAATTTGAAGCCTTTAGGATTCAGTTAATATAACTGAATATATATAATAATCCTTACTTTATGTACTTCAGAGTACTTTGGCCTGTTATAACTCGTTAGAATTGGAGCCTCACTTACATTTTCTGCCAGAACTGCTTTGTCAGAAGTCACAAATGACTTCTTTTAGGAGTCTGACTTTTGGTTTTCTGGCCCTACCCAATTGTTGAAATGGGCCATCCATCTCTAGGAGTCCTCAAGACCCTTTTTTAGGGTCCGTGCAAGGACAAAACTATCTTCAGAATAGTACTAAGAAGTTACTTGCCTCTTTAAGTACTCTTGCCTTTTACAACTACATATTTGTATCAGGGTGGTTTTCTTTCATATATTTCGATCAAAACAACATATTGCAATAAACTGATTGCAGAGTAGATATGTGAGTCCCAACTGTTAAGCCAAAAATCAAAAAGATTCGTAAAAATTTGAACAACAATGCCTTTCTTCCCACTAGTTTTATAATAGTAACTTTTCACGTTATTTTTCTTAATATTATAGATTTATTATTATTTTTAAATTAATACATATTTAAAATTATGTTTAAATAACATATTGTCTAATGTAGCAGATGTTAATATTACCCACAAAAAAGCTCCTTGGATTCCTCAATTTTTATATAAAAGGGACCTCATTCATTTTTAAATGAAAAGTGTTAAGTGTAAAGAGGGCCTGATAACCAAAAATCTTGAGAGCTGCCCTGCTATAATAACCTAACAGGTGAGAGAAGAGGAAAGACTTGATAGCTTATCTTCAAATGTTGGAAAGGCTGTATGAAAAAAGCATTAGACTTAGGCCCCAGAGGGTTTAACAGGTTGCAGTTGTACAAGTTGCAATTTAACAAGTAGAAATTGTAGAGAGGCAGATACACAGAAGGGAAAGACTTGTTAACAATTAGAACTATGTCAGTCCTCAACTTTTGTGTGAATAATGTTTCTAGAAAATGGTGCGAAAGTCAAAAAAGCAAATGTTGATACATTGAACCTGTACAAAATAGGAAGTTCAGTTCCTTTGACCACCAAAAACTAATCTTTTCCTAGAGATTGATGAAAATATATTGCTCCACATATAAATTCATCATAACAAAATCTTAATTCTGGTAACGTGCACTTTTTCTAACATAGTAACCATGAAATAACACAGAAAGGATAATATGTAAAATTGACTAATATGCAAAACACTTTTTCTTTCCAGCAATTCCCTAGAATTCTGTGACCTTTTGTGCTAGCATCTCAGTAAAAAAAATGAGTTCAGATAATACTCGCTTTTGTAACTCATGAAATGTACAGTGCCATAAATATTGTACAGCAAATAAAATTCTTAAAAAGAAGACATTTTTAAATCTTAATCTTACCTTCTACTGTGTCAGGTGAGGGCGTTGTATTTATAATTGTTGATTCATTAATGCTAAACTCACAGCTGACAAGCGCTGTAGATATTCTTGCATGGCTTATCTAACACCTTTATTTTCTCACTAAGCTACATCACGTAAAGTCCAAAGGACTTGCATTAGACTTTGGAGAGTTCTTTACAACAGTAGGATGAATGCGACCAGTGAAGCCCCTAGTAGAATACCAGTGGCTCCACAAATATGCAGACATCTCTTCTCTCAGTTTTTTTCTGTAACAGGCATAGCCTCAAATGTGCTCAAAAGTTGAAAGTGAAAATGAGGTTACTAATAAAATCACAGGGATGCTTGAAATTGTGAAAGAGGAGCACAGCCAGAATGATGAAGGGCTTTAAAGTCATGCAACTTAAGTTAATTCAGGGAAGTGGACATAAGATTTGATAGCTATCATTTACATATTCGAAGAGCCTTATGTGAATGAATGACATTGAAAAGGCATTTAAGTGCCTTCTATATGTGAAGCAAGCACAAATGGAAAAAGCACAGATAATCCTTGAGCAGTTTATGTTCTAAGGAGACAACATACAAAGGAAAGTCATGTTCAGGTAGTAAAAGTTACTGTGATGTTGAGTGGGGCCTTTGGAAAAACAGATTGATCCACCCTGACCAGACTGCAATGGTAAAGTTGATTTGAAAATAGTCCATTAGTCCTGAACTGGGGAGAGAGTGAGAGAAAAAAATGGTATGGATGGTCTGGCCAAGACATTAACCAGTCAGGAGAGGGGTGCACCAGGGTAGGAATAGAGATTATATTTTTTCTGCTTGTTCGCAGAGGACAGAATTAGGAGCTATGACTGCAGTTGCAAAGAGGCACATTAAGGAAAAAAAGCACTCTGACAACTGGAGTTGTCTAGTATTAGAATGAACTGCTTCCTTAGGTAATGTATTCGCTTTTTGAGTGAAGCGTGTGTGTGTGTGTGTGTGTGTGTGTGTGTGTGTGTGTGTTTTGTAGAGTGGGTTTTTGAACTATATGGCTTTGAGGTCCCTTTTAGCGCTCACATTCTTTAATTCTACACCATAACTTGAATGTTCCTTGTTGGCACAACTATTTTTACTCAATCTTGACATTTTCATTCCATTTTTAAACTTTAGTGATTACCTTTATGCAGATTACTTCTAAGTCTTCATCTGCTCCGCTGACATTTCTTTCAACTCTGGATCCAAACTTCTAACTGCTTACAGGCCATCTTCACTTGGATGTCTCTGGCATCTCAAACTCAACACATTTCTGAAACCTGACTTCTTATCTTTCTTCCTAAAACTCGCTACTCCTGACTTTATTCCTTGATTTTATAGTGACCTGTATTTGAAATCTATTTTATACTTCTATGACTGTTGACAAATTCTACTGATTTTCTCTCTGAAATATCTACTGTATCTGCCCCTCTCTTCTCTAGTTCTCCTGCTACTATCCTGCTGTTGCTGCTATCTGTTATTGTCATCCAGGTGGACAACAAGGGTAGACTCTGAACAGGAATCCTTGGCCCCATGTCATTTACAAGCATTTATTAAGCAGTAGCTGACTATATGCCAATCAGTGTGCTAGATACTGGGGTATGAAGACAAAATTGAAACAAACAGCTCATCTCCCATTCTTCCTATCTGTGCCACACTTACCTTTCTCATACATATATCTGATCATGTTCTTCATCTGCTCACCACACAGTAATAGGTTTTTGCCAAATAAAGTTCAAACTCCTTAGCTTGACTTTCCAGCATTATCTTATACTCAGCATACCCTTCACATACCTCTCAATTGAGTTGATCTTCACTTTACCCTTTAAAGTAGTTGCATCTATTATCCCCATTTTATGAATAAGAAACCAAGCCTGAGAGAGGTTAAGTGACTTGCCCAAGGTAACACAACTAATAAGTATCTAAGTAGAAATTGAACTCAAATCTTCTTGACCCCAAGTCCAGCACTTTATTCACTATGAACTGTTCCAAATGATACCCTGTTTTCTCACACAATTGACTGAAAATAACAGGTAGAACAAACTCACATTGAAATTATTACTATAAAAATTTGAGTTGCTTAGAGCAAAATGCTTACTTAAAGACTTCTTTTAAAAAATGCATGTCAGTTCTACAAGATTCTCTAAAAACAGAACAGAGGTAACTTGGATAAACCTCTTGTTACTATCATGTGAATGATAAAACAAGCAAGTGCTTACTACATGCTAAGAACCATGCTAGTGGCTGGAGATACAAAGACAAGTGTGAAATAGTTCCTTCCCTCAGGGAGATACATTCAGCAAACGTGTATGTCACAGGCATGGGGAAGGTCATATAGACTCCAAATCAAAGAGCATAGCTCTGTAGATGGTGGAATTCTCTAGATATTCTTCTTTGGGAATGACACTATTTCATCAAACTCCAGAACATTGCATAACATTGTCATTGAGATTTCATAATCACAATAAGTTTGGCTTAACTATCTACCCAGGAAAAACAGCCTGGGTGAAAAATGCTTATTCCCTGTACTAGGGACAGAGATAAGGATTGGACCTATGAGTTCATTAGTATAAGAAACTCCCTCTACTAGAGTAGGTCTTTATCTTCTCTGTGACTTTATAGATTGTTAAGAGTTGCTTAGGACAGAGAGAATAGGTGACTTGCCAAGGGTCATACAACCAGTGTATGTCCGAAGAGAGGTATTTACCCAGGTCTTCCTATTATTACATAAACTAACTCTTTGTCCACAATTTCACCTTAGCTATCATTGCTCAAACTGTATTAAGCAATTGGATGGATAGCCCATACAGCTGATTTATTAGTATATTTATCTTGAGTAGATGCTACAAATAGACCATGAGCTGGACTCAAAATTTATCAGAAATAGTAGGTTGCCTTTAGGAAACTCTTCAAGTGACCCTAACTTCATCCTTGAAACAAAGGCCCTTTTCTACAATATTAATCTTTCAGTTGTATTGTATGACTGAAAGTCATGAATGTCACAGTCTCTAGAGAATGAAAGCTGAAGGAAATGGAGAAATGCATGATGGATATGAAACAGGCTGCAACCTATTAAGTAATGAGAAGTGCTATGAAAAATGTTGCCAGAGTTGTAGTACCAGAAAAAGATGTAATATAGTGAGAGCAAGGAATAATGGAGAGATAGTTTAAATGGTCCGTTGCTACTTATACAAACTCAAGGGATCTAGAAAAAGACATCCATCACCTTTGATGGATATCCTAAAGAGTATTTATGGTGGAGAATCAACAGGATTTGCAGAGGATATTGGGGAACTGCAGTCTTCCTTATTGGAGGAAGTGACTAATCAGTTTTATTGCAGATCTACCAAAATATTGATGGGCCAAAATTTATCAATTTAGAGACTTTTACAGCTGAAAAGGACTACAGAAATCATGTAATTGGGCTTCCATATTATGTAGAGAAGTGACATGACTTGGGCCACAGTCACAGTGCCAAAGTAGTGGGGGTTAATCAGGTACTATGATTTCCTGAATCTAAACCCACTGCTTTTGTCTCTGCATTCTATTTGTTTAATAGGGATGAATCTATAAATTCATAAAGTCAGTGGGAAAATATGATTCAAGATATATTTGTTGTACTTGTGCTTTGTTATAATGTCAGCCGGTATGTCTGTAAGCCTATAACTAAGTCAAACACCTATCATACAATGGAACAATGAACATTTATTGAATGCCTACTGTATGCCAGTGCTAGACTCTGAGAATACAAAGACTAATGAAAGATCTTGAGTTCGGGGAGTTTTTGCTGTATTGGGAATGACAGTGTATACAGACATAAGCATACAGAGAATATGCAAAATAAATACAGTGTAAGTGCCAGGGAGTTGGGGAGGGCAGGCATCAGCAGGTGAGGAGATCAGGAAAGGCTTTATGTAGAATGTTTTACTTGAACTGACCCTTGAAGAAAGTAAGAATTCTGTGAGATGGAGAAGACCCAGTGCAAAGTCTTTATACACTGGAAATGGAGTGAATTGGAAATGAGTGAAGTGCAGAGGACAGTTTGACTTCACTCTAGAGTGTGGGAAGGAGAGTAATGTCTGATGAGGTTGGAATAGTAGGTTGGGGTCAGGTCGTGAAGGAGGGCTTTAAAAATCAAATAGATGTTTAGATTCTTTCCCCCAAGGCAAATGAGAAACCACTGTGGTTTATTGAGTAGGGGAAGTGTTGTGGCAGCTGTACAGAGAATGGAGTGAGGCAGGGAAACGAAGTTGGAGCCCGTTGAATTAGTCTAGATGATTAGAACTCAGACTCAATTGAGAATTGTGAACAGAGGGAAGGAGCTACATGCAAGAAATGTGGATTTAGAAAAGACAAAATTTGGCAATTGGTTGGATATGTGGAGAAACATTATTGAATGACATACTGCCTGCATTGTAAACTCCCCTCCTGAGTATTCACTTTATCTCTGAACTACCACATCACTTTTTGGCCATTACCATGCCATATAGTGAAGCTCCATATTGTTTCCTCTTCTCCTCGACCCCACCCCCAACTCTAGCTTTAAGAACGGTAATCACTGCCATTCATTTGCCCTGTGATTCCAAATCATTGTTTCTTCTGATTTTTCTGTCCAAAACAGCCATTTCTCCCCACATGTGATGAAAGCTTCTTCAGGACAGGTTGTCTTACTTGTATATTTAGTAATTAGCCCAGTGCCTGGCATTAATAAGTTCTTAACAAATTCATCATTTATTCATTCGTAACACTTCTGTGATGACCCTGAGAGACCAAAAGATTTGTGGTGCCCTTCATTGAAACAGGAAGTTTGATAGACATGAGGTGTTTTTTTGTTTTTGTTTTTATTTTTTGATGAAAAATACTGAGTTCAGTGGATATTTGAGATATTTATGGGACATCTGCTTTCAGTAATGTAAGATGGGATCTCAGGAAAGAACCTGGATTTGAATATTTAGCTTTTGAAGTCATCAGCCTAGAAATGGTTATTAAAACCTTGGGAATTGATGAAGTCACCAAATGAGAGAAAAGAGAAGAGGACCCAAGTCTGATCTTTGGGACACACTCTCATTTAGGGGATGTGATTTGACTGACAATCCAGAAAAGTACACTATGAAGGAGTGGTCAGACTGGCAGAAGGAGAACCAGGAGAGAATGGTGTCTCTAAAACCTTGGGAGGAGAGAGTATCCAAGAGGAGAGAGCTATCACAGAGTACGATGTGGCCGGGAGGACAGGCAGTGAACAAGCATTTTATTGGGTCCTGTGTTCCACACAGTGGGAACATAATAGTGAGATAGTGGGAATATAATAAAATAGTGGGAACATAAACCCTGGGAATACAAACACAAACAAAAAGTTCCTGCCCTCAAGGAATTTTCGTATTCTAATTGGGAAAACCTATTCCTGGAAGCCTTGGGGAGGGCCAGAAGTGGTGAATACTGAGGAGTGCAACCTGGTCGGAAATGAATAGGTGGCCGGCCTGGGGAGGAGCCCTTCAGCCAGAAACACCTTGTGTGGTGAGTGTTGCAGGGCTAACATGAAGAAGAGGTTTCTGGGACATGGTGAAAATCTCAGGCTGATTGGGGTTTGGCAAGGGGAAGGGGCAGGAAGTGCAGTGTAATTCTGCAGAATTCACAGTGGGCCATTAGTTGATGATTAGTAGATTTCTCCAAGGAAGGGAAAAAGCGTTAAGAGTACTACTGTTTTCCAAGTAGCAGTCCCCAGAGTTTATGAATTGATTGTGAAATAAGTTACAGGACCTTTGTACCTTTAATGTTTCAAGCTTCATTTGTTCTGTTCCTTGACCTTGTGGGTGAACTAGACTTCTAGAACAACATACAGAAGCCAGGGTTAGTAAGGTCAACATAATATATCAAGAAAAGGGATCAGAAAGAAAACCAGGGAGGTTTTAATATAATATAATATAACAGGCATTATATTCCTCCTATACATTATGCACTGTGCTACTCGCTAGAAGTAAAAATACGAAGAATAACCATCCTTGTTCTTAAGAAACTTCTGTTAATTAGCTAAACAAAGCTACTACTGGAAAATCTGTACTACTTTTAGAGAAAGACGATAAAGAGTAGAAAGTTTGAAGCTCAAATTGAAAACAAAACCAGATTGAGACAGTTCTTGTTCTCAAAGAGTTTCCATTCTACCTGGAGGAGAGATTATTTTCAGTGGCTTGCCATGTATTCTGATTAAAGCCATGAGCTGTGAGACTTTAGTGTTGAATGCATACCCTATTCTTTGGACTCCTATAAAGGACTTTTCAGACCAGTCTCATGTTGTAGGCCATCCAGAAAGTATTAATGGCCAAAGAATGAGCACCAAGAATATTGGGATGAAGATGGTAATGTTGGACATACGGATGCTGTATGTCAGGTTTCTGGAGTTCACAAAATCTTTCAGTCTGTACTGTATTACCCCAAGGTATGCTAATGAAAGAATACTCTTTCACATGTTCATTGTGTAGAGTGTAGGGACAGGGATAGGAACTGCACTTATGATTTTATTGGTGTATTCCTCTGGGAGGAAACTGCCTTTAACAGCAGGTCTATGACTGTGTCAAAGTGGGAAACTTCAACCTTGAACTTCCTATTCTTGAGGCTGTCTCTTTATCCAGTATTCTATGCTTCCTCTTGTTAATTTGTGACTTGGATAAGATATTGGAATGAAGTGAATATCCTTCAGGGACAGAAGTAGAAAGTTTGGACCTTAACCTTCTTCCAATACTATTTTTAAAAAAATTGCTTATAAATACTAGCTTTGCAATATAACCTAAGGGAACATGGAAATTTGACTTTAGATAGGTGCTAAGCCTTTTCTTTCCATTGCCCAGAAGTGAAGATAAATAAATGAAAACAATTTAAGAACTTACTATCTCCCAAGCACTGTGCTAAGCACCAAGAATACAAATAGAAAAAGTAAGATTTCATCAGTCAGGGAACTCACATTCTAATTTGAGTAGATACACAAAAAGGAAAATTTAGCTTCAAGATGAGTGAAAAAAATCTAAAAGGCCTAAGGATGTAGTGTAATTGGGGGTCCATGTGTAGATATCAAGGCTGAGTAGTCCTTAGTTTACATCAGTAAGTCAGATGATGATTGGGCCTGAGGTCTAGAGGGCATAGAGATAGGATAGATTAACGGTAAAGCCTGAATGACTTTTAGGAAAAATGGCAGGGCAGATGGAAGGGCCCATTTATCCTCTATTTTCCCACAAGGCTTAGAGTCAGCGATTCCTGTCTCATCTAAACTACGTAAGCAGTCAAGCATATTGGTTCAGTTCCGGGCAACCTGGAGCGGGGAAAGGGATGGGATTAGGGGAAGGGTGTAAAGTAGGAAAATGAAAATTCTGTGGGTTCTGGATCGTATTCAGTAGAATCTATCAAATGATTAGGATTGGTGCACATAGTTGTAGAAAAGTGCAACTTAAATGTTTGAGTCATCCATATGGTACCCCCTATCTCTGGGTATGTCGCATTGTTCAATGTTAGGTCCTTTTACCTTCTTTCTCTGTGTTCTCATTTGGTCATCTCATTAATTCCCATGTGTTTAATTTTCATTTAATAATGGTGATTCTCAGACGTAGGTACCCAACCCTAGGCTGTCTCCTGAGCTTCGGGTCTGCATTACCAACTGTCTATTGGACATTTCAGATTGGATGTTCTAAAGGCTTCTCCAACTCAAAAGATCCTAAACTGAACTCATTCTCTATTCCGTTCCCCCCAAACTATTTCTGTCTTAAGACACCACCATCCTTTTAGTGTCTTAGGTTTGTAATTTCAATATTCAACTCCTTACTCCACCTCTCATGTCCAAATAGTTGTCGAATCTTGCTGTCTTTACATCTGTTGCATCCAAGCCATTCCCTCTCCTCACACACAGCCCCTTAGTTCATACCTTCATCACCTCTTTCCAAGATTATTGGAACTGCCTCCTGATTGTTCTCTCGTCACTAAGTCTCACTGCTCCAGTTCAGCCTGAGCTGCTGCTGAAGTATTGTTCCTTAAGTGTAAATCTCATCCATGTCACTCCTGTATAGTCAGTTCGTGTTATATGGATAATACAGTAGCCATAGGATATTGGATAAAATACAAATGCTGCTGTTTTAAAGCCCTTCACAACCTGGCCCCAATTTATCTTTTCAGTCTCATTGCACATTTCTATTGTTTCCATGCTCTTTGATCCAGCTAAACTGGCCCTTCTCTCCCTGTTCCTCACAAATGATATTCCATTTCCCATCTCCTTGTGTTTGTACTGACTTTCCCCTTACTTGGAATGCCCTGTTTCTTCACCTCATAGAATCTCTCTTTTTTTCACAATGCAACTCAATCACCCTTTCTACATGAATCTTTTACTGATCTCCCCAGTTGCTAGTGCTGGTGCTCGCGAACTATTTTGTTAGGTACTTTCTTTGTATTTATTCCCTTTTCCTTTTGTTGTTTTCCCATTAGAATGTAAATTTCTTCTGAATAATTATTTCATTCATTCTATTTGTATATACAGTGCCTGCACTGTATATAGTATGAGCTTATGCTTTTTGATCAATTTAAGGCTTCAGATTGATCTTTACCTGAAGAACCACCAGTCTTTTTCCTTAATCTTATGCAAGCTAATTAGGAGCAGCTAGGTGCAGTGGATAGAGTACCGGTGCAGATGCAGGAATCAGGAGGACCTGAGTTCAAATATCACCTCAGGCACTTGACACTCACTAGCTGTGTGACCTTGGGCAAGTCACTTAACCCCAATTGCCTCATCCTGGGTCATCTCCAGTCATCCTGATGAGTATCTGGTCACTGGATTCAGATAACTCTGGAGGAGAAGTGAGGCTGGTGACCTGCATAGCCCTCCCTCACTCAAAACAAAGTCAAGTGCAAGTTGTGTCATCATTTCTCTGATGGCATGGTCTTCTTCGGCAACGGAACACACACACATATCCAGGTTAATTATTGTTCTATACCTGTTCTAAATGGATTGCTTCTTTTCCTACTGCGTCTTTTCATATTCCCTTCAGTCTTCCTCATCAACCAGAACCTCTGACATTTAGGTATAATAATGTCATCTCTAGAACTTCAATTTCAAGAAGAAAAACATTTCCAGACCTCAAGTGCCAAAGAATCCTTGAGCTAGGCTGATGAATGTTCCATCTCTTTGTATCACTTTAGCCAGTGGCCACATAGCTTGTTGTGAAAGGTGCCTGCTTTGTAGTCTCATCTAATTTTTTTAATGCTCAGATTTTTAATATTTGTATCACGTCATTTAGAACTTATTATCTTATCTGATGTAAGATGTCAGGCTAAATCTAAATTCTGCCAAAATGCTTTCCAGTTTCCTATTTGTTCATATTCTTGTTTTTATTATATAAAATGTTCTGTGAAGTCATTTGGGTCTTGATTACCTGCTATTTTTTTGACTTACTTCCATTTTTTTTTAACCAATACCAAATCAATTTTGAATAATTCTTTATAATATGGTCTGAAATCTGATAATGCTAGGTTGCCTTCAGTGCAAATGGAGATGATTTTAGTTATACTTCCTCTCTCAAATTTTTGGTTAAAAATGTGCTTCTATGATCTTTTTTGGAAAAGCTTTAATGTTTTTCTGTTGGAAGTAATGTTAATTCTTGGTTTAAAATAGGTAACTTTTATTCCATTATGGAAATGTTCATTTATCCGAACATTTTAAACATAAATAATTGCTGTATTTTTTCAAAAGCCTTTTCTGCATCTATTGACATTATCATGTGATTTTTGTTTTCAATATTAATATACTCTGTTATGATTATTATTTTCCTGATGTTGAATTCTGTTAAGTGCTATAACCTGTGCTAGATAATGCCTTTAAATTGCTTTTGGAAAGAATTCTCTTTCTCCAGTTCAAACTCTGTGATTACCATACTGTGTGTCTTTGCTACAACAGTATATTTAACACTTCCCTCTAACAACTTTTGAAAGCTGATATTTTATATTTCTTTAAGTATTATTTCCAAATAGATTCCTTTCTCCCAACCAGTGAACCATCCTTGTAGCAAAGAAGAAAAAAAAAGAAGAAAAAAGAGGTTCAGAAAAGCTTACCAATTATCTCACACAATCAGGGAGCACAAGACATCTATACTAATAAGGAAGAGAGGGGGAGTAGCTCACACTTGTTTGTATAGATGTCTGTTTGTACAGATGTCTGTTTGTACTCCCTGATTGCGTGAGATGATTTCCCCCCACCTTCTCCCTGCCTTCCCCTCACTCCAGTATATTACTCTTCTTCTCTCTTTCCATCCAACAGAACTACTCGCAAGCCTTGTCCAATTAGACTGTTTCTATGATCTCTGATAGGGTTCAGACAGGCTATGTGTATCATCTCTCCTTAATATATTGGAAGCAGTTTATCCTTAGTTAGTCCTTTCTCCTTCGTTCATGCTTACCTTTTTATGTTTCTCTTGACTTTGCAGTGTTTAGATTATATTCCATCCTTTGTCATGGGGATTCACTGTTTTGTATGCAGTATGCTTTTTCTCTTCTTGTTTTTTGTGGAATTGTTGTTTGTCAAATAAGAATGACTAAAAATAAACATTTAAATAAACACAAAAGACAGAAAAAAAGATTGTATTCTATGCTTAGGATGAACATCTTCATGGTTGTGATTCCTTAATTGTTTTGGTCCTGTCTGTACCTTCTATTACTTGGAATTCTTGCTTTCTGATTCCTTGTAGTACTTTTTGTTTGACCTAGGTACTCTGGATTTTGGTTATAATGTTTATGGAACATTGCGTTTGGGGATTTCTTTTAGGAGGTAACTCCGTATTTTTTCTGTATGATTCTAAGGGATCTGAGCAATTTCTTTTTTAAGATTTCTCAAAATACAAAGTCTTGTTTTGGTTGGGCATTCATGGTGTCTGAGTCTTACATTTTTTAAAAAAGGTTTTCTTGCTTCATTTCTTCTAGGATTCCAGTTAAATTTGTGCTCCTGATGTGTTTGTCTTTGAAGCTTTGCTTGTAGCTGTCTGGAGTCCTCTTTTTCTGGGTTTGTGCCTTGAACATCCCAGTCCCCATACTAACTCTTTCTGGTGAGATGCTTCTTTTCTTTGCTTTTTCTTTCAGCCTAATTTCTGACTTCAGACATGATGTTAGAGCTGGGTTCTGCAGCACTTCTCAAGGAAAGGTCTTGGATGGTTCTGAGGTGTGTTGTTTAGTAGTCTTAGAGTGATCTAATTCAGGTTAAAGTCTGATTGATGTTTTTTTTTGTGGTCTGAGCTCTCCAAGTTCCTGATATGAGTTGGCTCTGAGCAACACTAGACTGCTGTCCACTTCAGTCTCTTTCATCCAACTGAGAAACCTGAGAGGGTCAGAGTAATAGAACTTGCAGGCTCCCCTTTGGTCTTAGTTCTTTCTGTCCTGCCCTGGTTCTTTCTCTGCAGGCTTGGGTTTTTGGGTTAGAAGATGGAACTGAGATTTTGCTCTGCTCCTGGGATCTGAGCCACTTAACCACTACTACTTCTGAACTCACTCTTCTCTGGTGTAACCAAGGGCCTGCTCTGGGGGAAGGAAATTTGCCTCCTCATTCTGTTCTGGATATGTGACCCTAGAACGGAGTAGTGGATAACAATTTCCGGTTGACACCTGTCCCTGTAGAGGTGCTTAATATGGATGAGATGGTGCCTTTATATGGATCTGGGACCCTCCGCTTGCCCTGAGACACAGCCTTCCCTTATGTTGGAATGCTCAATTCACAGCTGTCCTCACCACATCCTATCCTGAGTGTCCACAGACATCTTTGTCTTCTTATGCCTAGTCCTAGTCCGGAGGGCAGGAAAAATGATTCATTGTGACTTTTTCTTGGATTTTCCCACCAGGATAGGTCTGATACATTTCCTAGACCTTTTTGGAGGAGTTGGTAGGGGAGAACTTTCTATACTGCATCCTAATATTCCCCATCTTAGCTCCAACTCCTCAGTGTAGACTTGATATAAAGGAAAATTTCTGGTGATTAGAGCTGGCTAAAAACCAAATAGTCTTTCTAGACTAGAGGTCTTCAAGCAAAGGTTGGATGATGATGACCTTCTTGTCAAGCAGTCAACAAGCATTTTATTAAGTGCTAAACACTGCCACTCTCTGGTTTTTACTAAGAAAGACAAAAGACAATCCCTGTTCTCAGAGAACTCACAGTCTAACTGGGGAGGTGACTTGCAAATCTCAAGCTGCAAACAACTGTCAAAACAAGGTACATACAAGACAAATTGGAGGCTGTCATCAGAAGGAAGGCACTGACAATGTTAGAGATCGGGAAAGGCTTTCATAAAAGATAGGATTTTAGCTGGTACCTTCAAGAGGTAGAGATGAGGAAGGGAGTATTCCACGTGTAGGGTCAGCCAAAGAAAATGTCCAGTCTACAGATAGAATGCCTTGTGTGAGGGGGAGGCCAGTATCACCAGATGGTGGCGTAGAGGCATGGGAGGGGGGTAAGAAGGAGGGGGCCAGGTTGGGAAGAACTTTGAATGCCAAAGAGAGGATTTTATATTTGATGTAATAGCCACTGGAGTTGATTGGGGGTGAGGGGCTTGTGACATGGTCAGACCTACAATTTTGGAAGATGAATTTGATGACGGAGTGGAGGATAAACTAGATTGGGAAGCATCCAGCATCAAAGAGACCAACTAGTGGACTTCAGCACTAGTGTAGTAGTGAGATGATGAGGGTCTGCACCAGAGTGATGCCAGTGTCAGAGGACAAAAGGGAGCCCCGTAATAGAATATAAGCTTCCTGAGGGCAAGAAGAGTTGGTTTTGTTTTTGTTTGACTACCATTTAGCACCTTGTCTGGCACGTAGTAAATAGATATTTAATAGGTGTTAGTGGATTGGATAATCAGTCATCTAACCTTTGAATTCCTCCAATGAAATAGAATCCACTACCTCTGAGGCAACCAAATTCCGCTTTTGTATAATTCTGATTAGTGGACATGTTTTTCCTTGATATCAGTCTAGATTTGCACCTTTGTATCTTCTACCCGTTGTTCTTTGGGACCAAACAGAAGTCACTCATTGGAGAAAGACATTCCTCCTCTTTGGCCTGCTTAATTCAAAGCATGCGACAGAAGGCTTTGTGAAGCACATAGTAAAATTTCCAACTTTATTGGATAATGAAATGTAGAGTTTATGGGAATGGACTTGTAGGAAAATCATACAGAACTGAATTTGTGAGTAGTAAAATGACTAATAAATTCCAGACCAAGTTAATATAAAATGAAGAGAGAGAATACAAATTATGATTTTAAGATAATGGTGTCTGAGCTAGGAAGGGGGATATGCTGAGACTCATGGTCACCTAACTGTTCCCTTAAGATAACAAACAGCCCAGTACAGAAGCAAAAATATTGAAAATAGTCTCTTAATGGCAGCAGAAAAGGTATTGGCAACAATACAAAAAACAGTTTAAAAAAATTAAAACTGTGTTTTAAAGTCACTAAACTGTGTTTTGTCTGGAATCAGTCAAACAACAAGCATTTAAGTGCCTACCATGGGTGAAGCTCTGTGGAGGGAGCTGGCTGGATAAATACAAAGAAAAAACAATTCTTGCTCTTAAGGATTTTGCATTCTAAAGGGAGGGGCATGTATAAGTAAATACAGAATAAACATAAAGAGAAAGAAATACATGTAAGCTAGTTAGGGGAGGGCAGTCGCTAGGAGTTGAGATTTGAAAAGATTTTACAGAAAGTAGTTTTTCAGCTGTTGTCTTGAAGGAATGGAGGAATTCAGTGAGACAGAAATGAGGAAAGAATGTGTTTCAGGTCAGTGCAGAGACAGGGAAATGGGAGATGAAATGTTTGCTTGAGGAATAGAGGTTACTTTACCTGGATTACAGAGTGTGGCAGGGAGAAAAATAAGTCTATGGCATGTCATTGTTAAAGAGATTGGGATCATACTCTTCTCCCTGTGATACCCATTCCATTCCCTGTCCCACCCCACCACTGGATTTCAGTGGGAGGCAGAATTGAAAGAATTGGGTAATGTTATCATCCACTGGTCAGACCTTATCTGGCATATTGTGTTTGGCCCCACATTTTTAAGAGACATTTGCACACTGAAATCAGGCACCCCAAGGAGGGTGACCCAGGTGATGATGAAGTCTCAAAATCATGATGTTTGAGAGACAATTCAAGGAACTAGAGTTGAGACTTAAGTTGGCCTAGATAAGAGCAAATTAATCATGCTAGCTATCTTCATGTAGAAGAAGGCATTGACTTGCTCTGTCAGCTAGGATCAGTGAAAGAAAATTGCACGGAGACACTTTGGCTTTGAGCTGCCTTGACAAGGATTTCAGCTGAGGGCCTGTTAATATGGGAGCTATTTTAAGATGTCTAAAAACTAGAAGGAAGCATCAGATATTAAGGGCCAGGGAACTCTGCCTTTGAAGTGGTGAAGGAAAGGTGATAAGGAAGACTTAGGATTTACGATGTAGACATTGTTCCCAAGATTTGTGGGTGCCGTTATCACCCTTCAAAATGATAGTTTATTCTAAAGAAGAGAGGACAGTGTATTCTGTTTTCTAGTGAACTCTGTTTGCCCAAGATTTTTGGTTTGCCCTACTTAACAAAGTCATCAGAGCAGACTGACTTAAAAGGAATAATTGATTTGAACAGCCTTTTTTCAGTTTTTTTGTACTATGGCTTGCACAATCTTTGTTCTTAACTCTAAGCCTCTTTGCTTCACTTTTGGCTCATCCTTGAAGGGATTGGGTAAGCTCTCCTTAAGGAATTGTTTTTGTTGTTGGTTTTTGCTTAGTCATTGTGCATACTTCTGGAACTCTTTTCCATTTATAAAAATGGTTGGTTTTTGTTTGTTTTTCAGTGCCCTTCAGGCTGACTGATGGGAGAGCACCTTTTCAAGAATATACACTTAGTGGGCCTCTGGTTCATGTTAAGTTGGATTTAGGTGGAAATGGTTTATTTCTCTTCTTTAGCGGTTTTATTGAGACTAGAACTTTGAACTGGTTTAAAACAGTGTGGTGTATTCCAGTGGATTCTGTCCTGCCAAGCATTTATAACTTGAAAACGCAGAGATGGAGGCTGTCATGTTTCTTTTCACGAGTACCTGCTGCTTCAACTCAAGTGATTACTCAAGTGAGCTTCTGGAGGGCGTGGAGAGAAATCTGAAATTTCTGGAAAATTTGAAGATATGGAGGGGGAAAAGCAGTTTAAAAACAACAGGTGGGAGGTGGAAAATGGAAGTAAATTTTTAGCATGCTTTTCAGATGAAAGGTGGTCCCTTCCTTCATGCAAATAAAAACAGGTTCTGTATAATGTCATTTGCTCATGTAATAAAAGCCCTGAATTGTGTGTTATGCAACTTGGGTTGTGTACCAATCCACTGTATAACCTTGGACAAATCACTTAACTTCCCTGGGCCCTGTTTTGATATCTGTAAAATTAGAGGGGTAGACTCTAATCCTTAAGATTTCTTTCAATTCTTACTTTTAAAAATTTGATTCTGTCTTTGATGTTCTGGGAAATATTTTCCTTCTCTGTTCTTTTGTTACTCTCAGGTGTTTTAAGGAAGAGAAGAAATTCTTTCAAAAAGTTTTCTCCCCCAATCTCGTTTCCATACTGTCTTATTTTTAAGACCAAGTTTTCTATTTGTTTTCTTAGTCCCTGAAATGCCCATTTAAAAGGTATTCAGGGATCCCTCTTCCAGTATACCAGATCTACCAGATCTGTTCTCTATCCTCATTTTTTTCATGTCACTTAGTCCCTTTAGACTTCCTCTAACTATATCTTCTTCTCATCTAAATAGTAAGTTTTTTAGTCTTTTCCTCTCCTAGATTCGTTTAGCCTTCTTAGCCTCCAATTAAGGAAAGGCCCAGGGCAGCAGTTTCTCCTTCATCCATCTCCAGGCTACTTCTGACTCAGGACTTCTTTCTCCACCATGTTTCCACTTTTTGCTACACTACACTGTCTTAATACCTGCTAGTTCTAAGTTCCAGCCTCAGTGGAACAACTAAAGAAGGTGTAAAATACCATAGACCGTTTCTAACGAAATCCAACTTAAAGTGACTAGAGGTCCATGAGTACATATTTTTAAAGGTGCTATTTCACCGTACTTGAGTATCTAACTCAATTGCAAAACACAACCATTTTTGTAAGTGAAAGACGTTCATTACGTAGTAGGCACCTAATAAATGCTTGTTGACTTGTTACCTTGACCGAACCCTGGATCTACCCATACTTTTCGTGCTTTTGCTGTCATATGGTAGATGCAGTTAGACCAGGGTACAAGTGAACTGACTTGACCCATTGTAGGCTAGATCAGTGTCCAAGTGAACTGACTTGACTTATTGCAACTTTTTGGTAACCAAATTCAAACCAACTTTCACTTCTTCTCAGCAACCCTTTTGATCCCTATCTTTCTAGCATTTCTCTAGCCTAGACCCTTCTCTAACAAGAGCTTTGACACTTAACTCCCTAATGTTCTCCCTATAGCAATTATTTGTTACCTTTGACCATCTGGCAGAAATGCTTAACAGCAGGCAGATGGTAAGATGGTATAGGTGAATGTAAAACTAAAGCAAGGTCTGCTATCTAGAGTCAGCTAGTAGGGATGGTGGACTAAACCTGCGATTGATTGTTTGTACACAGTCTGAGCTCATGATTAGGAGCTTCAGAAAAGAAGAGAGAATTAGCTTCACTGAAGGCATGGATGCTGAGAGGGTCTTCTTGTCAAGCTCTGGGTTTCATAGCTGTAGTATTTACAAGGATTTTTTAAGGCTCAAATGAATACTATTCTTTTGCTGACTTTAAGTACTGTATAAAAATGTCTGTTGTTATTATTAATAGAAATTTTAGAGTGTATCTCTTTTTGAAAGAAATACAGAAAGAGAAGACAGTGGGAGGAGATTCCCATTAGAGGTGATATGATTTTGAAGGCATTGAGCTACCCAATATAAAAGGAATCTGGAGGGGAAGATACCAATGGCATGGAAAAAAACCTTAAACCTTCTTAATACTTAAGAAAAAAAAGGCAGTTGAGAAAGCATAAAAAGTGAGGGGGGAGAAATTTTCATGATAATTTTTATATATTTAAAAGGAATAGTAAGTTGTACATAATAAATTTGCATTTTCATGTATAATCATCTTTTTTATTATACTGTTATGGAAGCGCTTGTTTTTTTTTCCCATAAATTAAAAATTTTAAAAAGGTTCCTGACTTATAATCTAGTCTCTCATCTCCATAAAATCTTTGAGTTGATATGTGTGTATAAGTATATTTATGCATATACATACATACCCACACACATGAATCAAGGACATTGTTTATTAGAGTATTAGTAGGGAATAACTATATTTTTACAAGTAGTATTCACCAGTGGACCACATATTTACCTTTCACAGCTAACTGAAAGACTTAAGAATATAAGATACCATTGTGTTTATTGTGTGTTGATTATAAAAGAGTATTCAGTAAGCTTCTTTTCAAGATATACTGATCTATACATCAAAACTCATTCAAAATTATTTGGAAGATAAAGCAACAGAAGTGAGATTTTTTAGTGATCATCTTATAGTGAACATCAGATGAGGCAAAAAAAGGGATCTTTATGATCAACAAAGGTATATGGTCAGTTCTGTTGTGATGCTTGTTTCAAAAATAAAAGAGTTTATTTCAGGGTAATTGATATACTGAGCAGTGTTTTGAACATAATTAAACTTCAGGTTTGTTTCTCCACAATTTTTTCTTTAAAAACAGTGAGAATGAAGAAAATTGCATAACTTCGTAATAATTCATAAACCCTTCCATAAGCAAATTTCAGGTCTTTGTCAAGATAAAGTGCTATATATGTCTTTTGGTACAGTAGGAACTGTGGGTTCTAAACCACCCCTCATACTGGTCTGAATCACCCTTATCCCTTTTCTGCCACAGTCTCCAGCTGCAGTTCAAGACTTTGCTTGCCAGTCCCTATGGGAACTAGGGTATACACAGAGCATACAGAGTAGTAGGCTAAGATTGTGGATGTTGCCAATATTTATTCTAATATTGATTGACAAGCTTATTAATATACAGAATTCTGTACTTGAAGTGGACATTAAGAGTTAAAATTCATAAATGAGTGAATGAATGAATGGAAACATTTATTAAGCATTAATTGTATATACCAAGTACTGTGCTGAGCTGGGGCTACAAACAAGATGGGGTGATGTCTAGGGAAGGGTACTTTGATTGGCAAATTATAGGGATGGTACATTGGACCATTACCAGTAGTTGGTTGATGTGATCACAGTTCATGGGTTAATACTTTATAGATGAAAATACTTGGACCTGTAGAAGGCCAATACTTGCCCAAGGCCACATATCTACAACAAGTTAGTGAAGAACTGTTCCTAGAAGCCAGGTTCCCTGACTTTTCAGGGCCTCCCTTTCTACACTTTCCACAATTGTATGGTGTCACAAAGATGTCCTAACCCTAGTAGTTTCTTTTCCTGCATGTATATGAAATGACAAGAGTTTGTTTTAATTAATTCATTGCATTTTAACCTGTTAGTTTCCTTTGGTAAAGGTGGTAAATGAATGGGCACTTGGTTGCTAAAGAATGCTCAATAAAAAAGACCTTTTTCCTACCTAAAAAAAAAATTAACTTTTTCAAGTAAGCATGAAGAAATAACATTTATTATTAGGCAATACCAACCATAGTTTCTAGGATATAAATTGAAAGGATTAGAGTTTTTACTCAGCAAGAGGAAGAAAGATAATCACAAATTATTTTGCAACCTGTATATATACTTGGGAGTTGCTGAACTGATAAAAAAATTTTTTTTATTTGGGCATGTCATGCTTTACCTTAAGCACTACTGCTTCTCATTTTAACATGGGTCAAGTCAAGGTCAAGATATCTGGAGTACCTTTCTGTCTCATTCCCATAGCTTCAGCAGCCAAATTGGTCCTTTCTCATCTAGAAACAGTCCTTCTTTCCAAGAAACCTGCCATCTCAGCGTTCTTTTTGCTCCACTTTTTCTCCTTTTCCTTAAAAACTCTTTATTTAGTTCCTATTAGGATGTTAATAATTCTTGTCCATACATGGCAGTCTGTCTTTGATTTTAAACTATTAGAGGCAGACCCAAGTTCATTCTCTTTCTGTTTAATCCACCTTGTTTCTTCTTGTCTCAAGGTGAAAGGGAGAGGTGGAACTCATTCTTATGAAGAGCTGGGATAATCCTCATTTTAGAATAGTGTTGTTAATTGTAGAATTAAGACCACTGGACCTCTTCCCCCAAACTGATGACTGTTCAAATATGCGATTTTTTTCATTATCCTGCTGTCGGTTTTTTTAAATGCAAAAAACCCTGTAAAGTGTGTGTGTGTGTGCGTGTGTGTGTGTGTGTGTGTGTGTGTGTGTGTGTAGGCTAAGGAGCTGAACATGACATCAAAAGGAAGAAAATTTACTTTTTCCCATCTATTTTTCAATGGTGTTTTGAGCAGGGAGCAAAGCAAGCATAATAAAATAAACTCAAAACTTTAATAATGTCTTGGGAAGTTAATATTAGTAAGTTCTGCTGAAGGGAGGGAATTTTGCTTTACCTCCACTACCAGTTGCTGTTTTGTGTGATTCCTCATTCTTTAATGAGAAAGTTTTACATGTTGTCTCATGAAGGAACAGAGCAACTAATGACAGAGTTAATTGTTTTCACACAATTTTACATGTTTTCTTCCATTATAGACTGTACGTTCCTTGAGGGTAGAGACTGATTGATTTCTAATTTTGTGTCCCCAGTACCTGAAACATAGGGTAGCATTTCATAAATGCTGGGGTTTTTTATTTGTAAGGGAAGGTGAGAATCTCAAAAACTGGTGAGGTTGGCAAAGATGCCAGTAGACCAGGGCGCACAGGCTTTGTTCAGTTTGTTTTTGCATTAACACTTCAGAGCACTCTTGTGGGAAAGGACTTGGCAGTCCTTAAAAAAACTATGGAAATAGGAGTTCATGGTGACATTTTTGTGGAAGGTGTGAGCTCTTAGCCATTGAAAGAAAATGCTTAATTAGGGGTTTGATTGGGTGACCCCTTGTCATGAATGTTATAAAAGAGAACACTGCACCGGGAAGAAAGTTTGACAAAGGCACCCCTGAGTAACACATCTAGGGCTCAGACTTCAACAGGCCAGGAAATGTTCTGACTTTATGGACAGGCATACAATGTCATGTATGTGATACTTTGAATATTTTTTTAATTTTTTCTCTCTACTTGAACTCCTGTTATTGGTGCCTCCCTCACTACTAAAATTACCTTGTATTAATTTTTAATGTACTTATATGTACATGTTAATATAACTTGCTACTGTAAGCTAACATAACTTGCTAATAACTCGTTGAGGGGAGAAACTTTGATTTCTGTTGTTCATTTCCTTAGATATTAGCACAATTCCTAGCATATAGTAGATGCATAATAAATGCTGATTGGTCCACTGTATCCCTGTGCCCAGGAATTTAGTAGGAACTTAATAAATGTTTGTGGATAAGATACCTAAGAACAAAGATGATAACTCATGAGGGAAATCAGTGTCTTTTAATTAGAGGAGAAAGCACAGACTTAAATACATAGTCCTCAAGAAAAGAATTGACCACAAAGCTTTCAAAAGATGATTTTGATGTGTTACATTTCTCTAATTTTCATCTCTTGTCTCTGTTCTTTAGTGAATAGTAGCCTCTGGAATATTCTGTGTTATAAATCTCCCTAGGGTTGATGCTTACCTATAATGATGGCTTTTTTGTTTCTCCCTTTAAAAAAATAGCATCCTGGTGGAGAAGAAGTTCTGAGGGAGCAAGCTGGAGGTGATGCAACTGAAAACTTTGAGGACGTTGGGCATTCCACAGATGCCCGAGAATTATCCAAGACATATATCATTGGGGAACTTCATCCAGTGAGTATAGTCTTAGGAGCCTCCTGTCCCTACTGGTCTTAGATCACATGTTCTGCCCCATGGGTTACATATATAAACAACTACAAGTGTCCCTCCCCCCCAAGAAAGATAAGAAAAAATAATTGACTTTATATGACATAGGTTCCCTATATTCTTACCTCCCCTTTCCTTCCATCCTGCTCAGGAAATAATATCCTATACCTGTTTTTGTATCCTGGTCACGTACCTAAGTCATTGTTAAGACTTCAAAATCGAGACTGAACATTTTAGAAACAGTGCTCTATAGTCCTTGTTTCATCCTAATGGTACTGAATTCTGTTTTTTCTTGCAGGATGACAGATGGAAAATAAAGAAACCTTCAGTAAGTACCAAACTGTCCTGCAAACTTTTGCTGTTGGAATCTCATTGTTAAGTGTGTATGTTGCATGTTCCAAAATGCAAGCATTACTTCCCTAATATCAAGTTGTTTCATTTGCTTAATTTGCACCAGTCAGCCTACCGGATACTTTTTCCTTTTAAAGTGAAGTTGCTTGTTTGTCAGGCAGGTTGGGACTCAAATGCATAAGAAACATCATAATGTTTCTAAGCGTCTAAGAGAGTCTTCTGTACTCTTGACAAGGATGATTTACTACTTCAGACGTTTTCAACAGGACTTGTGGTTACATTTATCCAGTTCACATCTGTACCTGTTCTGCAGCTTAAGCATCTTATCGGTTAGATGCTTTTGTAATGATTATTAACAACTGTTTGATCAGCACTATCCAGTCTGGTAAATATCTCTGAGGTATTTTAAATGAGCCAAGTCATGACACTCTCCATTAACTAGTCAAATCAAGTTCTTTATTCAGTGGAAGGATACACAGTAGGAGCAGCAGCTCATATTAGCCATATAGGCATTGCTGAAGCACAAAATTCTCAACCTCTGGGATACTTAACAGCATGAAATGTCATCATAGCTCCATCAACTAGTAACTGGTGAGGCATGGTTCAGGACCTGCTGCCCTGTGTGAGGCAATGAAAGAGGTTATTGCAAGAACTGGCTTTTATCTAGCACTGTGGGTAAGAATCAACAGAAATCATATACTCAGCCCCAAGGAATGACCTAGTGAGTGTCAGGCCTTGTAGTGTGACCAGTAGTGGGCAGGTATTAAGGCCACCATGAAGACACTGAGCTCGGTGGCTCAGATAGCACATCAAGCCAGAGTCAGGTAGACTGGAGTTTAAAATTGCCTCAGGCACGTAAGCTGCTTTGTGACCCTGGGTGAGTCACTTAGTCTGCCTGTAAAATGAGGATGATAGCAACAGCAGAGGCTTTTGGGGTATTTTGTGAGCCTCAAGTGAGATAATAACTGTAAAACAACTGTCACAGTGCCTCGCGCAGAGTGAGTGCTGTGTAAATGTTAGCTACTGTTGTTAGCGTCGTTATTATTTAATTAAAATTGAGTGATGTACCTGAGTTGTGCATAAATACAGGAAGAAAACTTCAGGGAGCCAAGGGGAATATGGTAAAGTATAAGAACAGTGTAATCATGAAATAAGGACCACTTGTTGAAAGCAAATCCTATGGCAGCCTGTGCTAGCTATGGTTTGGACCACTGATCAATGAATGGCATGGACAGTGAGTAATAGGAAGGGTCATTTTTGGCTATTGTGACCAGGAAAAGCTTCTAAAATGAAGCAGGAATTCAGGTGGACCTTGGGTAACAAGTGGGACCAAGGCTTGAAGAAAAGGTTGGGGAGAAGGCGGGCATCGCAGATCAGGGAGACAGGAAGAGTGAGGATTGTGCTTACATACATGGAACAGGATTTCAGAGCTGGAAAGGAAAAGACCTCAGAGGCTCTTGAGTTCAGTCATTATGTGAGAAAGAATCTCCTTTGCAAGGCACTGGGCACATCACCCTCCAGCTTTTACTCAAATACCTCTGCTCCCAAGGCAGCCCTTTCTACTTTCTAGTAACTCTAACATCAAACCTAAATTTGCTTCTTTGTAATTTCCATTCATTATTTTCTTGGGCCACACAGAAGAGATTTGTTCCTTTTTCCACATAAAAGCCTTTCAGGTGCCTGAAGACAGGTGGCATGTCCTCTTGAGCTTTAAAACCTGTAGGCTAAAGATTCCCAGGCTCTTCATCCAGTCTTCATGGCAGGTGCCCAAGATCTTTTACAACAATACTGTTTACCTCCTGGATGCTCCCCAGATTATCAATGTCTTTAACAAAATGGGGTGACCAGAATTGCCACTTCTTAGCATAGAGGTTGTCCCTTTCCTATCTGAGCTTGTAACTTCGTGTTCCTATGCAGGACCTTTCTTTAGGCTTTACAAGTCTGTGACTTCATAGTAGCTCAAATTTCTCATGAATGGCACAGGAGCATTTCACTTTATATGAGAAAAATATCCCTCCTCCTAGGAACAATCTGCCACACTCTTCTCTGTTCTCCTGTCTTCCGTATCAGTGTGAAGAACACCCTTAACCAGATCAATCTATTTTCGTAAATAATCTGTCAGAAAGTGCAAGCTTTTGAAATCCCAGTTTAATTCCTGACTAGAGAAGGAAAAAGCATGGAAATCAAGAAATTCAGACACAGATAAGGAATTTCTTTTTCTTTTCTCCTTAAAAACATAACAAACTTCATAAACCTCCATTTTTTTCTGAAAGGTGATTTGGTTTCCCTGTGCAATTTGCCCAAACAGCACACTCACTGAGGAAATACTGGCCAAAAACCACACAAATTATTAATATAGGAAAGCATTATCCGGTCACAAGTGAAGACCATCCTGGATATTTACCTCATTGCGCATAGAAAAATTAGTTTAGGCAGCATGCACCTAGCGTTTGGTTCCAAAGTACACCATTATGGTAGAAGAAAAAAAATTTAATATTGAAAATTTTTCATTTGGAAACTTTTGACTCATTTGGTAGTCTGATGCCCTCAAATTCACACTAATATTTTAAAATAATGGAGAGGATCCTCCTATTTGGGGAGGATTTGGTAAAAACAGCAAAGATGTAATCAGCTATAATAACAGCTATTAAAAGAAGATACAAAATAAGAAAAATGCTCATCTAGAGGAAGAAACAGAGGTGAGTGGCTTGCCTGAGAATTAATGGCAAAGACAGAATTAGAATCCAGATCCTCTGAATCCAAATTCATAGGTCTCTCCACTAGACATCAGTATGTTTGCCAGTGTTAGTCTACAGACAGAAACAAACCAGGTACAGTGCTGCTTCTGATAAGGTGAAGTAGGATAGGCCATAGTATGGATTGGAATAACTATGTGGACTTTGGACTTCTTTCCTTTTATATTTTTATGAGGGCTAATTTTTCAACCTTCTAATAGACATGGAAACTGTTTTAAGTAAATTAGTTGAGGTTGCATTATGAACTAGTGGCAGATCTTGAAATAGATACTATTTCCTTGACCTTTTCTGCTGCCATTTTTCATGGTCTTAAATCCTTGGGGAATCAAAGTATGTGATGATTGATCTTGAACTCATCCAGGTAAAGGTACAGTGCTTCTGAGTGAATACTTCATAACAATTCACTGATTGGTTTTGAAATTGGATTAGTATGTTCTTAGAAAAATATACTAGCAAGTTTTCATAATTGCCTCAATGGAAAGTCAGGAAAATTCGGTTTGCTAAGCAAACATGATTATGTGCTATGCCATAGAATCAAAGACAAAAATAAGGCAGTTCTTAACCTAAAGGAGCTTATGTACACTGGCTAGGTTGGGAGCTTAGTTTCCCAAATGAATCATCAGCATGTTTTTGTGTAAGTGTGTTTGTATGGTGTAATATGATAAGCCTTACTAATTCTTCTAGAGAATGTCTTGACTTGAAGCAGAACTGATTAACAAATATGTTAAATGTGTAATGTACATTCTGTTTGTGACTAGTTTAAAGCATGACTTCTTATTGTCAGGATTGCTGTACTGTCCTAATCTTAATCTCTTCTCAGCAGTTTCCAGTTTCACAGTGAACAAGACCAAGGCTAAATGTGGAGGCATTGGGAATGGAGGAAGGTGGGAGAAGAGGGCAGCCAAACAAGTTGAAATAAGTCATCAGTTTGTCCTCTTTCCACCCCTCACTCCCATTCCCTTTTGTGCTGTAGTATAAACAATAGGTGTCTAAGTCTAGGCACATCAACCTTGGAAGTTTCTACTATTTCTACTAACTTTTTAAATACCTTTTGTTCAGATATAGTTATGTGATCGAGGTAGAAGTCTTTAATGTGAAGCTTTCTTTAAAATTGCCTTATTTCTTTTCACTGTGTCAGGAATCTTAAAGGAGCTCTTTCAAGGTTGGTGGGACTAAACTGCTTGGCTTGCTTCTCCTGGAAAAGTTTGTTTTCACTTTTCCTTTGTGAGAGAACTCTTTCACTTCCACTGCAGAGTGTGGCTTTGTTACGTCTAACAGTTAATTATTAAGTCAGTGTCCTGTGCTCTGGATTGTGGCATTGCAGAGAAAATGCACACTGAAGGCTTTTTAAACTTTGCTTTATCTTGGTTCCTCTTTGAAGGCACTACTAATACTTGTGTTTGTGTGAGCTGTCTGAGGGCTGCTATTTAGTCAGTTGCTAAGTGTTGGAGTGGTTTATGCTTAAACTTGTAGTGCTACTACCTGTGTTTTCTCTGTGGCTATTATGAGCTTTTTTCACTAATTTTTAATATTTGGAACCTTCAAAGAGTCCTGGAGGCAAAATTGGCCACTGTGGCAACAGATTAAAATGTCTTCATTATACTGGTTTGAAGATTCCCTTTGGAATATTCTTATTGGTATATTATAGAAAGTAACCAAGTTGTAAAATAAACCATTATCTGACTCTTATGGTTAAGCATAAAGGTAAGTCTTAGAGTGATAAGAGGTTTGAGAAAAGTTTAAGTTCTAATCACTTTTTCAGGTTGGAATGACTGGATGAAATTCAGGTGGACAATTTTCTTATGATTACAACCTTTACCATTATTTTTGCTAGTTGAAAGGTGTTTATCAAATACTTTGCTTTATACTTTTAGGGAATATTCTTGTTTGTACTTAGAGTCATTGCTGAAAGTAATTGTCCATGTTCAGTTGTTGTGTTTGTCCTTCATTTTCAAAGAAGACCATGATATCAGAGAAATGATGACATGACCTGTACTTGACTTTGTTTTGAGTGAGGGAGGGCTGTGCAGGTCACCAGCCTCACTTTTCCTCCAGAGCCATCTGGATCCAGTGACCAGATATTCATCAAGATGACTGGAGATGGCCCAGGAAGCAGTGGGAAACCTTGGCCTTTTTAGGCTGGGCCTTTTCATGTACTCACTTAGGGGGAGGTAATGTCTATGAAGTGGATAGGCCTCTTTAAGAAGTGGTCAGGGACTGGACCTTTTAATGAGAAAAAGAAAAAAAAACTAAATCAAATTGGGAGGGAAACAGAAACTGTTATTATTGATAAGTAAGGCGTTGACTCTTCTAGTTAACAGGTAGGTTTTTCAAATATCATATACAAAACCATTTGTTCCCCTGTAGTGCCCAGTTGAAGAAATTGTTTTAATTTAGAATATTTTTCGTGTTTTCTTTCAAATTGTTTGGTATAAGCACTGGTAGGTATAAATGACATTAAATAAATTGTCCACAGATAACATGTAGCCTAATTTTCAGGGCATGGTAATTATAACTGAATAAGGATGTGTAATATTTTTGCATGATAAGAAGTTATTGCTGAAATTGTATTGTTTATCTTATTGGTCTCTTGAAGAACTGAATAAAATAAAAGGTTCTTGCTTTGTAAAAAGTTTTTCTTTTTAATACTATGGATTGCATGATGTTTTGATTTTCTTTTTAACTGTGCTTTTATCTTTGTTTTTCAGGATACTCTCATTACTACTGTTGATAATGGCAGCAGGTATGAAATAAATTTTCTTTTCAAATCTGTCATTGGCCTGGAAGGGGGCTTGAAAGGTTATGTAGTCCACACCCCTGCCTTTTAAGTAATACTGTACCTATCATGAGCATCTAATTAAATAAGCAACTACAGAAACTCCACCCAAAGGAAAAGTATATTAGTAATTCTCTTGATGATTATAGTGTGATTGCCAAGATTAATTTTAGGGGTGAGATGATAGATGATGTGTAAAGAATATTGCTGTATGTTATATATTAATTTTCTTTAACATGAAAATATATGCATATGTGAATTTTTATTAGTTTTTTTTAAAAAATCTACATTCAAGTTCTTATTTGTCCCAGCAAGTGGCTTATGCACAAAGTCACATTAAATATGTGATTTTCATATATCCTAGGTCATTAATCTGTGATTCTGTGATACTTAGTCCAAATTTGAAATGAAGCACTACATGGTTTGGGGATTTTTGTGTGTTTTAGCTATACAGGCTAGAGAGATGATCTGGACAGTGTTACCTGGGCAATATGTGATGTATACTTAGAAAATTTATAAAGCTCTCTACTGAGTTGATGTTGTAAATGTATAATTTATAGATTCGTGGAGTTTTTAAAGGGAAATAGTACTTAATAAGTACTCAATGTGTGATTTGGGAGTCAGGGAGAGAAAGACAAAAGGAAAAGAGACTGCTTTCAAGAAACTTCAGTTTGGTGAGGTGGGATACGTATATCAATATTGTCATCATATCAATATCAATACATAAGTATTGATATTGGATAATTTGAAAAGGAAGAGATTACTATCAACCTAGGTAGAAGGCTTCTTCTATGGAGTGGCACATAGCCCGAGCCTTGAAGGGAACTAAGTATTTTTAGAGGAGGTAGAAGTAGTAGAGAATGGATTCAAGGGGAGTCAGCCAGGAAAGAGAATTTTTTTGGGGGGGGTATCAGGAAAGCAAGTAGGTAAGTTTAACTGCAACATCTGGAGTCCATGAAGAGAAATAGTATGCAATAAACCTTAAAAGATAAGCCAAATGCCAAACTGAGGGATTGTATTTTATCCTGGAGAAAATAGGATATTCTTAAGCTGCTTCTTATAGCAGTACAGGTGAGAGGTGGTAAGGACCTGAACTAGGGTGGTGACTGTGTAAGTGGAGAGAAAAGGGTCAGTTGTGAGAAAAGTGGACACAGAATTGACAAGACTTGGCAACTTGTGAGCTTATAGGAGGTGAAGGAGAGTGAAGACTCAGGACAACTCCCAAGATTTCAAACCTGAGTGACTGAGAGCATGGAAGTTTGGAGGAAAAGCAAATTTTAGATGAGGGAAATTAACCAAATCTGGGGCATACTGACTTTGTGATGCCTTCAGGACATCTCTGTGAAGTCCAGCAAGCAGCTGACAACATAGGGCTAGAACTCAAGAGAGATTATGGTTGACTGTATAGATTTTGGAGTTATCTGCATAGAAATGACAATTGAACACATGGGAATTCACTGAGAGAAGGTGTAGTGAAAAAATAGAAAATAATCTAAAATAACGGTCATATAAGGAATCTGAGGAAGTATGGATAGACAGGAAAACCATTAGGGAGTGGGATTATGAAAACAGAAGGGGAGATGGGGCACTTGTCAACAGGATCAGAAGCTATAGAGAATCCATTTAAGATAAGGACTTGAGAAAACAGCAATTGAATTTAACAACTAGAATTCACTTCATTTGATGATAGGAATCCATTTCGATCAATCCACTTATTTTTATTTTTCATTTGAAGAAACAGAAGGCCACAGGTCCAGAGTAGTGATCTTTGTCCAAGATTACACAGCTAGTTAGTGACAAAGCTGGAACTTAATACCTCCTAACTCTAGTCAAGTGCTCTCTTTCCTATGTTTTGCCCAGGGTTCATAATCTGTCATTACCTAAGAATCATATTTTTTAAATATAGCAAGGGAGTTCATAAATATGATTGATAAGCCCTTATTATAAAGTGTATGTACATTTTCTTTCTGAAGATGCCAGTATTGTCACTGGTGACTTATCAGGCTAGTGGGGTGTAGCTTTTTTTTAGGGGTGGGGGAAGAGCATTAATGCCGGTCCCAGCTCTTCATGTACTCTTCTTTGCAGCTGGTATCTTAGTCTCAGAGAGAAAAAGATGTCCTGGTGAATTATTGTTAGCTGGAACAGATCATTTTTATTTACGTGTATCTGACATCATGCAATATATTTGAAACATTTTCTCACTGTTTCCTTCTAGTTGGTGGACCAGTTGGGTGATCCCAGCACTCTCCGCACTTGTTGTGGCCTTGATGTTTCGATTCTACATATCAGAGTACTAATCAGATTTTTTAAAAAAGCCAATAAAAGAAGAGACTGACTTAAACCAGGATATAAAGAAGCCAATTGTCACTGTCCACTTTGCCTGACAGAAACCAACTTCATTTGCAAAGAGAACTTTAAAGTGTCCATTTCCCACCCCTCCACCTCCTGACATACGAAAAGTGAATTATCCTTCTGTACACTTTTCTATAGGGTGTGCCTTTTCATTCAAATTATTTTTAAAGTTAGTTTCTCTTTTTAATGCTCTATCACTACTTTATTCTTTCTATAACAAAAACAGCTGCTATAATAATTGTGTCATCCTTACAGTTTTCTGCATCTATTTTGTGTGTTTGTATAAATCAATCTTGGATGCTCAGAAGCCTTTAAAAGAAGCCCTTCAGCAGACTATTTAGACCCAGGCAATCAATGTTGATACTTGACTTTAAGGAGGTTTTTGGCTTCTATCTACTATGATATTATCTCTAATAGAATTACCCATTGTGGCACTTTTTTCAGATCAATTTCCTTTTCAGGAAGTCATGAAGCCCAATGGTCCTAATTTGAATGCTTCCAATAACTGTTCTCGTATATATAATAATGGTAAGAAGGGGAAATGTTCAGGAAAAAAAACCAACTGACATTGATCAAGGAACAGATGACATTTACCCATAAAATGAGACCTGTCCCTCCTTCCTTAATTCTCAGCCTAGAATTAATGCTCTGGTTCTTGGAGGCAGGGAGTGGGGAGGAATTTTCTTTTGAGGATTGCTATTTGGAAGACAAAAACCTTGTTGGTACTCACTCCTTTTAGGAGGGCTACTGTTTCTCAAATTTTTATTAAGAAGGACTTAAAGGCATCCTTTGTGATATTTAGATACTTTTTTAAGGAACTCACTGCCAACTAAAGAATGACAAATTATGTTCATGCATGTAGGTTCATTTCTACCCGCTTTGGGAACCATTTTGATTTCTTCCATTATGTCTGTAGCCTTTATTCTCTGGCCTTCACCTTCCTCTTGGAAAGGTTAGTTATTTGATAACATGGTGGGGGAATGAATTGTTTAAAATGTAAGCTGTCGTACATAATGAACTGTGATCATGCATTTTTCCCTTGATATATTAATCAAGCAAGCATGTACATGAAAAACCACTAATAGACATTAAAAAAGCTGATTTTTTTTCCTCAAAAAAATTTTATCAATTGTATAATCATTGTTATGTTTAACATCCTCCCTCTTGCACTTCAAACATATACATACACCCACAGTACGTAATCAGGGCCTAAAGTTAAGGAGAAAGGCCCGCTGTTTTACCTGTAACTGAAAATGACATTTAGAATGAAAGTGGGTAGGGAGAGATGGGAAATGGCAAACTATGGTGTCAGAAATACAAAATTACCTTGCAGAAAAATTTTTTGTTAAACTTCTGAATAAACATGAGCCTGGAACAAAATGATGCATTATTAACAGTGGATTTTAAATGGGGTGCTTTGGTAAATGACATGTGTAGTTTTTGTGAATGCAGAGCTGTTAATCAGTGAGGTTCTGAACCAAAAATTTGAATACTGAACTAGAAGTTCATTTTCTAAACTTAATACTGAAGTTGTTTTAAAGCTATTTTTAAAACTTGTTTCTTGAGGTCTTCGGTCTCTGTCATACAGGAAATGCTTAACCTTTTAGTGTATCCTGGACCTCTTTGGAGGATATGATAAAACCAGTGAATTCCTTCTCAGAATCATGTTTGTAAATGCAAAAAAATAGAAAAATACATAGGATTATGAGGAAAACCAATCACATTGAAATATGATCATAAAAAATATTTTTGAAAACAACTCTAAAGACCTTAGGTTACACCTGTTTTAGTGAGATTTTATTTCAGAGTTTTGCTAAATCCATTCTACATCTGTTCTTTGAAGTGCTTCTCTGAGGCAATGCCCATTTAATGATTAAGGCTAGGTAAGAAAACAAAATGACTGGAAACTTTTTCTCTAGCTCTGACCTCTAACCCTTTCCAGACCCACACAGAAGACTGCCTATTGGATTTCACCTAAATGCCTTTTTTTTTTTAATCAATAAAATAATTCATCCTAATGCCCGTATGTTACTGAGATCACTCTTCTTTTTCTAGTCACACAAGTTAAACCTTGGAGCATCCCACAAATAATGTCAGTAACCTGTCAATAATACATATTTTCCTCAGAAGAATACTTTTTTGTCTACATAGGCTCATTACCATCTTCCTAATAAGTTCCGATACTGATAGTATATTGCTCGACTGTCAGTAAACATTTATAATCAGTCTTTCTCTACAGTATTTCACATAAATATCTTTTCCATTCCTACTTTGCTACTTATCAATGTTTCTTGATGAGACTTTTCTCCACCCTCCCTACCCCCTCCCCCCGCCCCCATTCATCCTGCTTGAAACTACTAGAGCAATGTTTTTGCTGTATAGTTTTGCTCAGGGCATTTTCTTACTCAAAATCCAAAATTTCTGTTATTACTTACAGAATGATGTTCAAACTCTCATTTACAAAAGTCATGCTCTAGACACACTAGACTGTTCACCAAGCAGTCCCTCACTCTGTGTTTTGGTTTTCTCTTGTACCTGTAATATCTCCACCTGAACACTTATCTCAAAAGAAATTCAACAAAAGTAGACTGAGGCACATATTCTCTGAGTAGATAATAGTTTATTAGCAGGGCATGAACTTGATAATAAAATGGTTCTAATGACTGCTGTGCTACAGTGAGCCAAAAGATTGTGAGCAAAAGGAAAGCTCCCCTTGTATAGTTTTTGTGGGGAGTACTGAACAAAATTGGACTTCATAGGTGGGGAAAGATTATAATTGGTTAGAATTGGAGGCATAGTGTGGGTGAGGACACATGACCACTTACAAAGTTGGAGCATGAGGGACAACATGATTGATTTGAAACTGGGAATGAGGATTTAGCAACCCCCCTCCCCCATGACTAAGAAAAGTTCATTATTTGAGTCCACTTACAAGGTTAGAGATAGCGGGCAAACTTCTTCGGATAGCAGACCAGACAACCTTGAACCATAGTGGTATAAAGATGCTCCCTGTCCATTCACACCCCTCAAAGACAGTAGATATCCTTGAGGCAAGAATAGAACAGTGATCCTCGAGAGAACTGAAATTCTAAACTTAGCTCATTCCAGACTAGCTGAATTTCTGAACTAATTAATGACTTAAGCATTCCAGGACAAGATCAATTAATTGTAAATTGGATCAATAAAAAATGATGCAGAATCAATTTAATCTTGCCTTAACATAATTTGTGGAAATCCTATGTGAGATTGAAGTTCCAATACTACCCTTGAAATGAATTCCCTTGATCTCTCTAGCCTATATCTCTTTCTATCCTCAGTGTTCTAGTTGTTTATACCTTTCTGAGGGCACTTACCACCATGTTTTACCCATTGGTATCAGAGCAACATATATATCATACCCTTTATCTCCTAGGGTTATGAGTTCCATAAGACTACAGAGTGAATCTTCCTTGTCTTTGTATTCTCTGCAAATACCTACCACAGTGACTTAGTACTAGATTCTAAATAAATGCTGAAATTGAATGGGAATGATTATGGCAAACCAATGTTGCAAGAAGCAAAGACGAGATGCTTAAGACTCTTAAAAGATATTTTGCAAGTGGAACTATTCACCATTTAGAGCTGTGCTGTGTCAGTTGTGTTTTATGCTTAGTTCTTTAGGCACATTCAGGTAAAATTTTACTTGTGAAAAGTTTAGTTCTGTTGTCAAAGAATTGGAGTTTCAGTGTTAAAAGGGATTTCAGAAGTTCCCTTGTCTCATCCATACTTAAAAGGGAGACCTTTCAGACATTTTTGATACTTGCTTTATTTTTAAAATTGAGACATTTACTCTTCTGCATCAACTTCTGTATCCTCACATCTGAAGACTGCTGTCAGCTCAGCAATCATCATCCAACATATAGTTGACATGTAGTTTTATCAGAATTCGAGGGTACATTTTTATCCTTCCATGTCTACATACTGTCTTTGGCAAGAAAAAAAGTGCAGTCATTCTACCTTCTCTATTTTCTTGTTCACCCTGAATAGAGATGTTTACATTTTTTTGGTCCATTGTTAAGTAGGCAGAAGGCACAAATTGTCAAATCTTGTAATTTCTACTTTTGTAACATCTCTTGTGTATTCCCCCTTCTCTACTCCGATGCTGCCACCACACTGGTACAGGCCCTCATCCCCTTACCCTTGGACTGTTGTAATAACCTGCTGGTTGGTTTCACTGCATCAAGCCTTTTTCCGATCCAGTGCACTCAATGTGATCTTCCTAAAATTTAGGCCTGATCAGGTCACCCTTCCCTCCGTTTAATAATCTCCAGTGGCCCCATTTCACCTCAAGGATCAAATATGACATCCTCTGTTTGCCATTCAAAGCCCTTTTTAATCTGGCCTTACACAAGACACCTTTTCTCCCAAGCATTTTCTCTGGCAGTTGGTGCTGATGGATAAACCTACAATTCTCTCCCTCCTCATCTGGCACCTGCTTTTCTTCAAGTCTCAGCTAAAGTCAGATTTTTCTACAACAAGCCTTTCCCAGACTTCCATAAATTTTAGGGAGCTCCCTTCTAAGATTATTTCCAGTTTAGCAGATAACAGCTATTATTTGGGTGTAGTTGTTTACAATTATACTGTTGTGTCTCGCATTCAGTGAGCTTCTTTGAGAATGGGGACTATTTTTTGCCCTTCTGTTACAAGTGCTTAGCTGTTAGTAGGTGCTTAATAAATGCTGTTGACTAAACAAAATGCAAATTAGAACAACAGGTTTTAACTCCATCACGGAGGTAGGGGGACTCCAGGTGTGAAATATTTCATGTGTTGTCAGACATAGTTGATACTTTGGTTCATTTTGATGAATGATTTTTTCTTCCTTTTTTGTATTGAAGGATAGGGAGGGAGGGGAGATACATATTCAAAAATAAATGTAAAAGCAAAAGGCGTTAATTAAAATAAGATTTTCTTAGTAATATATTTTAAACCCATGCACTACTGTGGTTCTAGAACCTTTTGAAATCTGTTCTTCTAAAATACAGGATGTGTCTCAGGTCATGCCTGCCATTCTTCTGTCAGTTCTGAAATACGATGAATGTTCACTTCTCTCAATTAACTTTTTTAAAAAGTGGAGTCATTTCCTTTATTTCTCTTGTTGCTTCCTCTACATTATGAACTATACATTTATTATTAAAGCAAGTTAAGAATTTACCTGCTGCTCTTGGGGAAGGGGGGGACAGGGAGAGTGCTTCAGCAGATGTCCCTTACAGATCAATGTTGTTATAAATAGTAGTTATAGTTCCCAGGTTATCCAATAAAAACTTATTTAACCAAAAGAACCATATCTGTATCTCAGAACAGGGGCCATATGGTGCAGAAGGGGAAAGAAGACAGGTTCTATTTTCTTGGGCACTGGACTGGCCCTAGGCAGAAAACTTCATATACACAATTTTTCCTTTTTTTACCCTCATGCCCAAGTTGCCTGCTGCTCTCATGAGACCATCCTGTCAACCCACTTGCCCTCCGTGTATGCAGTTTGATACTCAGTCTTGCCCTGCTCGATGTCCTAAAGTGCTATATAGTCCAAAATTTTTTTTCCTCCTTCCTCCTCCTACCCTCACCAAACTCCTACCCCTTTAGTTTTAGCTAGGTATTAGGAGAAAAAAAATCTGATTGCAATATTTACACTAATAATAATTCACCCTTAGCCTTTCCATAGACATTTGTACTTTAAAAAGGAAATGCTTATTAACTAAAATGAACTCTTTCAGAATTTGAGATGATAGAACAAAATAATATGAAAATATTCCTTTAACTGGGAAAAGATGTATTTAGGATCAGAGGCTTTTAGGATCTGGAAAGGACCTCAGTGGTCAAGTCTAATCCTCTTGCTTTAAAGTTGAAGAAACAGAGACCCAGAGGGTTAAGTGAGAGGTCACATAGATTCAAGATTTGAAACCAGGTCTGACTTCAAGTCCCATTCTCTTTTTGCTCTACTACATTTGTTCAATTTTTTCTTCTGGATCAATTCCCTAAGATGCTGTTTTTTTAATAGATATTTTCTTCCTTCATTTTAGAACCTACACTTTGTCTAAAAGCTGCATTTTCTTCACACAGTTTCCAAATGGTTTGGGAAAGACTGGGTGATAATGAAGCAATATTATCATTTGTCCTGGTTATTTGGGGTTGCTGATGTGTATGTTGCTTTACTCTTTTCATACTCAAAAGGCAAATGATTTAAGTTTCTATCAACTTCCAGACTTAATGGAAGGGCAGATATCCAGGCATTATGGGCTTCATAAATGCTTTCTCTTTCTAAAGCCCTATGCTCTACCCCAAAGAGAAAAAGAAAGGAAAAGAATCTATATGTGAAGCATATTCATAACAGTTTTTATTGTAAGGAAACTAGAAACTAAGGGACTGCCCATCTAATCTTTTTTCTAATTGTGGAATAATTCAACAAATGATGGAATATGAATGAAATAGAATATCTTGTGCCCTAAGAAATGATCAAGGAAACATTTTCAGAGAAAGCAAGGAGTTACATGAGCTGATACAGAGTGAAATGAGCAGAACCAGGAGAAAAATGTATACAATTATAACATTATAAAGACAACTTTGAAACACTTAAGAACTCTGATCAATGCAGTGACCAATTGCAGTTCCAGAGGACAGATGATAAAACATGGTACCCACCACCTGACAGTAAGGAAGATACAAAAAAAAACAAACGTATTTTCTGATCGTGGCCAATGAGATTTTGTCTGTTTGACAAGGTATATATTGTAACAAGGGTTTTGTTTTCCTTTTTCTTTCCCAATGTGAATGTGGAGGTAGAGAGAGTACATTTTTGTTACTTGAAAAAGAAATTGTGTCACAACCCCTTATGAGTTTTAAGAAGCGCTGAGTTGATAGTGGAAAAAGTTTAAGAACATAATTTGTAACTAAGTGTGGTGATGATGAAAACATCTATAAAATTTTTTAAAATATAGCCATAGAAGAAAAGCCTTACATTTTATCAATTTTGAATTATTTTTAAGTGAGAGCAAGCATGGCTAGGAATTTGACTTTTGATTTTAATTTCTGCAAGGACCTTTGTCTTAAGATGTTTAAATAGTATAACAAGTATTTTTTTTTTTGGAGGGGGAAAGGCAGGGCAATTGGGTTAAGTGACTTGCCCAAGGTCACACAGCTAGTAAGTGTATAACATGAGGCCGGATTTGAACTCAGGTCCTCCTGGCTCCAGGGCTGGTACTCTACTCACTGTGCCATTATTTTCTTTCTTTTTTTAACAAGTTTTTTTTTTTAAGGGAGAATATTCTGTACTCTGAATTTTGTGCCCAAACTTTCCAGAAAGTTTTTATTAATTTAGATGAAACTAATTCTGCTTAGAAAAATGGCTAGCATTTTAAATGCATGCCTTTGAAAATTTCTCTCACACAAACCATTTTGGAATAACAATTTATAGTATTCTCAAACAATAGATAAAATCCCACAGCCAAGTTTGAGCAGGAGTTCATAGTTTAGGTTAAGAGTTTCTAAACTTGAAATGATAACCCACAGCTAGAAAATAATTTTCTAAGATCATTCAGTCCCTCTTTGATAACTCCCTCTAAGGATTTTTCCTTCCATTTGGTCAGAGGTGAACTCAAAAGATACTACCATTAATTGGAGTAATCAAAGACTTCTCTTCCTTCTCTTAACTCTAATTATTTCTTAATCACTTCTTGGAGGTGACTTTCTTGGGCTGATTAAATAGTGAGGCCTACGGATGGGTTAGAAACTCATTAGGCTATTGATAAGAATGATTTAAAAAAAAAATCTCAGTGTAGGACATTGTTTTTATAAAAGATTATTAAAGACTGGTAAGATTTCTCCGCCAAATTAGTCCAAAGACTTCAGCTCACTGGGAAAAAAAGTTTTCTTAATATTTCTAAAAGAGGGGGGATCCTTAGTGTGCTTTCCATTCAATCTTATGGACCTTTTGATTAAAGCAATGCTTCTTCCTGCCTAATACTGCTACTCTGTTCTTTTCTGGAGACTTCCATACTCTATCCTCATATTCCATATTTGCTTTCACCTAGGCCTCCTTCAATCAAACCCAACCCTAGCTAGCTTCCCCCAGTATCTTTCTTGCTTATATGACATCTGAGTTGGGAAACCAAACAGATGTACCTGAAAGAGGACTTAGCCCCTTCCTGTGAAAATCTATAACCTTCTATCTTCAGTGAGCTGCCCAGTGTGATTGCAAATCAGGCATCCTGTTATTGGTTAAGAGAGGGCCTGGTAGATAGAGCTATCTCATTACCTATGGTAGAGTAGCTAACTTATTACCTGCCAAATATCTCATAGTCTTCAAAATTAATAACACACTTATGTAAATAATTATTGAAACAAGGGAGAGGAGAAAACATTACAAACTTATTCAAATGGGAGGGGAGAAAACAAGAAAAATGATCTATTAGAGCTGTTGAGTGGTGAAATAGGCTGCTTCAGAAGTTTAACAATAATTACTCTGACATACATGGGGTGGGAGGGTTGCTATCACAGGTTCTGAGATCTGTGTTTATAAAAGGAAAGGCAACTTTTGGGGGGAGGTCAATCATCACTTTAATCAAGCACATATATCATTCACTTAGTTCAGGGGAAAAAGTCAGCACCCTGAACTTCAGAGAAAATACAGGGAAATCAAAGATCAACAGACATGTTTCCAAATGTCTGACATAAGCAATACATACATCATAGATCAACAGACAGATCCAATTGTCTGACCATAGTTACCAGAGAGGGAAGCACCAACATCTTGGTTTTCAAAGCTGGCAGGCTACTGAGCAGTTGCCCAGAGTCTTGTCTAGCCAAACAAATACTACCAGTGAGTAAATCTCCAAGTAAAACCTCACCTCAGAGTATTTATACACTTTTCAGAACCGGGGGAGTCACAACCCTTGAGAACCAGTGCCTCATTAACAAAAGATGTGGGCCTTGCTACAAATCTTCCCAAGCCTATTAATGGGTAGGGAAGATCTTTAATCACATTAAAATAATTAACAATACAAATACATATACAGTCTGTAGTTAAAAAACCCATGTTTCTGTACTTTACTCCTAGTAAAGACTGTCTAAGTTGATAAAGGCCAGATTCAAACAGAAGCACTTAATTATACTAAAACAAAAAGAGCAAAAGCTCCTACTTTGCTTAGCATCAGGAGGTCGTGTTTCACTGCCTTCAAAGTTACCAACTGTTTCTTTGGTCAAGTATTGTAACACTTTTAGGACAAAATGTTTGTTGTTCATTCATGTCCAACTCTGCTTCTGTGAACCATACTGTCCATGGGGTTTTCTTAGCAAAGATACAAGAGTGGTTTTTCATTTTCTTTTCCAGTAGACTAAGGCAAACAGAGGTTAAGTGACTTGCTCCATATCACAATGCTAGTGTCTGTGACTGGATTTGAATTCACATCTTCCTGACTCCAGCCTAGCACTCTGTCCTTGGAGTCACCTAGCCAGTTATCACCTAAGATAACTGGCTAAGATAGCCTGGATTGACATGCCTCTGACCTACTTATTATATTTACAGCCAGGCCAATAGCACTAGTGGTCTGCCATGTAAAAGGGCCCTCCTAAGCAGTTGTGAAAGTCTTTTGATTTCTCTGTTCATTTCAACAAATTGTCCCATCATTCCTAGATGAATTGGGGCAACTAGATTCCATTCATCCTTCCCTGCCTCAGTATGCCTCTTTATTGCCATAGTGGTCAATTGTTCCCACATAGGTTTTTGGTTCTGGGAAAAAACACTTGTACTTCTTATCTTTCATCTTTCCAACTCTTCTCATCCTTCCCTCCCAGACTTCTCCTCTATATCAGGGCCTGTTAAAATTTTTCTACTCTCCACCCCTTAAGTGCTTCTTTTTTAAAAAAAAAAATTTAATTTATTTAACTTTTCAACATTCATTTCTACAAAATTTTGGGTTCCAAATTTTCTCCCCATTTCTCCCCTCCCTCCACCCCAAAATGCCAAGCATTCTAATTACCCTTATCACCAATCTTCCTTCTCTTCTAACATCCCTCCCTTCTCTTATCCCCATCTTCCCTTTTGTTCTGTAGGGCAAGATAACTTTCTATACACCATTAACTGTATTTCTATTTCCTAGTTGCAAGAACAATACTCAACAGTTGTTCCTAAAACTTGGAGTTCCAACTTCTCCCCATCTCTCCCTCCCCACCCATTCCCTTTGAGAAGGCAGGCAATTCAATATAGGCCATATCTGTGTAATTTTGCAAATGACTTCCATAATAGTCATGTTGTGTAAGACTAACTGTAATTCCCTCCATCCTATCCTGCCCCTCATTGCTTCTATTCGCTCTTTTGATCCTATCCCTCCCCAAGAGTATTGACTTCAAATTGCTCCCTCCTCCCACTGCCCTCCCTTCCATCATCCCCTCTACCCTGCTTATCCTCTTCTCCCCCACTTTCCTGTGTTGTAAGATAGGTTTTCATACCAAAAGGAGTGTGCATTTTATTCCTTCCTTTAGTCAAATGTGATAAGAATAAACTTCATGTTTTTTCTCTCACCTCTCCTCTTTTTCCCTCCATTGAAGTCTTTTACTTGCCTCTTTTATGAGAGATAATTTTTCCAATTCCATTTCTCTCTTTCTCCTCCCAATGTATTTCTCTCTCACCCCTTAATTTCATTTTTATAAGATATGATCCCATCCTATTCAATTCACTGTGTGCTCTGTCTCTGTCTCTGTGTGTGTGTGTGTGTGTGTGTGTATGTTTGTGTGTGTAATCCCACCAACTACCCAGATACTGAAAAAAGTTACAAGAGTTACAAATATTGTTTTTCCATGTAGGAATGTAAACAGTTCAACTTTTGTAAGTCCCTTATGACTTCTCTTTGCTGTTTACCTTTTCATGCTTCTTTTGATTTTTGTGTTTGAAGGTCAGATTTTCTTTTCAGCTCTGTTTTTCATCAAGAATGCTTGAAAGTCCTCTATTTCATTGAAAGAGTAATTTTTTCCCCTGAAGTATTCCCCCTCAGTTTTGCTGGGTAGGTGATTCTTGGTTTTAGTCCTAGGTCCTTTGACTTCTGGAATATCATATTCCAAGCCCTTCAATCCCTTAATGTAAAAGCTGCTAGATCTTGTGTTATCCTGATTGTATTTCCACAATACTGGAATTGTTTCTTTCTAGCTGCTTGCAATATATTCTCCTTGACCTGGGAATTCTGAAATTTGGTCACAATGTTCCTAGGAGTTTCTCTTTTCAGGAGGTCATTGGTGAGTTCTTTCAATATTTATTTTGCCCCCTTATTCTAGAATATCAGGGCAGTTTTCCTTAATAATTTCATGAAAGGTGATGTCTAGGCTCTTTTTTTGATCATGGCTTTCAGGTAGTCCCATAATTTTTAAATTGTCTCTCCTGGATCTATTTTCCAGGTCAGTTGTTTTTCCAATGAGATATTTCACATTATCTTCCATTTTTTCATTCTTTTTGTTATGTTTTGTGATTTCTTGGTTTCTCATAAAGTCATTAAGCCTCCATCTGTTCCATTCTAATTTTTAAAGAACTATTTTCTTCAGTGAGCTTTTGAACCTCCTTTTTCATATGGCTAATTCTGCTTTTTAAAGCATTCTTATCCTCACTGGCTTTTTGAACCTCTTTTGCCAATTGAATTAGCCTATTTTTAAAGGTGTTATTTTCTTCAGCATTTTTTTCAGTCTCCTTTAGCAAGGTGTTGACCTGCTTTTCATGCTTTTCTTGCATCTCTCTCATTTCTCTACCTAGTTTTTCTTCCACCTCTCTAACTTGATTTTCAAAATCCTTTTTGAGCTCTTCCATGGCCTGAGCCCATTGAATATTTATTTTGGATATTTGGGATACGGAAGCCTTGACTTTTATATCTTTCCCTGATGGTAAGCATTGTTCTTCCTCATCTGAATGGATGGGAGGAGATATCTGTTCACCAATTTGTAACCTTCTATGGTCTTATTTTTTTCCCCTTTTTTGGGCATCTTCCCAACCAGTTACTTGACTTTTGGGTCCTTTGTCAAGAGTAGGTATACTCTGGGGACCTGTAAGATATCAGTTTCTCCAAGGTGGCACAATCAAGTGTGTACCCATCTGAGCGCAGGAAAGGATTTTTGTGCCCAGAATCTTAGCAGAGTTTCTTCTCCACAGGCACCTGACCTCCAGTTCCGCCAAGCCAGCACTAGGGGGGTGGGATTCAGTCAAGCTGTGGGGGCAGGGCCACCATTCAGTGCCAGACAAAGACCAGCTCCCTCAGTGCCCCCAGGAGTTTTTACGATCCAGCAATGGTCTCGGGCTGCTGTAGGGGCTGCCATGAGAACTTCTGCTGTCTGCTTGATGTGGCCTCTTCAGGCCATTGCCTGAGGTCAGAGCTATGGGAAGGCCCTTCTCCCTTCCTGGCCAGCTGAAAAAACCGTATCAGTGACCTTTGGCACCTGTGGGTTGAGGGATCTGCGAACCCGATGCTGCTGCCACTGGGGATTCTGAGACTGGAGATTCCGCCCCTGAGAGCTGTTCACTAGCAGAACCATGGGGCCAAGGCTGGGCTGGGCTCTGAGCTCTGCTCCATGTCCATTGCAAGTGACATTTCCCATGGGCCTTTCAGGTCACCCTGGGCTGGAAATCTCCACTCTGTGGTTCTCCACTTCTGCTGCTCCGAAATTTGTTGAGAGTCCCTCTCTATAGGTATTTTATGGGCTGTGTGGGGAGAGCCAGCATTTTTTTGTCTTTCTACTCTGCCATCTTAGCTCCGCCCCTTCCCCTTCAGTGCTTCTAAACTATGAGTCATGACCCTATATGGGGTCTATACTCCCAACTAATGTTGAAGTTTGGAGAATGCTTAAGAAACAGTGAAGGAGGAGGAAATAAGGAGATTACTGTTAACAGTTCTACCCTTTGTATGTGTCCTTCACTGGAATTTAAATTCCTTGTCTCTCTCTCTCTTTTTTTTTTTTGGTTTTATACCCTCAACATCTTGTGCAGTATCTTGCACCGTTAGACTGTGAGCTCCTTGAGAACAAGGACTAAAAGTCTTTTTGAATACCCAGTGCTTATCACAATTCCTGGTATGTAGTAGCTTATTGACTGACTGGCCAACATACTGTCACTTAATATATATTTATTAAATTGAAATATTATGCTTTCTGCAGTTTGCTCAAATAGATTATTAAGTTTTACACAATTTTAGCCTATTAGATTCAACTGAGGCATGAGTATTACTGATAGAAAGCTACTGAACAATAGGGACTATAGACTTTGTATCTTACCTCCTCTGACCTCTCAGTTCCTGGTACTTAGCAGATACTCAGTTGTTGAATGAATGTAAATACTCAACCTATTTAATTTGCCTTATTAAAGTAAACATTTTTACATATCAGGATATAACTCTTTCATGTATGACACTGGCAATTTTACTTGGCCAGAGGGAAAAAAGGCTGCCAGAATTTTAGGGGAAGTGATTCTATTAGATGATTCTATTAGACTGTTAGCGTCAATATTTCTTCTTGACTTCTGAAACCTTGGGTTGGTCTGGCCACATCTGGGACTTTATTCTGTAGCTTGTAGCCTAGAGAACTCCAGCAATATGAACCTTATCTGTAGTAAACAGAAGAGAAAGTCGGGTGAGTTACTTGCCCAAAAGGTTAGTAAAGTTATGTGTACTTGGACTCAAACTGGTATTATAAAACCTTGATAACTGGCATTTTCTTTATCTTTGTTGGGCTATAATATGTAATTTCAATAAGACTTATATCTATGAGTTTGTTCATGTGCTATATTAAAAACTGTGGACCTTTATGTTCTTGAATCCGGCAAAGTGATTGAAATCTTTAACTCTGACCGTACTGGAATAAAAATAACCCATACTATATTTTTCCTATGGAATTTAAGTTCCTTAATGACAAAAAACTGTTTCATTTTTGTCTGTATAGCTCTAGCATCTTGAACCTAGCAGATGCTTAACAGATGCTTATTGATTGATTGATTTTCCTAGGATGATTGAATTCAACCAGAATGAATGATTTCCTCAGCATATATTCAGTCAATAAACATTTAAGTGCTTACTATGTGCCAGACATTGCCAAACTCTGGGAATGCACATGTAGTGAAAGAGAGTCCCTCCTACCCTCAAGGACCTTATTTTCTAATGCAGAAGACAACACATAAAAGGAAGCTGAAAAAGGTGGGGGAGGGATAACCGAGAAGTACAGAGGAACGTTGCCTGGTGAGAAATGAAGAGATGGCAGACCTGAAAACCCTCCTTAAATGGACATTCTGGGAGAGCCCTCTACCCTTTATTTAGAGGGCAAAATTCCAGGACTAGAGAGCACTTCCAAGGGGTGAGTTATAGGGCTGAAGTGATCTTCCAAGAAGAAGAGGTTTCAGAAGCATGCTGGAAAATCCAGAGGAGTGCAGCCTGGTGGGAAAATCACAACTTTTCAAAATTTGGAGGAAAAACCCCCAACATTTCTTCCTCTCTCATGTTAATAAGTGTTTGGAAAAGGTCACTGGTTTACCATTAGAAAGCTAGTTGAATAATTCCTTCCTTTTATTTTCTAATGGAGTCGGGGGAAGCTTCATGGAAGAAATGGGATTGGATAGGCATTGAATTTAGACAGTAGATCATTTAGAATGTGGCTTTAATGGGTAGGGAAAAGACCAGTGTAGCAAAAAGCTGATTCTAGCGTCCGAGGACCTGCATTTGAATCCAATTCTGGTAGCTACTACCTGTATGACTTTAGAAAAAGCACTTTACATTTCTGGGTCTTAGTTTTTTCCTTTGTAAAATAGGGGAGTCAGACTGATGAACTCAGGCTCCTTGGAGCTCTGAATCTCTATCTTTAGTATGTTCTTTAAAGATACATTCTATATCAAAGTGTTAGCACAACAGGGGAATCTGAAGTTACATAACCAAACAAAAGTAATTTTTTCCCTAACGTTCTCATCTTTCCCTTCTCTAAGCTCCTATTATGTTATGGCTGTTGTCTGTTCTCAAAAAGGACCAAAATGACATCACTATGCCAGAGTCAAGTTACAGTGTGTCCAAATGCCTGATCAGACCAATAGGAGCTTGGAATGCTTACCACAGGATTGGCACAAGTAGTCCATGTGAACATTTGGGGTGGATTCTCTAAATTTTCACAACTCATTTCTTTTGAGCTGTTTCAGTTCTGCTTTTCTCATAGAGCATAGCACCTGCTCTGATGAAGCAGGCTAAGTTCCAAGAGGAATCAGCAACTTCAGAGAAAGCAAGATGGATTTTTATAGGATAAAGATGCAATTACATAATTGAAATTTACATAGTATATAGGAATTTTATTAATATTAAAAAGGCAGAAGGAGTTTTTTAAAGGATTATGTAATGGAGGAGGGGTTCTAGCCACAGTGGAACTGCACGTGCGATTACTCACAATGCATACAGAGAAAACTATTTGGGGGAAGGGTATGTATATATGATAATGATATTATAATATGCCTCTCTATGTCGTAAGTTCCCTCTAGTTCAGTTCTTTACTATTATTGCATAGGTGCCTACTTAGACAAAGTCCCTTTTATTGTTTTGGAGTCCAGATCCTACTTCGGCATCCTGGTGCTGCTGCTTTCTGATTGGCTGAATATTATAGTCTTGTCCTGGACTAGATGAATGTGGCTGTGGTTGAGTGCATGGACACACCTGCTGTTTCTATGGGAAATATGAGGAATGGGTCTGAAGGCAGTGCCTAAGTAGAGGCAGTGTCTGGGTTCCCATCACATGGACACACCTGCTGTTTCTGTGAGAACTATGAGTTTCAGGGACACAACTGTTCTTCCAGTGAGCTGTAAGGCATATATAAAGAAGCCAGGACATTGGCGGTGGGGTAGGTAGAGTGGGCCTGTAATGAAATTAGACTACTGGGGCTGGGGCAGCTCTACTAGCACTCCATCACTTTGAGTCTCCCAAACACTGAGCTTGCTCTGCTAATGTATGAGTCAACCTCATTACCAATATTACAGTCAGTCAGCCAATAAACATTATTAAGCACATGCTATGTGCCAAGCACCATGCTAAGTCAGTTCATTTTAGTTTAGCACTTAATTGATCCCTGCTCATTCTATGTGTGTAAGTTAGTCTCCTTAACTAGATAGTAATTCCTTAACCAAGTCCCATTTTATTTTAATTCCTTATGGCAATGTGCTGGGGCTACAGTAGACTTTGAACAAATACTTATTGATTCATGAAAAGATGCTTAGATTCTCTAACAATCAGAGAAATTCTAACAATAACAGCAAGAATGATAGGTAGTATTTATATAGTCCCTTAAGGTTTGCAAAGTATGTCATATATTGCATCTGTCCTCTGGAATGGCAAAAAAATATAAAGTAAAATTATAGTGGCTTTGTGTGACTTGACATTACGATTGATGGGATAGTGGCTGAAACAAACATTTGGTAGAGCAGTATAGCAATTAAAAGAGTCACCAAACTGATCATAACCTGATGAAAGCAGGACTTAATTAAAGCATGTGTGTGCATGCACATGGAAAAGGAGGGACCTGGATGTAACAAAAATAATCATAGTTGCATTATTTGCAATAGCAAAAAACAAAACAAAAAGCAACATTAAAAAAATGGGAGACTTGCTGAATAAATTGTAATGAAATATTCTTTTAGACTAGATCTGATAAAATCTGCTAACCCTGGTCCACACTTGCTCTACTGTGGAGTCTTTAGTGAATTGCCTGGGGCACCAAGGCATTTAAATGACTTTCCCCAGAGAAAGGGATGTATCAGAGGTGGGGCTGGAACCTAGGTCTTCCTGAAAGCAGGGTTCCCTTTCTAGCCACTCTGCCATGCTACCTTTTAAAAATACTATGGTGCTGAATTGATAAATGTATGTGAGAACACATGGAAATCAATTCAAATTAAACACAACTATATAGGAAAAAAGAAAGCAAATAAAGGTAGAGGAACTATAGACAGAGCCAGAGTGATACAGATCCCCCTCCTTGCCAAAAAAGCATTTTTGGCTTGTTTGCAATTTACTCTTTAATCTGTTATTGAAAAGTCAGAGTGGTGTAGTGTGTAGAGAGCTGGCTTCAAAGCGAGGAAGATCTGAGTCCTAATCCTTTCTTTCAGACTAAGTTGTGGAGAAAATGTTGACCTGCATTAGCAGAAGGAGTTTTCTTAATGTTAGTTCCATATACTAATGAAATCACTAGTCTAGTCTCTATCTCTCTATATATTATTAAATAGTAATGGATGCAAGTAAGATTTTATTCCTTATTTTGTATGTTTTTTGATTCCTTGCACTGATAGTTAAGTTTATGATGATTTTTAAAAATAACTTGCTTGTTGAGAAAACTCAAAGCAGTTCAGTCACAGATGACTGCTTTTGTCCTCTTATCCTAAGACCTGGGGGATGGCTATATGGAATTTGGATGTCACCATGATAAAGGTGGGTACAGTAAAGTTTTGGGACTGACGAAACATTTACTGACCTTGAGGATCATCATTCTGTCTTTTTGGCTCTTGGGGCTCAACTTATTTCTAGTTGGGACTTCACTTGATGGCTTAGGCAGAAAGAAGGTTGGCTCAGTAACGGTGGTGACTAACCAACTCATCAGGTTTCAGCAAGTTACTCAATGTTTGCATATTTTCTGGAACAGGAATAAAAAATCAGACTAGAATAAAAGCTTCTGGTACAAGTGTTACATCACCAGTTTGTTTCACTTTGTTCTCTGAAGCTCCCCTATCAGGATCCTTCATGGGAGTACTTGGGGTCCTCTTTTCCTGAGTTCTTCCCCTTCTGGCAGGAGGGAGATTCTGAAATGTATTTCGATCAGAGTATGTTGAACTTCAGAGATCATCTATTCCCTGATTTTACAGATGAGAAAACAGGCCCAAAAAAGTGAGTGTCCTGTTAAAACATTATACTAGGTACTAAGTAGCAGAGGCAGTCTTCAAATTCAGGTCCTTTCCTGCAAGAGCCTGTCCTCTTTCCACTTTCATGCTGTCTTGGACTTGCATGAGATTAAACTGTTTATTTAGGTCTCTCAAAGAACAAGGGTTATCATTAACATCTCACCTCTCTCAAATCAAATAAAATTACTTTAGGTCATGTGATGAGGAAGGAGACGCAAACCATTGACAGACTTCAGACCTAACTGTCCTCAAAAATAAGAGAAACTGATAGGTGTTATCTCTGGAGGCAAGGTTAATTTACTAGGAGGAAAAAAAGTTTCTCTGTGCACAGAGGAAGTATATTCTATCAGCAATTAACCTTTTCCATACCTTGTTCTCTTTCCTAACTCTGACTGAAAAGATATAGTAACATAGATCAATAGTTTGCAAACATACAAATAGAAGAAGAGCCTATTTGGGGTGAGGGTCCCAATTACTTAAGACCACTTACTCCTTAAGATAAGGGTGTTTAAAATGCTATCAAACCATTAACACAAAAAAGCAATTTTTTTGTGTGTGTGATTTTTACCTTATTTCCAAAGAAACACATATAGTAAGTCTGATGAACTTTACTTGTACCAGCCATATTACAAAGGTAGTGCAGTAGATAGAACATTGGACCTGAAATTATGAAGACCTAAGTTCGAATCAGATCTCAGACTTACTGTATGATCCTAACCCAGCCACTTAAACTCTATCTAACTCAGTTTCATTTATTTCCCAGGTTGCTAAGTATAAGATGAGATATTTATGAAGTGCTTTGCAAACATTAAAGAATCACATAAATGCTAATTACTAGTAGCATTTTCTGTTATTAGTTATAACACTGACATAATTGCAATCTGAGGAAAAGCATTTTTTCCTCATAGTGCAGAACTTTGGGAAATAGACAAAACTGGACTCCCATCAGGAAAGTGACTGGTATTCAGATAAGAACAGAAACAACTGTAATCTTTTCTCCGCAGCCCTCATATGTCTCTAGCTAGGAACTTAATACTATACCTGGCACTGGTTCATTTGCCTCTGTAGAGTCATTTTTAAAACGTATAGTCTATGCCAAGAACTGTATTAAGCATTAGGGATGCAAATATAAGGAAGCAAGCCTGGTGTTGCTTGTCTTTCATTATGGCATCAGGAAGGAAATGTCATGACTTGCAAGTGAATTGGATTTAAGTGAGGCAGGTCTGTGCAAAGCCACTAGCCTCACTCTCTCCTCCACAGCCATTTGGGTCCAGTGGCAGGATATACATCAGGGCTACTAGAGACAGCCCAGGGTACAGTGGGAGACCTTGATATTATAATGATATTATAATATGCCTCTCTATGTCGTAAGTTCCCTCTAGTTCAGTTCTTTACTATTATTGCATAGGTGCCTACTTAGACAAAGTCCCTTTTATTGTTTTGGAGTCCAGATCCTACTTCGGCATCCTGGTGCTGCTGCTTTCTGATTGGCTGAGTATTATAGTCTTGTCCTGGACTAGATGAATGTGGCTGTGGCATTTGGGTCCAGTGGCAGGATATACATCAGGGCTACTAGAGACAGTCCAGGGTACAGTGGGAGACCTTGGCCTTTTAAAGGTAAAAGTCTTTCCCAGGTCTCAGCAAGAAAGACTATCTAATATTCTAACAGGGAAGGACAATATATAAAGGGGAGTTGAAAAGGGAGCATGTTCTGGGGGGAGGTCAAGATGATGGTCTGAGCAGAAGTATAATGTGGAGATGGCTTGAGGTGTAGTAGAAGGATAGACTCTGTCAAGATATGGCCAAATCTCACTTATCAAATCTAGGGGCCAAGGAGGTAGAGAACACTCTCTCTCTTCTAGTGGCAAGCCTGTGAAAATGATGATCCAAATGGAGAAAGTATGGTGTAGAAATATCTGGGAAGTGGGGTGGAGTTTTAGGTGTCAAATTCTGCCAGCCTCCCAGCTTGTGGTAAAACAGTACCCTTTAATGTAATCCTAAAGGTCTTAAGGTACTTAAGGTACTTGTTTAGTTGGTGGAGCTTTACTCCATCCAGTTCCTGGGGACATTTTCTGTCAGTGGAGAGTACCCCTATATATGGTGTTAGAGCAGACCTGAACAACTTGGTGGTAGGTAGGGGCCAAAATTCAAATATCCTAAATTTTTTCAGGCCACAGATAGTCTAGTTACTAGAGACAGACTGAAGATGATTAAGGTGGGTCACGTGACAAGCAGGAGAGCATGGCAGTGGCAATCTACCCCTAGGTTACACGAGACAGGCACAGTTGTGACTAAGGGAAGGTGGGTTAAGTGAAACGGGCTAAGCACTCGTTACATCTTTATTTTTTTTTCATACTCTACATTTTTCAGAAATCTGTTGAAAGGCCACAAGTGGCCTCTGGGCTGTCTATTGTACAGACCTGTGTTAGAAGCGTGCTCTAACATGGTTCCCTGACATTACTGCCCTTGGGGTGGGAATGGGACACAGACTGCAAATATAACATTATGAATTTTTTCATGCAGAATGAAAGTGTACACACATTTTAGGATTTGAAAAGTAGGATAATTTGGAATTTAAAATAACTGTGTGGAATATAATCTCAATCTGTATTTATCTACATGTACTTTCAAGGACAAAGGCTGCTTTTGGACTCAGATAATAAGTTGCAATAGATTACAACCTTAGAACATTAAGACTAATTTCTTGTTGGAATAAAGTTCAATTCCATTATGTATGCACATTTCAGGGCTTAAAAAAATGGATGTTAGATGAAACAAGTTGATTTTTTTTCTCTCTCTCTTTTAACAAGCAGAGTAAAGAGATTCATATTTGCAATTCCTAAGAAACAAATGTGCCAGGTTTTGCAACAGGCTGAACCATGCAAATCATAGCCCTAAAAGTATTCACGTTTAAAACCCCATTAATTCAATAAGAAAGGAGGTTTGAGGATCTTTTTAGGCATTTGTAAAATAAACACATAAAATGTGCCCAGCATGTAGCCATATAGACCAAGGTCTGACTGCTCTTTTCCCTTAAACCTTGTGAATAATATAAACCCTAGTTTTTATGGCAACTCTCCAGGAGAGATGAGTTAGCATTTTGTTGGGTGGATATCATTTCTAGAAGTTCTTAGGTGTCTGGTTGAAAGTTCAACAATGAATGTTGGTCAAATGTTCTCCTTGAGAAGTGTAGCTAATGGGCTAATGAGAGGCCTGTGATTCCCAGAAAAGAGGCCAATGGTACCAGACTAGATTTAGTTTAAATTTGTTTCTGTGGGATTTTCTTTAAGTTTAATGGATGGAATTTTATCTGAAATTCTTTACTGAGATTGTGATTGTCCCAGATTGCAACTTCTGAGAACTTTTTTCATTTAAGCGCTTCCTAAGACAGAAAGAGTCCAGATGGATTTTCTGCTTTTTTTGAACACTAGCTTTTCTGCTCAATTCTAAGAAGTACAGATTTTTTTTTTCTTCAAAGGGTTATTTATCACATGTTTTCTCCAGCCTCAGACGTTGACAAATGATAATGACATTGCTATAACTGGTAGGTCAATGTGGCCATGACTGTTGTGTCCTACTATAGCAGAAGATCATACAGGCAGAATCAAAGCATCCTCTTCCTCTGCTGAGTCATCATAGTTCCCAGAGTCAAACTAAATTGGAGAAGTAGAGAAACAACTGATTTGGTAAATGTGAAACATTAGATATGTATCCTAAATGAATTTGTATTTACTTTATTTTCTTTTTTCTTATCTTTTTCATATTTCCTTATCCCCCCTTATATTTACTTTATTTCCTTTTTTCTACCAGTTTCTCATGGGTATGGTTTCTAAATCATAGTTCTGTCATGGCGGCTGAGACCCTTGATGCACTTACTAGGCTTGAGCTTTTTTCAACTGAAAATGATTTACAGAATATCTAGTGCAATCTCTCTTATTCTCTCTTTCCCCTCCCCCATTTTCTCTTTTTATTGTGAATTTAATAATTATTAACCAACATAAAGAGGCTTGTATGAGAAACTATAAACCCCTGTTACATAGTTTGTTTATAAGGAAGTGTTTGTATTGAATACAATAGGGGTAGTAATGTAACCTGACTATTTGTGTCCATGTCTACACCTTTGATTTTCTTCTCTGCATTAGTAACTCTTGCCCTTCCTGTCTCTGTCCCTTTCCCTCTTTCTCCCTTTCTCTTGCTTATCTAAATATTACTCCTTAAGTGATTGTATCAGCAAGCACCCTAGCATACCCAGGAAGGCCAGTTAGCACAGGTTTTTGATCTGCTTTATAAAGGAAAGACAACTTCAAAGGGGTGAACAGTCTTTCTTTAATTAAACATATATAAGTCATTCACTAGGTCAGGCGAAAGATTAACACCTTGAACATGGAGAAAATACAAGCAGAGAAATCAGCACAAAGATCAACAGATAGAGCCCCAACTGTCTGAAAGTAATACAACCACCCGCATACACCACCGGATGGAGGAGCACCAACAATGGGGCTCTTTACAAATGACTACTCAGAGTCCCATCCAGGTAATCAAAAGATCCTTCTCATAAGTGGAACCCCCAAAGCAAAATGCCAACCTCCTAGCATATATAGTTTTTGGTCAATAAGGCATAAAACCTATGTGACTCAGCACAACTGTGAACCATCAGAGTTCAAAGGCGATCAGTACTCCAGATGTTTTCAATAAGCCTGGGAAACCGAACTCTAAAAAGAAAACAACAAAAATCCCACTTGTTTGCTTTTACAGTGACCACCCCAACTCCCTAAGTTGAAGTCCTGATGTAATAAAATGTGTAGTTCAGGAAAACAAATAAACACATTGGCCATGTCTGAGAACACATTTCTCATTCAGCATCCTGAATCTCTCTGCCAGCTCTCTGTGAAGAGGGGGGAGGCATGTTTCATCATCAGACTTTTGAAGCCACTATTCTTTGCTGCTCTGATCAGAGTTTTGAGGCATTTTAAAGCTGTTTTTCTTCATATTGTTGTTGCGGTCATCATGTTTGTCTTCTATTCCTCAGTTCACTCTGCATCATTTTGTATAACTTTACCCATGTTTCTTGGAATCTATTCTGTTTGCCATTTTCTATGACAGTTCCCTCATTTTACAGATGAAATCACAAAGACTTAGAGAAGGGAAATGGCTTGCCCACATTCAAACAAGGATGACACAGCAGAATCAGGACTTGAACTTGGATCCTTTGAATCCAAAACCAGTGCTGTTTTCAGTATTTCCAATGAAGAGTATTGTATTGGAGTCTCGCTTTTACAACTATATGAGGCATATATTTTGATTGTTAACCCAATTATACAGATAAGGAACTGAGGCTTATAGGGTTTTTAACTTGTTCAAAGTCACTGGACTATTATAACATGTTATAAAGTCAGCTTAGAAGGCGCCACATCACAACTGTATTGTCTAAATCAAATCTGGTCTCAGATATTTACTAGCTGTGTGAACCTGGGCAAGTCACTTAACCCTGTTTGCCTCAGTTTCCAAATCTGTAAAATGAGCTGGAGAAGGAAATGTCAGAACACTCCAGTATCTTTGCCAAGAATGCCCCAAAATGGGATTACAAAGGGTCAGACTTGACTGAAATGATTAAACAAAAAAACCATTTGTATAGTGTCCATTATGTTCTGAGCACTGTACTAAGTGCTTTACAAATATTATCTCAGTAGAATATCAACTTTTGGAAGGAAGGGAATATTTTCCTGTCTTTGTATCCCCAGTGCCTAGCATAGTCCCTGGCACCTAGTAAGCACTTATTAGTAAATACTCCTTGAATTGAATGGAAAGAAAACCCAGTGAAGCCAAGTTTTGCTTAGGATACACTCCTATTTTTTAGTTTATGTTGACTTCTTATTCGTTTCTGTCTATGTTTCTTTGATAAAGTTATATGTAGTTTGGGACCCATTTACCTTTAAGAGTGTTTCTGTCCATAGGAACATGAACTGAAACTGTGCTTTTATGACTATAGACAACTACAGGATGAGGAATCTCCCTTTGTCAATTCAGGTTTCCATCTTCTCTGCAACTTACAACCTAAGATAGCTGCCTAAAACCACGGAGAGATTGTGACTTGGTGAAGGTCCCATGGCAGGGCTTGAACTTAGAACTTCCTGGTTCCAATCTAATTGTTGAGTCATACTGCCTCTCATTCCTCTCTACGAACTTACAAAATCAAGCTAATATTACAATTAATGATCAATTTTAGCCTCTTATGAATTACCTTTTAAATTTTAAAAATTTTATTTTTAATTTGTGGAATAAAACAAGTATTTTATAACATAGTACCATAAAAAAGATGGCACATGGCAATAAAACTGCAAATCTACTATGTACAACTTACTCTTCCTTTCAAATGTACAGTAAAATTATCATGTAAATTTCTTTTTTTTCCGTTTTTCTTCCCTCTCCCTACCACCACCCTAGAAGTGGCTACCATTAGACAAATAGGTATATGTATGTAAAATTATTCTATACATACTTCTATTTATCAGTTTTTTCTCTGGATGTAGACAGCATCTTTCTTCATGTGTCTGTTATAGTTAATTTGGGTACTTATAATGGACAAAATAACTTATTCACTCAGTCGTTCATAAAACAATATTGCTATTACTATATATGGTGTTCTCGTAGTTTTGTTCATTTCACTCTTCATTATTTTGTGCAAATCCTTCCATGTTTTTCTAAGATTATTGAGTTCATTGTTTCTTACAGCACAGTAGAATTCCAACACAATAATGTACCACAACTTGTTCAGCCATTCCCCAATTGTTGGACAACCCTGCAATTTATAGTTCTTTACACCCACAAAGAGAGCTACTACAAACATTTTAGAACATATAGGTTCTTTTCCTTTTTCCCTAATCATCTTTGGAAATAGATCAAGGAATGGTATTGATGGGTCAAAGGGTATATAGGTTGCTTAATAACTGTTTGTAGATAATTCCAGATTGCTCTCCAAAATGGTTGGAAAAGTTCATGACTCTACCAACAATGAATGTGTCCCAATTTTTCTGCATCTTTTCCAACATTTGTCACTTTCCCCTTTTAATCTGCATTTCTCTGATCAATAACGATTTAGAGCATTTTATATGGTTGTAAATTGTTTTGATTTCTTCATTGGAAAACTGTTCTAATTCTTTTAACATTTATCAATTGTATTCTTTTAGATAAATCTTATAGATTTGACAAAATTCTTTATATATTTTAGATATGAGACTTTTATCTGATAAACTCTCTATAGAAATTCCTGCCCCCCCCCAATTTTGTGCCTTCCTTCTAATCTTGGCTGTATTTCTTTTATTTGTACAAGAACTTTTTAATGTCATTGAAATTATCCATTTTATACCTAATTTTGCTGTCTCTTGTTTATTCAAAAATTGTTAGCCTGTCCATAATTCTAATTTTCTTGTAACTAGGTCATTTATCCATTTTAACTTTATCTTGGTAAATGGTGTGAGATATTGATCCATGCCCAGTTTCTGCCACACTGCTTTCTAGTATGGAAACACATTTTTTTACCAAGTAATGAATTCTCATCCCAAAATCTTACACTTGTCAAATATTGTCAAGATGAATCCACCTTTGACCTTTTCTAAGATAATTAATATTTGTTGGAGGCACTAGCATAGTACTTTATAACATTCAAAACACTTCCATATAAAATGTGTTGATAAGGTTATAAGTAAATTCTCAGTTTGGCAGCAACAGTTACTTCAAAAATTCTACAGGACACCTTGCTTGCCAACATACACATGGTTCTGAGTTACAACCTTAGTGTTAGCATTTATTTGTAGGAGAACACAAGAAGAGCTTTTAAAATGTTAATTTGCCTATAATTTGCCTATATTTTTTCTTTCAATTTGTAGACTTTTTCATGCAGTGGGACAGAACCTGCATATCATGACATGCAATAAGTCCATCTCTGACTTATTCTGACTGTTTATGAACTATGTTTCCTATGTGGCCTCAGGCCCTAAGAGTTGGGGCTGTTGGCAAATTGCTGAGAGCATAAGTTCTCTTGGGACACTATGCCAGTGTCAAAGGGATGTCATCAGGGCAGTGGGTTGGGAGGAAAGGAGAAGGAAGTAGAAATAGGACCATACTGGAGATGGCAAGAAATCTAGAGTCATAGGTCCAATCAGAAACTCAACTGAGACTTGACTAGATAAGTAGGCCGCAGGCCAAGCAATGAAGAAGGAGTTAGCTGTTATAGAAACGTAGGATTTGCCAGTAGTAGTGTGTATCTTTTTGAAAATTTAGAACATTAAACAGTTTCTTAAAAAAAAATTAGGAATTCAACATCCTCAACAATTACAAATATTTCAAGTAAGAACAAGGGAAAGGAATGTACAAGAAACTATGAACTCTTGCCACATCGTTTTTTAAAGAAATATATGTGCTTAATAAGATAGTCACAGATTGCTCTATCTATCCCCTCCCTTCCCTATATACATTTTTTAAAAAATGCTTTATTGCTACTCTCTTTTGTATCTGTCATTACCCATTGATGCATGTTGTCTCTGACTCTTACCTAACAGAAGCAACCCCTTATAAAAAATATATACAGTTAAACAAAACACATCATCACATTAGCCATGCATCCCTTACCTGTCCACCAAGAAGTGGAAAGGATATTTCATCATCAGTTTTAAAATCATGGCTGATTAAGGTCTTTCAGGGTTGTTTTTCCTTACATAATTGTTATGTTCTTCATGTAAATTGTCTTACTAGCTCTGCGCACTTCACCTCACAGAAATCTTTCTATACTTTGCTGACTCTATCGTATTAGGTCTGCCTTATTCTCTTTCACCCCAGATTTCTCTCTCACTCTAGTCTGCATCAAAACCAGTTCTAAACCCTCCAACAAACGGATTCACCAGGAACTCCCAAAGATTGAGCATCTGAAAGGCACAATTCATCAAACAAAAGAAGCAAAAAAATGGAGAGATGGGTGTGGAATTTTGACCCTTGGCAACTGGGTTGGGGGAAGCATTTTTTCAGACAGAGAAGCTTCTTTGGAGTCTTTGAACTAGAATATATGTATCATACCTTGCCTACTCTGGGCCTACATTTCTAGCATTCAACCCAATCAAAGTAGCCCTTGGCATATGAGAAAAGAGAAGAAAGTAGGTTGCCCTTGAGCACGTCATTTGGCCTCATGGTATTCAGTGCTTTATTAGCTACGAACTAGGTTTGACCCAAGCAGGCATCTTTTTGTGGTCTTACACCACCAGTCTGACACTCATTAGACTTGACTTAGAGTATTGTGTCCAGATGGAGAAAATTAAAGTGAAAGTATATACTTAAATAATACTATCTAACTGAGACAAACAATTTTAAGGGGCTTGGGATTGTGTTTGAAAAACTATAAAATGATCACTGCTTTCTGTCATAGGAAAAGTGACAGCAAAGAGATCAATAGTGAGACACAGAGAATACAAGAATCCAACTAGAATTAGAAGAAAAATATAGATTGGGGGTGGGGGTGGAAATCTTTGCATTAAACATCTCTGATAAAAACCTGACATCCATAATCTATGAGCTGGAATTCTTAACTTGTGCTTGGTGAAATTAAAAAAAAAATTAAGTAGTTCTCAAGTTTCAAGTAGTGAAATAATAATCAACAATGGTTTGTTTCCTTTGTAACCCTATGTATATTACTTTATGCATTTGAAAATATTTGGAGAAAGTTTCTCCAGGCTGCCAGAGGGGTGCATGGCATACATAAGGTTAAAAAAGCTTTTGATGTATAGGGAAGTGACACCAATCTAGAAAATGAAGATCCTTTGCCCAATAGATTAGTTGTCTAAGGACACAAAATTTTCAAGATAAGGAATGTGAATTACTGAAAGCCATCTGAAAAATGGTTGAAATTATTGATAATCAGAGAAAGGCAAGTGACAACTCTAATTTATCACTTCTTTTCCAACAAATTGGCCAAGATGAAGAAGGCCCTGCTTGGAAGGAGATCTCACATATCATGGACCCCAAGTTCTGAGTGCCTAGTCCAGTAAAAGGCTTGCTCTGAGATGATGATGATGATGATGATGACAGCTACTATTTATATAGTGCCTACTTTGTGCCAGGCATTATGCTACACACACACATACACACACACACACACACATATGTATGTATGTATATGCCAGGCAATATACTTTACAGCTATCTCATTTGAGCCTTACAACAAAACTGGTAGGTGCTAAAATGGCAAACAAGTTAGTGGCTTGTACAAGATACACAGTCACATAGTAAGTATCTAAGGTTGAATTTGAATTCAAGTCTTTCTAATTCCAGGCCCAGTAGTCTCTCAATGGATCCACCTAGTTGAAGGGATGAATATCTGATAGGGTACAAGCCCCAAGCCAAGACCTTTTTCTCTTGGATCTGGAGGGGCTATTATTTGTCTGAAGGACCCAGGAAAGTTTGGCCTTGGGGGGGGGGCGAGGTTCCTTGGATTCCCCTTCCATTTCTCTATCTTATCAAAATCCTGTAGCATTCTTTTGATATTCTTCCCTTTGAGCATTCTCTTAAGGTCCAAGTCACCCACCAGGATTGTGGATTGTTGGGGCTACTGGGACAGGATCCTCCCTGGGTTTGATCTACATTCCAGGCTGACCTCCCCTATCAAGACCATCCCTGGGACTCCAGACTACTTGGTGCCATCTGGATTCTTCCCTCAGTCTTTTTCTGTATTTAAGTTCCATCTTGCCTCCGTGAAGGGGTGACTTCAACATATCCTCACAAACCTCAACATATCCATCACAAATTCTCTGGAAATCTAGCTCCTGTCATTTCTGTGATTAGAAGATTGAAAGCTGAGTACTTTTCCCATGTGCCCAGTGTCTTTGGCATGTCATCCACCACCATCATGGAAGGATGCTGATATTAAGTCAGTCAACAAGCATTTATTCAACTTGAATTCACCTTGATCCCCAGGATCTCCACCACCACACAAATCACCTGCTGGAGTATCACAACTGTAAGAGACTTGGGCCTCAGAATACCAAAGGTATAAAAGGTCCAGTGCTTCTGGGAGATCAGAATTTGGGGGTGAAAAGTATTGCTTTGTGTGTGGTATCTTCTGAGTCTGACATATCCCCTATAATCTTGGGATAAGATTATGGAGCTGTGGTCAGGTATGTGTTCACCTTCATTGAAAACTTGGAATACAGGCAACTGGACAGAGTTCTTTGCCACTTTCACCCTATCTTGACTCTCTAGCTCTCGGTGTTTGAATTAAGCAGTCATTAAAACTGGCACCCCTACCCCACATTGATTTCGTTCTCTGTCATTTTTTCCCTCCTACTATGCATAGCATGTCACAACATCCCTACCCTGCCCCACCCTCTAGCCCTGATCCTGGTCACAAAGTCTCTATCTGCTGAAGTAAAATACCCCCTTCACACTCCTCTCTGACTACATAACCTCTGTCCTCGAGTTCTGCTGTGGTGTTTGGAACTTCTGCGCTGCTGTCAATAAACTTTCCTTTGTTCTAGATAGATAGATAAGTTTACCTCACCCTCTTTCCAACTTTCCCTTCCCTTCTCTTCCCTTTCCTTTCCCTTCCCTTCCCAAAACCTTACACCTATTGCACTCTGAAGCTCATACATTAGGTCCCTGCCTAAGGTCTGACTTCTAGACCCTCCTGACTTGAGTGATTATCAATAGTAACTGTTGCTGTTTCCCTCGAAGCCTGATGTTTTTTTTTTCCTTTGCCTCACTAAAGGGGACATCTCCTGGCTACTACTTAAAGAGGCCTATTCACTGAATGGGCCAAAGTCTCCTATTGTATTCTGGGTCATCTTCAGTCATCCTGATGAATATCTGGTCACTGAATTCAGATGGCTCCAGAGGAGATGTAACCTTGCACAGCCCTCCCTCACTCAAAACAAGGTCAAGTGCAAGTCATATCATCATTTCTCTGATGACATGGTCTTCTTCAGCATGAAGGATGACAACAACAGCTGAGTGAACCTGGCTGTCTCCAGAAGCCACTTTTAGGCCACTCTCTTTAGTACTAAGGCTCCTTTTCTCAGGCTTTCTGAAGCACTGGATCAGGAAGAGGAATAGGTTTATTCCTGGCTCACATGATATGCCAGATAAAAACAAATAATCAGGTCCCAGGTTTTCACTGAAGCTGGACACATACCTGACTGCAGCCCCATAATCTCATTCCAGAGTTATAGGGAATGAGTCAGATTCAGAAGATACCATACATACGCACACACACACAGAACAAGACTTTCATTCCTAAACTCTGATCTCCCAGAAGCACCGAACCTTTTATACCTTTGGTATCCTGAGGCCCAAGCCTCTTACAGTTGTGATATTCCATGTAGCAGGTGATTTATGTGGTGATGAGGATCCTGTGGGTCAAGGTGAATTCAAGTTATATAAATGCTTATTGACTGACTTAACATCAGCATCCTTCCATGATGGTGGGTGGATGACATGCCAAAGACACTGAGCATGTGAGAGAAGTACTCAGCTTTCAGTCTTCTAATCACAGAAAGGATATCTTTGATTTCCAGAGAATTTGTGATGGATATGCATCCCTTCAGCTAAGAGGATCAGTGGAGAGGCTGCTGGACCCTGCCTCAAGGAATTCTGTATCTGGCTCACAGTCTTCCTCTCCCAGCTCAATCTCTATGCTCATATTCAGGTATTGCAACATACATGTCATTGCATCAAATACCCTGGTCTTCCAGTTCATCTACTTTCTTAAATGAAATAACCTTTAGCTTCATTCCACTTTATCTATCAGGAGAAAGGTCAGCTACCTGATCTCACTCTCACTCATAAAGATTACAACTTTCATTACCCCAAACTTTAAGAATCTATTTAAAAATATATAATGTCTTAAATAACACCTTTCTGTGTTTCTGGCCATCTCCACACCATGCTGCTTGGACACCAGCCATCATCCTCATCTCTCTACTTCTAACAAAACCTTGGATTCTGCCCCTGAGTCCCATGGCTCTGATAGGTGAGCTTTTGCAGGGAATCAGGCCTCCATGTTCCTTCCTAGTCATCTCCATACCTCCCTTTTATATGTTGCCTTTCCCCATTAGAATGTAGGTCAAAGACTCTCTTGCATGTTTATATTTGCATTCCAAGTACTTAGCATGGTGCCTGGCACATAAGTAATAAATGTTCTATCAATCATCTCTCTGTCTGTCTGTCTGTCTATCTACCTATCATCTCTGCCTTACTCCTCCCAAACCTATCCTTTATCCTTACCATGACATTTAGTTCTTCTAAACTTCTCTTTTCTCTCAGTTCATCACCCAGGCTTTAACCTTATTTTCCATCTTTCACAGTTTTGAATCTTTACTTTCCCCTACCCTTAAATACTTTGTTCATCTTCCTTTTGTCACTGATGCTGACCTTCACTAACAACTGCCCTCCATCTCACCTGAATACTGCTAGAGAAAGTCACATTTTTCCCACAATGCCCAGTGGGTAGTGGGGATAGTAGTAAACATATTGCTATCACTATTGTTGTAGCTGTCAGAAGCCAATACAAATTAATATTCCTAAAGTATAGGTCAGAAAATGTTACTCCCCTAGTGAAAAACTTTCATTGACTTTTTACTACCTTGAGGGTAAAATATGAACTCCTCAATCTGACAGTTAATCTACAATCTAGATACTACATACATTTCTAGATTATTTCATAATTCTTCCCTTTGGCTTAGGGTTCAGGAAGAAATGGGTTCAAATCTTGCCTTAGACACCTGAGCTATTTGAAAGGGCAGTTGGGTGGCCCAGTGCATAGAGCTCTGTGTCTGGATTCAGGAAGTCAAATCTGGCCTCACATTTACTAGCTATGTATGTAACCCTGAGCAAGTCACTTAACCCTCTTTGCTTTGTTTCCTCAGCTCTAAAATGAACTGGAGAAGGAAATATCAAACCACCCCATTATCTTTGCCAAGAAAACCCCAAATGGGGGTCAAGGAGAGTTGGATACAATTGAAAAAAAAATCAAATGATTGAATAACAAGCTATTTGATATAGGGGAAGTGATTTAGCCTTTCTGTGTCTCTGTTTTCTCATCTAAAAAGTGAGGTTGAATTTGATGACATCTAGGGTCCCTTCCTACTGTAAATCTATAATCTTGTGCTTTCTATGCTCTAACCAAACTGGACTATGAGCTATTACCCCAATATAACATGCCATCTCCTGTTCATGTGCCGTTGCATAACATGTCTCTTAAGCCTTCAATGCACTCCCCTCTTCACCTCTGACTTTTAGTACACCTAGCTTCCTTCAAGTCTCAGGTACTACCTCTGCAAGGTAGTTTGTAGGTGAAACTTTTCTTGATCACCCTAGTTGTCACTGGTCTCTCTTTCTCTCCTTAAATTACTTTTTATTTACTTATCTGTGTCCATAGCATTATAAGATCATAGATTTAAAGCAACAAGAGACCAGAAAGGTTATTGAGTCCAATGCCCTTGTTTTACTGTTGAGGAAACTGAGGAAATTAAAGTCCATAGAGATTAAGTGGCTTGCCTTGGGTCACACAACATGATGACTTGAAGTCAGATATTCCTGACTTCAAGTCCAGAATTCTGTCTACTGTAACAGTTACAAACAGAAGGAAAAATGGGTTTTGTCAGAAGAGATGGATGTGAATTTAAAGGAAACTCATCAATCAACTTAGAATTTAAAAATAAATATACAGAAGACAGAATCAAGACTATGTAGCAGAGAATAAATGGGAATGTGCATAGCCTTGTAAAGATATCATCTGCAGTGTTTAAATTTAAGAACCTCAACAGAAATTTGTAACTATCTTGGGAGAAAAAGGAGGATCAAAGGAGGGATAAAACATTCGATGGGAGTGAATGGGATGATAACAGACATCCGAGAAAAGGCAGAATAGTTCAATTTTTATTTTGTTTCTGTTTTGTTTGTTTGTTTTTGGCCAAGGAGAATGACATTTGCATTGGAAATGACAAAACAAAAATGACCCTTAGGAAGGTGATACCCATGGTAAGTCAGGAGATTATAGGAGAGCACAAGTTGCTTTTGATGAATTCAAGTAATTTGGAACAGATGAACTACTTCCTCTGGTGCTGAACTAGTAAATGTGATTGCAATCATCAATAATGTTGGAAAGATTATGGAAAATAGGAGAGGTACCCCCAAATTGGAAGACAAATGTTCTAGTTTTCCAGAAAAGGAAAGAAAACAGTTTTTAAATTCTAAGTCTATGAGCTTGAATTGAATTGCTGTAAAAATTCTAGATTGATCATTAAAGAGGTGGTTGATATAAATTTAGAAAGGAAAGAGGAGATTACAAGTAACTATCATAACTTTTTCAAAAGCAGATCATGACAGAAAAATCTTATTCTTGTTTTATTAATTAATTAATTTATTTTTAAATGTTCTACAATCACTTTCTTAAAATTAAGATTTTATCCCCCCCACACCTTCCCCCCTCTAACCCCTTCCCTCCCCATGACAGCATACAATTCTGTATAGGTTCTACATATACTTTCCTACTGAGCACATTT
>CM053773.1:79453823-79513548 GCA_028658325.1 Potorous gilbertii | reverse complement strand
TTGCATCTCTCTAATCAGTAGTGACTTAGAGCACTTTTTCATATGATTATAGATGTCTTTAATTTCTTCCCCTGAAAATTGTCTGTTCATATCCTTTGACCATTTATCAATTGGGGAATGACTTGTATGGTTATATATTTGAGTCAGTTCTAGAAATGAGGCCTTTATCTCCAAGCTTAGCCGTAAAAATTTTTTCCCATACTATATCCCTCCGAATTTTGGATGCATTGATTATTCTTTTTTTTTTTGACAGGATTATTAAACTTGTAGATGAAGGGAATACTGTGGACATGGTTTATTCAGATTTTAGCAAAACTTGATTTTAAAAAGTATCTTATACTATTCTTTTGAGTGAAATGGAAAGATATAGATTTTACAATAACATAATCATGTGGATGTAGACCTGTCTGAGTTAAAAAGTAGTTATTAATAGTTCAGTGTCAGTATGTCAGGAGGCCTCTAGTAGAATCCCTTAAGGATCTGTGCTTGACATTTTTTGTCAAGGACTTAGATAAATGCATATATAACATACTCATCAGATTTATAGATGAAAGAATGACAGAATTGGTAGCTAATATCCTAGATGACAAAGTCAGCATCCAAAAAGATATTGGCAGGCTGAAATATAATTAAGGTAATAAATTTAGAACTGGATGGGATCATGCATATTGGTAAGAATAAATGTAAAAGTCTTACATGTGGGTATGAAAAACTAGTTTTGCAAATACAAGATAAGAGAGGCATGGTTAGGAAGCAGTTGTTCTGAAAAACATCTGGGATTTTAATGAACTGCCACCCAATTGAGGCAGTCGTGTAATGTGACAGCTACCAAAGCTAATGCAACCTTAGCTAGAATTGGGAAACATAGTTTCCAGGAATAGGGAGGTGATAGTCCCGTTGAACTCTGCCCCATCTCAGACCTCATCTGGTTGTATTATGTCAAATTCTGGGCATTACAGAACACTGATAAACTGGAGAATGTACTAAGGAGGACAGCCAAGATGATGAAGGGCTTTAGTTTTATAGCGATGAATCAGTCTAAGGAACCTGGCATGTTTAGCTTGGAAATGAAATAACTGAAGCATAACATGATACTTGTGTTTAGATATTTGAAGAGCTGTTATGGAGAAAGAATTATACTTGTTTTGTTTGGCTCCAAGACCCTGAACCAAGAGGAATGAGGAATGAGCAGTGAGTAAAGAGGTCAGTTTAGGGTTGAATTAGGAATAATTTCACAACAGTTAGAACTGTCCAAAAGCAGAATGGTCTGCTTTGAGCGGATGGGTTCCCCTCTCTCATTGGAGATCCCACTGGAGATCTTCCGGCAGAGGCTGGATGACCAAGTTACTTGTCAAGTATGGTATGGCGGGGATTCCTTGATGTATGAGTCGGACTACATGTCCACCGAGGTCCATTCCAACTTTCAGACTCTTGATTCTGTAATAACCATCCTTTATTTAATTCAGCCAAAAGTGAACCAAGAGATGAACTGGAATAGATCTATGATTTTATTGCTGTAGGAAAATTCTACAGAGTGAGATCAGAAGAAATGAAGAAGTCTTAAAAATGAAATTCTGAAGACACAAAAGGAAACAATGATGTGGATGCATAGGGAACTCACAGAACTACTTAGATTTTAGAAAGATAGTTATAAAAGTTGGAGACAAAGTCAGGTAATAAGGAATGAATACAAAACCATGCAATTTTAAAAGAAGAGTGTCAGGAGTAATAAGCTCAGAATGATCCAAAGGTTAACAAGTAAAAATAAAGTAAACAATATATGTTTATGTATGTTTGTGTGTATACATATATACACATATACATATTATATATATATATATATATATATATATATATATATATATATATATATATGTATATTTGTTAAGGATGTTAGGGAACTTTGTATACATACACATATATAAAACATGTATTAGGGAACTGTGTGTGTAGATATGTGTGTGTATGTGTATGTATATGTGTGTGTAAATATATATATATATATATATATATATATATATATATATATATGTTAGCCATGCTAGGGAAAAGAGGAGGCTCAGAAAAGGAACATGACTGTTGCTCAGGTTGAATGGGATGAAAATAACTGATAATAGAGAGAAGGCAGGGTTGCTTTATAATTAGAAATAATTCTTATTTTGCTTGTGCCTTCTTTCCCAGTGAGAGTGATCTTTGGAATGTAAAAGATAACAAAAATGACTGATAAGGACTTGATATTCAAGGTAAGTGAAGGAATTGAAAGAGGACCCAGATGCCCTTCACAAGCCAAGTCCTTTGGCCAACAGGAACTACATCCTAGAGTACTGAAAAAGCTGAGGGATGTTATCAGTGAAATGGTAGAGAATGGGAGTAGTGCCGCAGGATTGGAGAAAGACAAATGCACTAATTTCCAGAAAGAGAAGGGAATGGAACCTATGAACTAGATTCTAGTAAGTTTGGCTTTGATGCTAAGCAAAATTCTATGCTATGTAGTTAAAGGGATAGTTAATGTACAACTAGAAAATAAAATAGCAATAACAGAGCCAGGCCAACTTTATAAAAAAACAGATTATGACAGATTAAACTTATCTCCATTGTTTACCCAGATACTAGAATAGTAGAACAAGAGAATGCTGTAGATAAAACTTAACTAGATTTTTGCAAAACATTTGATAATGTTCGTCATACTTTGGCAGAGATGTGGGGTTCATGACAGTACAATCAGGTGGACTTGAAGACTAGTGTATTGACTGACCCTGGAGAAGAATCATTAATCAACTTGGAAGGAGGTCTCTAGGTGAATACCACATGCATATGTGCTTGGCCTTATGTTATTTGACATTTTTTCTTCAATGACTTGAATGAAGTTATAGTTGATATACAGATGAAACAAAGCTAAGAGGGATAGCTGACACACTGGCTAGTTATTAATTATAGCTAGCATTTATATAGCACTTTAAGGCTTGCAAAAAAGTACATACAGATTTTTCATTTTCTCCTCACAACAAATTTTGAAGATAGGTGTTTTTACTATTCTCATTTTACAGATGAGGAAAATGAGGTAAGATGGAGTGGTTTGTCTAAGTTCACATCGTTGGTAGTTATGCTAGTAATAAGATACTTATCTGATGTCAGATTTGAATGCAGGTCTTCCTGACTCTGAGTCCAGAGCTCTATCCATTGTGCCTTCTAGCTTCCTGTACAGAATTAGGATTCAGAAAGAATCACAGATTTGAATGCTGAGTCAAATTGAATGAGATGAAATACAAAAGAAAAAAAATAAATTCTACATTTATGTTAAAAAAAAGTACAAGATGAGAAGACATTATTATATATCAGTTTGTCTGAAAAAAATATGAAGATTATAATGGACTAAAAACTAATATGAACCAATAATATAATATACTGTAATGCTAATGAGAGTTAAAGATCTTTCCCACCCATTAATGGGCCTGTCCATTAAAGGAAGCTTGATTAGGGGAGGCTCTCACCTTTTCTTAATTTCTAATGAGGCACTGGTTGTCAAGAGTTGTGATGTCCTCTGGTTATGAAAAGTGTATAAATACTCTGAGGTGAGGTTTTACTTGGGGGCTTATTCATTGGAAGTATTTGTTTGATCAGAAGAGACTCTGGGCAGCTGCTAAGGAGCCCACTAGCTTTGAAAACCTAGATGTTGGTACTTCTCTCTCTGGTGACTATGTATGTATGATCAGACAGTTGGATCTGTCTATTGTTCTGTGATGTATGTATTGCTTACAGTCAGACAGTTGGAAGCCCTGTCTATTGGCTGTCCTTTCTTTCTCTGTATTTTCTCTGAAGTTCAGGTGTTAACTTTTTCCCTTGAACTAAGTGAATGATATATTTGCTTGATTAAAGTGATTGTTGACTCCTCAAAAAAAGTTGCTTTCCTTTAGAAAAGCAGGTCTAAGAACCTGTATGGCAGGCCCTTCTGTGTATGCCAGGGTCCTTACTGAGACATATACCAATCAACAAGGTCAGTTCCATGTTAAACTATATCAAGAGAAGCAATAGTGCCTAGAACTATGGAGCTGACAGTCCCACGGTATTCTTCTCTGGTCATACCACACTTACAGTTTTGTGTTCAGTTCTGGGCACCACATTTTAAGATGGATATTGATAATCTGTAGAACATGCAGGGGAAGATACTCAAGATGGGAAACCAATTTAAGATTATTTTATGTGAGAATTAGTTGAAGGAAGTTGTCATGTTTAGCCTAAGGAAGGAAGATGATGGGGAAAACACAATTGCTCTCTTCAAGTATTCTAAGTACTCTCACAAGGAAGAAGCATTGGACTTGCTCATCTCAACAGTAGTGGTCAGGACTAGTTAATAAAAGGTTGAAGTGAAAAAGAAAAAAATTTAGGGTTGGTAATTCTAGTGGAATGTGTGTACCTTGGGAGGTGGTGGGTTCTTCCTCATTGGAATGACTACTGGTCAAATATGTAGTTGTAGAGAAGATTCTTATTCAGGTACTGGTTAGATTTGGTGGCTTCTGAAGGCCCTTGCAACTCAGCTTATATGATTCTATGAAAATATTAATAGCAGCTATCAAAAATATGGAAACAAAATTTGCGTTCAATTACTGGGAAATGGCTGAAAAGATTATGTCATATGAATATAACTGAATTTTGTTGTGGCAAAACAAATAATAAATATCAACAATTCAGAGAAACCCTGGAAGATCTGTATGAAGTAAAGCAAAGGAAAGAAAGTGGAGCAAGGAATAATATGCAAACAACATTATTGAAGACAGTGCCAACTGGTAACAAAAGTTAGGTCAGATATGATGAACAATGCCTTTATCAAAAGTAATAAAGCTGAAACACTCATCTGGTTCACAATCGATAAACACAAAGTAACCTATTGATGTAACCCTTTCATTCAATATGTTTAACTCTTTAGGAGGGAAATGCTTTTTGTTGTTGAATGAGAGTGATGTGTTTGTTTCAAAATGTGTACTAAGTCAAAATAAAATGAATTAATTTAAAACAAAACAAAGCAAAAAGCAATCTAATCTTGGAAGAATCAAATTCTGAATCTCTTCTAAACCTCTCTTCTAAACCACCCTAATACCCATATGGTGCTCTGCTTGAAAAGAAAGTCTTTAGCTTTTCTAAAGACAAGTATTAGATTGTAAGATCCTAGAGGGCAGGGACTGTCTTTTGTATCTTTTTGTATCCTCATTGCTTAGCCCAGTGCCTGGCATATAGTCAGTGCTTAATAAATGTTTATTGATTGAAATATACATTTGTAACTGTATCTACATGTGTCCCCCCCCTACTTGAAGGCCAGGTATGTTACATTTCACTTCTACTCTAGGTTTCTATCCTTAAGGAGCTTTGAAGGACATCTAGTGTCTCTGCCATTGGCTTCAGCCCCTACTGATGGTGTTCCCTCTCAAGTTTTGGGATTCCCTATACCTCACTTTCACTTAACTACTTAATAGTCAAATAAGCTTTTACAAAGAAAGATGTACTTCAAAGGTACAGTAAGAATAAATATACAAACATTCCTCTCAGTACCTAGAAACATGATCTTTTCCCCTCAAAACCACCTCATTCTCTGAGGAGGAGAGAGATTTTATCCATAGCTTGGTTCATATAAAATACACAGTCCCACCAAGTTTCAGGTCCAGAGTATCCCTTGGGCCTGAATCCCAGGCACTATGGTTTCTCAGGGTTTCCCTACTTTCTACAACACCCTGGCTCCAAGGACAGTGCAGTAGGGATTATATCTCCTGCATTTAGAATTTAAAAGAGCAAAAGAAACAGACCAGAACAAAATACCAAGCCCATTTCTTGGGGACATGGGATTTAAAATGGAAAATTGAACTTCCTGGTTCATGAGTTCAGTTATTGCTGCCCCTGCTATGGGTGAATAGGATCTTCATTCATTCTGGATGCCCTGGGAAAAGATTCAGAATCCCAGCTTTAGCCTTTTCTAGATACACAGCCAATGTAGTCAGAGAATGTTGAATGCTTTCTAGAAGCAGGTCCCTGGTGTTTCCCATGCAACTGCCTCCATTTTAGATGACATGAGCATGCACAAAACATGCTCAAACCCTGGTTATACCTTGGTTTATCAAACTGCAAATGGAAAAGAGGCAATGTGATGCAGAGCACCATATTTGGAGTAAAAGGACCAAGGCTCTGCCTCTGTCTCTCTCTCCCTGTATTGCCTTGGACAAAATAAAAGGGTTGAACTAGACATCCTCTTAGATCCCTCTTACATCTAAATCTTTGATCTCATTATCCTGTCATCAGTGTTGCCCTTTTCTACTTGTTAGGGAGCTTCCCATCTCTGTCTATCTTCTGATTTATTACATTGAGAGGTAATGGTTTGAAATGTTGTCATCTAATTCCTTAGAAAGGAAAACATTCCATTCTGCTATCTATTATCACCTAGATTTTTCTATTTCACTAAACAGCACCCAAGAATATATCATTCCCCTCATGCTTTCTCAACTTTACCCCTTTATTCTGCCATGAAAGACCTGGAGCCAAAACTGGATCATGTTTTTTTGTTTTTTTTTTTTCACCATAGTGCCTACAGTGCTAAGGGATACACACAACTCTTTCAGGATTGCTGTTAAGTTTAGTCATGTCTGACTCTTTAAGATCCTGTGAACCAACTGTTCATGAGGTTTTCTTGGCAAAGATACTTCTTTCTCCAGTTGTAGGCAGGCATTAACACAAGGTCACGCAGCTAGTGTGCCTGAGATCAGATTTGAACTCTGGTCTTTCTGGTCTTTCTAGCTCAAGGCCTTTCTAGCTCTATCCAACTGCACCACCTAGTTCTTTCAGGATTACAGCTGTCCATTTAGCTCAGTTAATCCCTATAATTTTCAGAAGTGATCCAGTAGTATCATCTCATTTTTTCCTCCCTTGGACAGTTAACCTAAATTATTTGTACCAGGTCTCCGAGTCAGGTAAACAAGGAAGGAACCATTGTCCAAAAATGGGCTTTGTAATGCTTCCTGTCATTTAAGAAGATTATCCTTTCATTCGAGGCAAGCCTATGCCTACCCTCCCGCATGTCTCAGTGTAATCCCTAAGTATAGTGTGAATATTGATTTCTTACATAATTTTCTTATCTTAACCCAAATTCAAGCTGTTCCAGTTTTCCTATTATCTATTTTTTATATTATTATTATATATTATATATATAATTATATATTATATTATCTATTATTTCAAACAGAGCCAACCTTCAACAAGGGTAACTGGCTGGCAGAAATCACTGAAGTGCCAAGAAACTAATTTTCACCTTAGCTTCAACTTCTCCTGAGCTGCCAAGAAGCCATTGGTTTAAGGTTCAGCTGCTTACTTTTCCTACCTTCCCCTCAGGGGAAGTACTAGTTTGTATAGAGAAATAACCAGAGGGACGACAGCATCATAAGGGAGGAAGGGATTTCAACAGCCTTCTAGTCAATCCTGTTTAAATGTGAAACTGAGGCTCTGAGAGGTGGAATGACCTTCCTAAGGTCACATAAGTATTAAAATGCAAAACCAAGACTTGAACCCATGTCCTCCAATTTGCACTGACTCACTGACTTTGCAATGCTTTCTTAGCTTGTAGAAAGTTAAGAATGCAGAAAAAGATCTGAATCATTCATCAACTAGACATTTTCCTTTTCCTCTTTACTGAGGTTTGATTACAAATCAGTAGTCTACCCATACTCCCTACCAATAAATGAGTCCAATATTTTATTTGTCCTTTGTAGTATAGTTAACATGAGACTCCTATATAGGCTGAGATGAAAGTCATAATGAACAAATCTCAAAAAGCCTAATGGGAATCATAGATTTAGAGCTGAAAGTGAATTTTAGAAATCATCTAATCTAGATCCATGAACTTTAAAAAAGTTTTTATAACTGTGTTGTTGTTCAGTCATTTCAATTGGGTCTGATTCTTAGTATCCTTATTTGGGATTTTCTTGTCAAAGATACTGGAATTGTTTGCCATTTCCTTCCACAGCTCATTTTAGAAATGAGTAGACTAAGGCAACTAGGACTGAATGACTTGGCATAGACACATGGCTAGGAAGTGTGTGAGGCCAGATTTGAGCTCAGGAAGATGAAGCTTTCTGACTTAAGGCCTGCTGCTGTATGCACTGTGCCACCTCGCTGTGCTTTGATATGACTGGTTTCCTTTGTAATCCTATTATCTTATTTTATGCATTTAAAAATATAATTTTGAGAACAAGTTCATAAGATTCACCAGACTGCCAAATTAGCCCAGGATACAAAAAAGGAAAAAACTCCTGTTCTAGCCCAACTGCCCCATCTTACAGATGAGAAAATAGGGGGATCCAGAGAGGTAAAATAACTTGCCAACATCACACTGGTAACAAGTAGCAAGACTCTAACTCCAGATCTTACTCTCTTTCTACTATGTCACCCTTTCAAAGCTTTTTAATTGTATGTCTTTCTAGCTCATATTTCAAATGATAAAATATTCAACATTTTTCTTTCCTATCTAACAAAAAACTACTGAACAAATGGGGAATGAGAGTATTGCACTCATTTCCGTACCATACATGCTGTCCAACTGGGTTCAATCTGGAGCTGAGGTGGGGGGACACCAGTCTACTGAGAGGAGGCTTAGGCTCCTTTTTTCTTTTTTTTGTCTCATCAAACCCCACCTCAGTACTAAGGACAAGTTATTTAAAACAGATTTAGGCAAATGTCTAGAGTTCCCCCTTAATAGGACGTTAAATACAGTGTGAATCAGGTATGAGACATTTATTTCCTGTTGTCATTTGTCCTTCATCCTTGAAGAGGACCAGTGACGTCAGGAAGGTGATATCTTGACTTGCTGTGTAAACTCACTAGCCTCAGTCTCTCCTCTAGAGTCATCTGGGTCCAGTGGCAAGACATAAATCAAGATGACTAGAGTTGGCCCTGGATGCAATTTATTTCCCACACACAAAAGGAATGCTAGACACAGAGCATTCACAAGTGTGCATTTGATAAAATATATTTTAAATAGATTTCAGTAACTTATACCTACCGTTAGACTGAAGACTGATTCCTAAAACTCATCAGAACATAAAGCCGTTTGTTAAATTTGCTAATTAGACATTTTTATATCTCACCTTGGTTCTGTACATCCAAATGACTACTGGTACATATCTGCTGGTAAAATAGCTAGATTTGGGCCAATAGCTTCTATCCTCTGTGGGATAGAAGCTTCTCCCACCACCAGCAAGCTCCACTTATTTAGCTATAGATCTCTGAAACTTTCAGACACATAGAATATCCTCTAAGGCTGGATGTATCCACCGGGAGGCTGATATCTGATCTCCTACTCAGGAAAGGAAACATAGAACCAAACAAGAATGAAGGGGCCCAGGCAGATGCTCACCAAGTTGAATTCATACTTCATAGGGGAGTTTTAGCAGGACAGTAGAAAGAGCACAGCCTCTAAAGAGACTGTCTGGAGACAGAGTGTGCTTTACTTGCCATATGGAATAATTGAAGCAAGACAAACCAGTTAGAAACTGTCTCTCTCTCTCTCTCTTTTTAAGGCCATTGAGGTAGTTAGGCTCTTTGGGTTCAGTAGCCAATGAAGACATTGCTTCATCATTTCAAAGTGCCCAACTTCTGAGTCAGACATGGCTGGAAGTCTCTAGGAAACTCATCTTCACATTTGTGTCCAAATGCTGAGTCATCAAATTCCTAAAGTCACTGAAAACCTTCAGGGAAGCTCTGGGAACAAATTTCCTTGAAAGGCCTCTATTGGCCAATTACTCCAGGGTCCTTGTATTACAACTACTCTGCCTGGAGCCTGCACCAGAAACATTCTTTATTTAAAGGTAGGAGGCCAGGATCTCTTAACTACTCTGGCTTTTCTCAACTTAAAACGAAGAGCATGGAATCCTTGGAGAATGGCAAAATGGCTGCCACTAGTAAAAGAGAGGAAGGAAGAGTTCCTCTCTGGTGGTCACTGGAAATTGACAATAGAGAAGGAAATGAGTACATAGTGGGGAGAAACGTGATGTGGCTATTAGTAAATGGAACAGATACATGGCATAGAGTAAAGACAGGAAGAGTTTGTGGACATCACTGACAGGTTAGATTCTTGGAGGATGTCAGGCATGAAGCAAGTTAAGAGGATGAGAAAGAATATACAGAAAAAGGAGAAATAAATGTTAGAGACAGAGTTAAGAGTAAGGAGAGTAGAATGAAAGCTTCTTGGAGGCAGGTATTGTATTTATTTTGTTTGTTTGATTTTTGTAGACCTATCACCTATCCCAGTGCCTTACTGTGGTAGATGCTTAATGAAGAATGCTGGGTGGTGTAGGGACTTAAATTGGGGTAGACAAGTTCAAATCCTGCTTCAGACACTTAACTAGATCTGTGACCCAGGCAAAGCCACTTAATTTTTCTCATCTACAAAGTGGTGGTGAGAGCAGGATCATTATGAGGTTCAAGTAAGATAATGTGTATAAAGATCTTTGCAAATCTTAGCTATGTGTATGCTAGCTATTACATGGCAAATACTGGCTAGATGGTACAATGCATAGAAAACCCAGAAGTTATCAGTCCTAAAGTCAAGAAGACCCAAGTTCAAATCTGGCCTCAGATATGAGTGATCCAGGATAAGTCATGTGACCTTTCTTTGTTTCAGTTTCCCCATCTGTAAAATGAGGATAATTATAGCACCTACCTCCCAGGATGGTTGTGAGGAGCCATTGAGATAATAGTAAAGCGTTTAGCACAGTGCCTGGTGCGTAGTAAGCACTATATAAATAGTAGCTGTTTTTATTATAGAGCACTGAGATTGAAATCAGGAAGAGCTGAGTCACTTATTAGCTATGTGACCCTGGACAAATCACTTAATCTCAGTTTCTTCATCTGTACAATAGTACCTGCCTCATAGGGTTGTTGTGAGGAAAAATGAACTAATAATTGTTAATTATGCTGTATTTCTTTAAGCATTGTATAAATATTAGGTATCATAATTATTACAAAATACTTACTGGATTGTATTGGAAAACAGTGAGAAAAAGGAGATGAGTAAATGGTTTTCCTGCTGACTCTGCTAAGGTTAAGGTCCTTAGATGAGCCCCAACTGCACGTGAGATAACTGTTGAGATTTCAGGAAATACTTGCTAGTATTTCCAAAGCTAGTTCCAAAGTAGAATGGGCTGCCCTGAAAGTTGGGGAGAGTGTTCCTCCTCCTTCACCCTCTTTAAGTAGAAGCAGGATGGTCATTTGTCTGGTGTGTTATAGTGAGGATTCATTTTAGAGAAAGGTTGGATAAAACAATTAGTAAGGCTTCTTTTGATTCTCAAATTCTAATTCTGTGACAGTCATCGAATCAGGTAAATGATGACTCGTTATCCAGAAAAGTTTTGAAGGAGACATCAGCAAGTAGCAACGTAAGGTGTTACATGGAAATCTTGACCATTAAATCACTAGAGATGACACTAAGATTTTTCCATCCTCCAGTAATCCAGATGCCAGAAATGAGAAAACATGATTTAAACTTTTATGAGACATTTAGAAGAAACCTGTCAAGAAAACTATTTTTAATTTCTTCCTTGGTTTTGTAGAAATATAATTAAGAGAACAAACATAAAAAGTACTTATTTAGAAATAAAATTGTTAAAAAACATGATGCAACTGCTTAATAAATGAGACATTACAGTGTTTTAAGTAAGACAGGTGGATCTGAAACATGAACAGGGAAATATAAATATGAGATAAAAACAATGCCAAGAAAATGTGGAAATAAAACAAACAGCTCAACATTCTAAATTTGGGAGCAGAAAGGAACCCAGGCAAAATACATGTCAACCCAATATTTGCCATGAATATACACCTATCATTTAAGTATTTGTCTCATTGTTTGAATGTTAAAATTACACATAATTGTCATGACAAGATGGCATATTTACTCTAAATTACCATAGTCTCATTTATTTACATAGTTCAAATAGAGAAAATGGTCTGTATGAATTATTCCTCAATACTTAGAATGATAGGGAAACTGAGTTCCTTCAACTTCCTGTCTCTTCTCAATATTCATCTATATCTGGTCTTAGAATAAGAAATTTCCTTTCTTTCTAAGCTTAAACTGTCTACTTATTCCCTTAATCTCCATTCCCACTCACTTTAGTTTAAACCTTGTGTACCTTGACTCCTTTTGAACATGTTCAGGCAAACTGTAGGAGTTGTCTGTGTGTTATGTTCCCCATTTAGATTGGAATCACAGGCTGGTCATTCTGCTCTTCTAGGAGAAAAGGTACCTAGCTAGAATTATACCTATTTACCCTCTAATTATTTTTAGTCTATGGGAAATAATTTTTAAATTCAAGTTGAACTCCTGATTGCTATCCCTTAACAGAAAAAGAACTGACAAAGGTTCAAGGATTAATTATCTTCCCACCAAATACCAGTTTCACAAAGTCCACATGTGGTAAACAACAAAGAAGTCCATTTATCCAATTAAAAAAAATCAGAAAATGTATATAGAAGAGAATATGCCAGACAATACACAGAATGAATGAGCTCTACCACTGGGAATGAGTTGAGAGAGAGAGAGAGGCAGAAAGACAGAGTTACACATCATTTTGCATCTCTTCTTACCACTAAATTGAATAGCACCCACTTTTTTATCATCCTGTAGCTGTTACTGAGTTTGTGTTCTCCTAAGGTCAAAGGGATGACTTGATTCAGAAAATTGCTTAACTTCAGTGGATCCAATGCAGTTAGGTTAAAGGAGGTAGAGGTCAGAGGAAGTGAGAATGTTGATTGTCTAATTTGTGGTAAGGTTGACTTTGGTGGGGTCTTGGGATCTCTGTCAGCTGGTAGGTGGGACTGTGTGGTGCTGAAGAGGAATCCTAACTTGAGTTTCTATAGGTTAGCAGGATAGGAGAGATAGTAAGAGTTTCTGCCCCCAGCCCAGAGGCCCAGGCCTTTCTCAGCAGGGTGGGAGGTGATATGAATGGATGCTGCTGTGGTCTCTGGTTCAAGTCAAGGGCTAGGCAGTGTTCCCAGTTAATAAAGTTAATAGTCAATGAATATTAAGTGCTAAAGTGCCAGATATTGTACTAAGGGTAGAGGGTACAAATTTGAAAAAGAGAGTCCCTGCTGTCTGAGAGCTTACAATCTGATAAAGAAAGATAGTACACACCGAGAAAACTGAAAAAGGGTGGGTCGGAGTTGGGGAGGAGGTTGTACTTAGCTTGGAATCTAGGTGAAGACAAAGAAGTAATGTGCTGCTGGAGAAGTCAGGTTGTAATAGGATCCTACGGTTCCTGTCAGCAGGTGGGCTGGAATCTGAGTGACTGAGTGCTTGAGTCACTGAATGGGGTGGAGGCAGGTGGTGTTTCTCTCTGGATGGGTAGTGATGTAAGTGGTCCCTGGGCAGTGTTAGGTACCCTGTGATCTATTGTTAAGGTTTGGGATTACTAAGAGAAGTCCTGGAGTCTGTTTAAGCACCTGAAGGTGGGGCTCTGAGGACTGGGGGGGTCTGGAGCTAAACTTGAAGATATTAGAAGAGATTCCAGGGGCAACGGGAAGGACAAACTCTGAGCTGCCAAAGAAAGGTGTTGAAGTCCCTCTCTGTGGGTGGACATTCTTAGGAACAATTGCTAGAGGGGCCTAGTATATGCCAGGTAGGTGGGCTTGGCTCCCAGGAGCTACAGAGAGATCAAGAGGTCCAGGGCTTGAGTCAGAAGGTGGTCCAAACATCCTAAGTGTAGTCCTTGGGTCAGTGTCAGCAAATGTGTAATTGATAAACAAGTGATCTGATATACACTTAATCAGCAGGTGGGGTTCAGTTGATGTGCAAGAGATCAGTGCTTGATGTACTGTGAAGTTCCTCTTGTGTACATGTGATAGACACTTCACCAAGTCACTTTAAAAGATTTCTAAATCCAACCACAACTCATTTTCATTCCTTTGCCTATACTTTAGAGGCAAAAGGGCCTGTGCCCTCTCCTTACCGCTATTGTAATCTTCCCCAGGTGGAAGTGGGTGGAGAGCCTGAAGGAAGCTACTTAAGCCTTCCCTGGGGGTCTAAGCCCAAACTGCCAGGGCAGCCAAGATAGTATTAAGTCCAGCACCTTTCAGCTTATCTGATGGGCAGCAGAATAAAGGTCAAAGTTAATGTGAAGCCTAAAATCCTGGCTTGGTAGTTATTTCCTTGTCCCTGGGTCAGTGAGGCTTTAAGTAACTCCAAGAGGATGGGGTGACTCCCACCAGATCATTAGCTTCAGGAGATACGATTGCAGGGTATACATATCTCCCCCAGACAATGAGAAGTCTCCTTTCCTTTTGTTCAGTTCCTACCTCCACTTGTACTTTGACTCTTTCAGTACTAAGCTGTCTCCAAAGTCAGGCTCCAGCTATTCCCTTGTAAGACTCTACATATTCTTCGTGAAGAGTCAAACTATATAGGTACTGAGTCCTAATTGTTATTTGAAGAATTCTGCTAGACTTTTCAAAAATTTTAGTTTTAATTTATGGAATAAAATATAGTCTATGGAATAAAATATATATCTATGTATCTATAACATAGTAAAATAGAAGAGATGATTGTACATGAAACTGCAATTCTACTATGCACCACTTACTGTTCCTTTCAAATATAAAACAAAATTATCATGTCAATTTCTTTTCTTTTTTCTTGCCTTCCCTTTCCCTTGACTTAGAAATGGCTACTATTATATACAAATAGGTATACATATATATGTATATATACATATATGTATATACATAAATGTGTAAATTATTCTATACATGCTTCTTTCTGTAGATGTAAGCAGCATCTTTCTTAATTTGGGTACGTATAATAGACAAAATAACTTATTTGCTCAAAGTTGTTCTTAAAACAATATTGTTGTTAACTGTATACATTGTTGTCTTGGCTCTTCTCCTTTCATCATTATTTTGTGCGTCTTTTCATGTTTTTCTAAGATAACTAAGTTCATCTCTTCTTATGACACAATAATATTCCATCACAATAATTTACTACAACTTATTCAAGCCATTCCCCAACTGATGGGCATCCCCGCAAATTCCAGTTCTTTGTCACCACAAAGAGAGCTGCTATAAATATTTTAGAACATAGAGATTCTTTTCCTTTTTCCCTAACCATCTTTGGAAATAGCCCTAGTAGTGGTATTGTGGGATCAAAGGGTATAGATAGTTTAATAACTCTTTGAGCAAAATTCCAGATTGCTTTCCAAAACAGTTGGATCATTTTACACCTCCACAAACAATGATTTAGTGTCCCAACTTTTCCACATCCTCTCCAACAATTGCCATTTTCCTCTTCTATCATTTTAGCCAATCTTGTAGGTATAAAAGGTTGTTTTAATTTTCATTTCTCTAATCAATGACAGAGCATTTTTATTTGATTTCTTCATTGGAAAACCACCTGTTAATATCCTTTGACCATTTATCAATTGTAGAATGACTCATATTCTTATGGATTTGACAAAGTTCTAATTGCTATTTGTGAATTTTCCTCCATCTTATTTTTACTTACTATTTTCCTTCTCAGCCTCTTTTTACCCTATCCCTATTACCTTAACTTTTCCCTTTGCCCTCTTATTCCTTATTTTACCCACCTCTCTAAAATTCTCCCCATTATCTTCTCCCCTCTTATCCTTTACACCCTTTAAAATTAATTTATAGAATAAAACAAGCATTTCCAGAGCATAGTACAATAAAAATATGATTGTACATGAAATTGAAGAACTGTTATGCATAACTTGATATTCCTTTCAAACTATAACAAAATTGTCTGACTTAGGGGCTTTCCCGTGTCTCAGCCTCTTGTCTGTCCAACCCAACTCTCTCAATGTTGTTTTCCTCTAGGATAGGGTTCATATCCAAAGAAAATACCAACATTGATATATATAAGCCTTTGGTATCTATCCATCACAGATTATATGGCTTTAGCCTTCCTCATAGATAAAGTGGAATGCCTGTTTTGATGAGGCTCCTTTAAGGAGTTCTTCATCCTCAAAGGATGGACAGGCATGAAATTCCCAGGAATAACTTTGTAATGGCAATTCCTCTAGCAGGACTCCTTCAAGGTCAAAATTCTCAGACAATACAAAAAAAACTTATTGAGTTGACTCATCTGCCTTAACATTAGTGATCTTTGTTGTATAAACTTTAATAGTTGGATGAATTTTCATATTGGATTAACTAGAGAATACCAATAAGCCAGAATGAACCAGAGAAACAGATTTTATTACACTTGTAATGTGGCATACCTCACCAGCAATTGATGAGAATGTGACATTCACAATCCAACTAGTAGAATTTTTATGTCACATTCATAAAAAAAGAAAAAAGTTCTTGTTTATGAGAATGCATATCTTTAACTACCAGAGATAAGTTTTATGTCCTTGTTAGTACAGCTGATTGTGCTAAATCAAAGGAAACTACGCATTAGTCCAGATAAAGGAAGATGACATTTTAGAGACTGAAATCCTCCCTTTAAAAAAGCAATTAAGTCTTTTTATACCAATTAGGGGGATAAAGAAAGATATTGAAGGGAGCCAGCTATTGTAGCTGGTCTTGCAATTCAGACAGAGGTAATACACAGTAAAATGTTGAATGTAGGAGAAAATGTAGTTATATTCTCCCCAAAATTCACTTTCAACAAAAATTAAGCCAGAAATTTTCTTATGACAGTTTCATCTTTAGTCCTAAATCACATGATAGATATATTTTGACCACATTTTTGTATATCTTATTGATTTCCTCTCTGGATGCCTTAATATAAGTTTTCTGGTATGTATTTCCACAGGCAGATACAAGTATTGAGAAGTATTAAAAATAACAATGAAGCAAACTCAATCTAATAATAATTAGTACTACATAATGCAGGATTTTCATAATTACCCTGATTGCCATTTTTGGGAACCAATCTCTCCAGATATCCCTTCGAATTTAAACACCTCCAGACCTTCCCTAACTTCCCAATACAATTTGGGTACTGAATAATATGGATTTTTGTCAGACATATATGTGAATTATTCAGTTAATATCCATTTGAATAACTAGTTTCCTATTCTGTTGGCTTGAGTTTAGCTGTCTATTTCATGAAGTCATCTGCTTCTGGAAAATATTTTCCCTTGGAAATTCTGTGTCAAAGGGGTCTGTCCTTGACCACTGTCCACAAACTGTCTAGTTTTATCCACTCAAATTCATAGATACATCCCTGAATCAATATTTTGGTGTCTATAACTGGCATGTCAGTTGTTAACAGGACCTGGAATAGGTTCCAGGGAAGATTTGCAGATGAGTTTCTTGCAGAAGATCTACATCCCGGGCGGGTTTTATGCTTTACATACATAATGTTGTTTTATGATAGAATGATCATTGTAGTTTCATGCATTGTGATTTTAGGAAACTATTGTATAAGAAAAATTATTTCTTTGAAAAATGAAACCTTGAGTGTACTTCATTTATATTATTAGGAGATTAACTTCTATTTTAATTTGAATGCTGTGAAAATTATGGATTTGAACCATTACTTATTAGGAGTTTTGTGATATGGTTAAAAAACTGTCTTAAGAATTTACTTGAATATTAAATGAATGACAATGAAAATTAGTTGTGTTTGGCAAAAGTTCAGGAGATCTTGTAAATTCTCAGTATTTGTGAAGTTTAGGGGGACAAGGTCCTCTGTATCTTCATCTTGTGCAAGGTCAGAATTTCTTATCAGCTCGGTGAAGGAAGGAGACACAGGAAAGGGGTATGATGAGAGTGTTGTGTATTCTGTCCTCAGACTACAAGTGATGTGGGACATTATCTTAAAGAAGTACTAAGTCTTTCTTCCAACTCAAGGCCAAAGTAGTGAAAAATCTAAGTTTGCTTGTAATAAAAGAGTGATTTATATGATGAATGGGATGACTATTGATTATGAAAACTATGAAATTATGCCTGGAGTAGTATATATATATATATATATATATATATATATATATATATATATATATATACATATATCTATATCTATCTATCTATATATATATATCAAAGTTACATCTTTGAACCAGTGAAAGATTAAGTGTGGCAAGTGAAAGATTAAATGGCTGGGTTCAATCTTCGGAGTATATTAATTTATTAAGCAATGCATAATAATTGCCGAACAAATTGGGACAAGGCCCCTTCCTCAGCTTAGGGATGGATCCTGAATACAGGGGGAAATAGACTTTTATACATTAAAAAATAATCAAAAAAGGCTAGTTAATTAAAAGAAACAATCTAATATTAAGTCATTTGATTTCTAATTGGATGAAAGATTAGGGACTTTCCAGGTTGAGAAGGAGAGTGAACAAGCGAAATTCCCTGAAATCAGAAAATGAAGTTTCCAATTCTGCACCTCACCAAGTGTTTATAGACAATTAAAGGAACATGGAAACAATAATTGATTAGTAAGGAGCTGATTTTCAGATAAGGCATATGAATTGTTTGAGAGGGGCAATTATGAGAAACCTCCTTGCATCAGTCTTTGGATCCAACCGAGTTTCTGGTCAGCATAACCTGGGTCCTTATTTAAGGGTCTCTAAGCAGCAGGTAGGGATGGCCCAGCTTTCCAGCCATGAAGGGTTAAAAGATCAAGCAATGCAATACAGTTTTCCCAATCCCTACAATTGAATAACGTTTTCTTACAGGATAAAAATTGGACTAGACCCATAAACTAATAGAAAAAGAACTGAGCTAGCTCCATTATTGACTCCCAAGATAAAGTCTGTGTGATTCACTCAATTCCCACAATTAACCTGAATTCCTCAATTCCTTTACCACCTTAATATCAATAGACCCTAGTTTAGAAGGCCTTTTCTTCCCCCTTCGGCTATGCTCCCTGTGGCTTTCATCTTAAACTTTTTTCATTCCCTCCCTTTTCTTGTTCTCATTGACACCCGCCTCCTTCCTAATGACGTAGGTTCCTTGGCCCCTTTTCTAGCATGCGTTGTACTTTCACTCATACCCTCCAATCTTTCCACTTATCAATTATTTCCTAAATGATTACCCCTGCACTGGCTGTACTCTCTTCCTTTCCCCATCCTGATTCCTTGGTGAACCAGTTCAACTCTACATCATCCTTTTCTCTTGAGGCCCTTGCTTCCTTATCCAACTGAAGATCTTGCCCTGATAAGCCTCATCCTTAAATTACTGCCACCATCCACTATCTTTGTTCCTTTACATGTACTGTTGAATGAAGCTGGTACAAATCATAAAACCTGACTGATTGGATCTACCACAAATCTGTTTTACATTAATCTCAACTGGGCTCTCTCTATAATAAGACAATCATTTTACATTTCCTAATTGACTCACTAGTCTACTTACCACAATAGGTCTTCCAAATCAAACCTCAAACCTCCCACCTCCTACCTCAGTCCTCTGTTAACTACTGTGCACAGAAATGAACACAATTGTCCAGATGAGATTTGACAGGACAGAATATAGTAAAACTATAACTTCCAATTCCTAGAAGCTGTCTCACTCATTGTAGCCTAAGATTGCATTAGATTTTTTTTGACTGTCATATCATGCTATTGACTCATTGAACTTGTGGTCCACCTAAACCCCCAGATCCTTTTCAGAACAACTGCTATCTAATCATGCCTCCCTTGTGTTATGTTTTTGGAGATGATGTGTTTGTACCCAAATGTAAGACTTTACATTAATCCCTGTTGAATTTCATCTCATCCTAGTGCTCTAGCCTATCAATAGTTCTTGGGATCATGACTCTGTCAATCACTGTGCTAGTTGTCCCTCTCAGCTTTGTGTCATATATATATGCGCAAACCCCACATAAAGTTGCCCTAACAAACTTAGCTTTACAATAATGTTATTAATTTATTATATCTTTGAAAAATTGGATCTCTTCATCTCACCCAGGCTGGAAGTGTTGGGTCTACCATAGCCTGGTCCCATTGATCATGGAACCTTCACCTCCTCCTGAGGAGAGGCTAGGCATGTTCAATCAGGAGAAAAGAAAACTTGGGAGTGACATGGTGTCTCTCTGTTCAATTATTTAAAGAGTCATCTGGAGGAGGAGTTTGATTTGTTCTGTTTGGCTCCAAAGTCAAGTTCAGAGCCAAGAGTCATGAGTATAAATTTCAAAGGGAATAATTAGGCTTGATGACAGGAAAAAAAAACAAACCCAACTTCCTAACATTGTTTCTTTCCCAAAGTGGAATGGACTGTCTGAAGAGGGAGTACCAGATTGCCTCTTTTTGGGGGTCATCAAGCAGATGAGCACTTGTTGGATATGTTATAGTTGGGATTCCTGTTTGGGTTGGATTAGACAGCTGCTAATGGCCCTTTCAAGTCAAATTCTGTGATTCTGTGTCCCAAGGAGAGCAACCAGGATAGGGAGGGGTCTTCAAACCATGTCATACAAGGTAGTGTGGTCCAGCAGGCAAAGTGCTGAACCTGGAAGTAGGAATCCTGCCGTTGACTTTTATGAACTAAGACCTTGGACAAATTGGTTGATTCTTCTGAGCCTGTTTCCTTATATATAAAATGGGGATTTAAATTCTGGAGATACAGAGAAAGGTAAAAACCAGTTCCTGCTTTCAAGGAGCTCATAATCTAATGGGGTGGGAGTGGGGGGGAAGAGAGACCATATACAAACTATCATCTACAAGCAAGATACATAAAGGATAAATTGGAGATAATAAAGATAAAGCACCAGCATTAAAGGAAATTAGAAGGTAGTAATTTAAGAGAAATTTGAAGGAATCTAGGAGATTGACATGAGGAAGGGGAAAATTTCAGGCATAAAGGACAGCCAATGAAAAGGCATGAGGGCAGGAGCACTGATGGCGAAACTTTGAAATATATTGAGGAGGTCGGGGTGGGGAAGTGACAGACCTATGCGTAACAGCTGAGGGGGCTAGATGGACAAGAATGAGTAGATATTTGAGACAAAGAGATTAGCCAGAAGACTATTACCATAGTCTATGCGTAAGATAATGAGGGTCTGCAGAAAGGTGGCAGCAGTCTCACAAGAGAAAAAGGACATATAATAGAGAGGTCTTGTTGTTGAGGTTGTTCAGTCATTTTCAGTCATGTCTGATTCTTCATAACCTCATTTAGGGTTTTCTTTGTCAAAGGACGTAGAAGTGGTTTGCCATTTCCTTCTTCAGCTCATTTTACAGATGAGGAAACTGAGGCAAACCGGATTAAGTGACTTACCCAGGGTCACATAGCATAAATGTCTGAGGTCAGGAAGATGAGTCTGCCTGGCACTCTATCTATTGTGTCACCTAACTGCTAATAGAGGTGTTTCAAAGACAGAAATGACTTGGCAAAAGATTGTATATGTAGGGTTAGAAAGAGGGAGGAGTTGAAGACTTGTGATCCTGGGAAACTGGGAGTGTCCTTGATAGCAATCCGAAAATTAGGTAAAAAGGAAGGCTTTGGGAGAAAGGTAATGAGGTTAGTTTTGGACATTTTGTTTCAGATCTCTACTAGGAAGTTATTAATTCTCCAAGACTGGAGGTTAGAAGATGGCTTAGGGCTAGATAAGTAGATTTGAGAATTATCAGCACAGAGATGATAACTAAACACTTTGGTTCCATTACATTCTTATACCATAAATTGTGTAGCTGTTTCCCCCATTGAGGGGCACCACTTTAGTTTCTAGTTCTTTACAAAAAGAAAATAGGGCTACTAAAAATATTTTTATGCAGGTGAGTCTTTTCCCCGAGTCTCTGATCTCTTTGGGATATAGACGTGCCAATGGTATTGCTGAATCAAGAAGTATTTACATTTCAGTGATTTTGGGGGCACCGTTCCAAATTACTTTCTCTGCAAGTTTGGACCACATTCCCCCAATACAAGTTTTCCCACAATTGTCATTTTCCATTTTTGTCAGTTTTGCCAACCTGTTAGGGGGAACCTTAGAGTTGTAATAATGTGTTTCTCTAATTATTAGTGATATGGAATATTTTTTTCCAATAAATATCAATAACTTGAATTTTTCTTTTAGATTTGCCTATTCATATTCATTTACCATTTATCTATTTTGGAATAGAAATTTTAGGAATACTTGGGTATATAATGGGTAGAATGTTGACTCTGGAGTCAGAAAGACCTGAGTTCAACTGTGGCTTCAGATACTCCTTACCCATGTGACGCTAGGCAAGTGTCTCAGTTTCTTTTACTGTAAAGTGGGTATAATGATAACACCTATCTTTTGGGGTTATTGAGACTCAAATGACGTAATAATTGTAAAATACCTAGCATGTAGTAGGAGCTATATAAATGTTAGCTATTTCTATTTAAATCAGTTCTTTATACATTTTGGATATAAGACTTTTATCAAAGAAAGTTAATGTGATTTTTCCCCTAGTTAACTATTTCCTTTCTAATTTGACTGTATTGATTTTGTTTATTAAAAACTTTAATTTTTATGTAATCAAAACTGCCCATTTTATCTTCTATGATCCTCTGCATCCCTTATTTCATCATATATCTTCCCCCAATCCATAGTTATGACTGCTCTTCTAAAATAATCCACTTCAACTTTGTAGTATAATTTAAGGTTATTAAATTCTCTCCTTGCCACCTTTTTTCATTATTTCCTTTTAGATTCTTGACCTTTTCTTTCTCCAGATGAATTTTATTATTATTTTTTCTTTTGCTATAAAGTAATCCTTTGGTAGTTTGAATGGTATGATACTGAATAAATACATTAATTTATACAATATTGTCATTTTTATTATAGTGACTTAGCCCAACCACAAGTAATTTAAATTTATCCAGTTATTCATGTCTATCTTAACTCCAGTTACTCTTACATATAAGGAAATTGAGAGCCTGAGAAGTTAAGTAATTTGCTTGAGGTCATGTAGGTATTATGTAATCCTGTTTAAATTTGAATTAGCATTAGCAATCTGAAACTTTCATGCTCCAACTTAGACCTAAAATGTCAAAGTTATCTTTATTTCCATGCTCACAGTATACTTTTGAATGACCATTTTAGACCACTTTCCATCTTCCTTGGGGGTGAGGGTGAGGGTTGAAGGAAGTGGACCTGTGGGTTCAAGTCCACATGTGGCCCTCTAGGTCAAGTGCAGTCTTTTGATGGAATCCAACTTTCACAGAACAAATCCTTTTATTAAGGGGATTTATTCTATGAAGTTTAGATTCCATCAAAGGGCCACACTTGAGGACCTAAAGGGCCACATGTGGCCTGGAGGCTTGCAGGGTCCCCACCCTTGCCCCAAATATAATCTTTGCTTGACTCTTCAATTTCACAAACAGGGATGATATGATCCATAGCCTCTCCCTCCCTTTCCTCCCACTCTTTCTACCTTTTCCCTCTCTTTGTTAACTGGGACATAAGCATAACCCCATGTTACACCATTGGTGTGAGTCTTGTCTCCAGTAGTGTGGTACAAAATTCATTCTTGCCTTCTTATTCTGGGCAACCCTTATCCTTACATCAATTCTGAATGAGAGTCTACCTAATGTACTGAGAGTTTTCCTCAAAATCCCATCACATTTTTTGGTGGGTACTAATGGAGACCATTAGTTATCACTTACTAGCACATACAAGGTGCCCTCAACTTTTTGTGAGTGTTAGCTATCTATGTGCTTGAGATCTTTGGGGATTGGGGAGGAGGTGAAGGGAGGTAGCCTGATGCTAATGCTAAAGTCACTGAGCAGATTGCTGAATTCGGAATCTGGAGACCTTGCTCTGCTACTTACTGACTGGGCAAGAATTTAGTCAGGTAGGCATCTAATAATAAATAAAATAGCTTCCTTTAAGGAAACACGTTAAGCTTTTCCCATTTAAATAATAAATAGCTACAACAAGATGTAAGAGATGTACTCTTAGAAAATTCTTTTGGTTAGTCAGTTATGTACAACTCTTCAAGACCCCATTTGGGTTTTCTTGGCGGAGATACTGGAATTGTTTGCTATTTCCTTCTCCAGCTCATTTTACAGATGAGAAAACTGAAGCAAACAGGGTCACCTAGCTGCTAAATGTCTGAGGTCAGATTTGAATTTAGGAAAATGAGTTCCTGACTCCAGACCTGTACCACCTGACTGCCCCTCTTAGAAAGTTAATGGATATCTAATTTAAATCCTATCCACCAAAGGATTTTATTGAAAGGAGTACTTAGTTAAACTTTTTATTTTAACCCAAAGAATTCTTTTGAAAGGAAATAATCTCCAGTTGTTATCAATTTGTGTTTTCACTTGTGTGGAATTCAGTTTGCCTAAAGGAAGCTGCAAGACATTTAAAGAGAGGCCCTCTTGTGGTAGAAACAGATTTAAGTCCACACCCTAGGATCTCAGTGTGTACTTGAAAGAAAGAATGCTGAGCTCCCTGGGGAGGGAAACATCCTTCCCTTCTAAGGAGACAAAGAACAGATTAGAGGCTGGTCAGAAGGAAGGATGAGAGAAGGGAATGGGGCCAGTGGTTTCCTAGGATATTCCTCGTCACTTTCACTGCTTATAGAAAGTCTTTCCTACGTTCTCCCCTGCATATACAAGTTTATTTTAAGTATATGTAAATATATACACACACCTATATGTACATGTTTATATATATGTATGTGTATATATAGTTATATGCACGTATGTCCATGTGTATAATTTCATAATTCCAGAGAAGAACTTCTGCTGAGTTGAACTTGAAATCATCTGTGCTAATATGTTTAGTGGCTTTTGTTGAACAGATAACATGACTCTAATTTTAGGATAAAATTAAGGATGCCTTTTGAATGTCAAGATCACTCTTTCCTCTTGTTCAGTAAATGCGCTGGAAAATAACAAAGATAAGCTTTGTGTATGCACTTTTCATACTGTAGGAGGTTGATCATGTTTGTACCCTCCTTCTCAATGGTAATAAAATAGGAAACAATGAATCTATGATTTTAAAGTAACTTACACATCTGACTCCTTGAAGGTTTCTCCTTCTTTCTCCTGAATATTGATTAAACATTCACTTTTTTTATTCTTCCTTTATTTCATTTCATTTTCTATTTATTCACTAAAAATTTATTAAGTGCCTGCTATGTGCCAGATACTGCTAAACACAAAGAATACAAAAAAAAAAAAAGACATTCCCTGCCCTCAAGAAGTTTACAATCTAATAGGGAAAGATGGTATGCAAAAAGAAGATGAAGTGGGGGGTAGCATTGGGGGAGTGGGAGGGTTTGAGAGCTTGATGGCAAAGTTCAGAAGAGAATATCTCGATGGAAAATGACGAGATGGCTCGCCTGGATACCTTCTTTAAATGTCAGTTCTAGGAGGAATTCTCCATCAGGGAAGGGCCCCAGGGAACAGATGAGATGAGTCCCAAGGTTGAATATTTCTTAGACTTGCACAATATTCTCTTTTATGTGCCCCAAATGACATTTGAATAAAGAGATTTGGAACCATACATGTAGTATCTTAATCTCCTGGCTGTGTTTGCTATTGTAAGATCTTAACATCACCTAAAAATATATCTCAAGATCCTAAATGTTATGTTTAAGTTATGTAAAAGTAAATGTTTAAGCAATAGCATTGCTAGATAGTTTGTATTTTTACTCTTTTTTCTTGTCTTTCCCTGAAGTATTATAATGAATACTCCCTCACTCAAAACAAAGTCAAGTGCAAGTCACATTACTATTTCTCTGATGGCATGGTCTTCTTCGGCAATGAAGGATGAACACACACACACACACTATAATGAATACTGTTATAGTACATGTTCTCACACTACTAACACTTACTAGCACTGGTAAGTTTGGTCCTCAGGACCCTAGCAGTATCCCTAAGGAAATGGGGGCTGTCTTTCTAATGCAGCATAGCTTACAAATCCCCTTCCCATGATGGCCAGTTGATTATCGGTTAGTCAAGTAGACCTAATTAGCTTTTAGAAAGGGAATATTTATGAAAGTGATAATCCTTTGTTAGGGCAGCTAGTCAGATAGACTTAATTAGCTTTCTAGAAAGGGATTATTTATGAAGTGGATAGTCCTTTGCTAGGGCAGCTAGTTGGTGAAATGGATAGAGTGCCAGAACTGGAATCAGGAAGATTCATCTTGTGTTCAAATCTGGCCTCAGACATTTACTAGTTGTGTAACCCTGGGCAAGTCATTTAAGCCTGTGTGCCTCAGTTTCCTCATCTATAAAATAAGCTGGAGAAAAAAATAGCAAACCACTGCAGGATCTTTGCCAAGAAAATCCCAAAGGATATTTGAAGAACTGGACGTAACTGAAAGAGGTTAAACAACAACCACTCCTTGCTGGATCATTTACCACAAGGTGCTATCCCATCATGTCCCACTCTCTGCTCTCATACCCCAACATTTTCATGTCAAAACCGTATTTTGGGGGAGATAGGCTTCCCCCTTCTAGTATTACTGCATCCAGAATTGAAGTGTTCTCTGTGCCCTGTCACCTTTATCTCCCAAATGAATTTGCCCTATGTTCAAGAAGTCCTAATTACAGATAGGCTGATTAAAACTAATAAAAGTACAAGCTCTTAAAACCACTCATTTAGTCACCATGTCGTGGTTGCTAAGTATCATAACTATTCCTACTTGTCAACACAGTATTATAATCACTTTATAATTACCTCAAATAAAACATTTTTAGTTTCTTAAATCCTACTTGACTCTCCAGATCAGCAATATATATGTATATTATAAAACTCACGTTGCCAGAAAGGCTACAACTATCACCTCGTATCTTTTGTTTGAATGGGAAATACCCAGAACTCTCACAAGGGGTAGCACTGACACAGCATATTGTGAAGATGCAGCTTAGGCTGATGGTACTTAGTAAAGTTGATGCGAATTTATTTCATTGGACTCCCACCCAGCTTCTATTCTGATTTCCCTATTTTCTTTGAAAATTGTCATCCTTAATGCCTCCCTGTATTTTGCCTACCCTACCCAATCACTTGTCAAATCCCACCCATCTTTCCTTTATAATGACTCTTGCATTGGTTTTTCCCTTACCATTCCCAATACTGTATTTCAGCCTCTTTTAACATCCTTGCACTATTGTAAAAGCCCTTTAATTGCTATCCTTGCTGCACATCACCACCAGCTCAATCTTCCCAAGGTACTACCAGCATTGGCTTATAAAATCGTCATTGTCTTTTAATTGTCTTTCATAAAAGTTCCAAGCTCATTACCCTGGCATTTGTGGCTTTCTACAATGTGGCACCAACATATTTCTAACCTTTTCTCCTCCTACTCCGCAGCGCAGTCTCTCCACTCCTGCCAGGCCAGTCTGCTTACTGAATCACCAAAGCATCAGGCATATATCAGGCCTCATGATTTTGCCCTTAACTGTTTCACCCTCCCCCTTCACTCTTCCATCTGCAGTTACCATCTTCTCTTCTCTTTGGCTGCCTTTAATTTAAATCAACTCAATTAAATTCAGTCCAACATAGCAAGCATGTATTGAGTGCTTGTTCTGCGCCCAACACTGTACTAGGCATTGGATATAAAGAAAATAAATAAACAAACAAAACCCAAAGCAGTCCTTGCCTGCTTCATCTTCATGTTTTTGCCTCCTTCTTTAGAGGTAGTGGGTGGCTCAGTGGATAGATCTCTAGACCTGGAGTTGGGAAGACTAGAATTCAACCATGGTCTCGCCTCCTGAACCCTTGTCCAGTTCCCAGGGAATGAAGAGTTAGACATATTGAAAGGAAGAGGAGTAACACAAAGGGGCAAGTATTTATAATGGCATTGCAATTGCATATAAAGTTGAGTCAACTGGAGGCTGTTCCCTATCCAGAGGGCGGTGGTAGCAAGGGCCTCGATAGTATGTTGGAAGTGTGTGTTGATCTGATTCTGTACAGACCATGCACCAAGTTCCTCTTGCATAAAGGTTTGAAGGGTGGACGCAAGGAGAGTGGTTTCCTGCTTTGTATTTGGAACTCCTCGTAGATTTCAATGGCAAGATTTAGGAGGCCAAGCAAAAGGCCAGTGTCAGCCCAGCGGAAGCGCCTGAGTGGTATAGGGGGAGGTTTATGCATGATCTTTTGCCACACCTCATCAGTTGGACTCAAAGCAAAGGGTTCCGCCCGTACAGGAATAAGGGCATATGGGATTCGCCTCACTAGAAACACTAGGTGACCAGAATACCTATATGAGAGTGTATCAGTAAGTGTTGCATTGAAGCAGGTGACATTATAGCGAGGCAAATTAGCTTGCGGTGGTAAAGGTGTAATGGTGGTATTTTCTGGGTGGCACAAAAGAAAGGCCACATCAGGTGGTGTGCGAACCTCAGCAGTGAATTGGTAACAAAGGGTGTCCCTCCCCGAGTCCCTGTGGTGACATGTGGAGTTAGTACGTCCAAACACCGCATGCCAGGTGAAATCCTTACAGTGGGTCATAGAAGAAGTAGACTTAAAACATGGCCAGATTTCTATGGAAACATTTGTTTTTGCGAAAGGAAGGTCAATTTTCCAAATTTCAGGGTGAAGTGTGCTATATGGTGCCGCCACAGATGCTGGTGCAGGAAGTTGGCGGTATTTTTTGTATTTAGCCATATGGTCCCAAAAGTGAAGAGTCACGTTCTGGAGGCGTGACCCACATGCAAACACCCCAGTGGAGCAAGCTTTGAAGGGGTCCCATACATCCGCATCTCTTTCAATGCAGGGTACCGGAGCATGGGTGTGATCAAAATAGTGGAATACTGGTGATACGTATGGACACGGTTCTGGGTATAGTTTATGGTATGAGGTATACTTAAGAGGGACACATTCAAGCGAGAGGTGTGGTTAAAGATATCCGGGGCATGACGTGGGTTGGAAGTGACAGTATAGGGGAGGAGTTGAAGACAATAGGTCGAAAGATTATAAGCTGTGAGATTGGAAACGGTGGTGGTGAAACATATCGGGTGTGTGTGAGATAAAAGACATTGAATGACGAAACTCGTGAGAGGCCTCACTGTCAGGGTCGCCCATTCGAGCACCTCTTTGGATGTAATCTGAGGGGCTGTCTCCAACAAGCTTAGACGCATTCCTTCAAACAAACAGCCTTACCGTCCTGCTGCCCCATCCGAGCACTCTCACCGCAGGTGGATCTTTCATAAGGGCCCAGTACACGCGTCCCTTCTCATCTACTTGGCGCCGTTCTGATCTGGTGAGGTTATACCATCTGGAATGTGATGCTCCTGTAAGATTAGGCGCTAAACTCAAAGCAAGAAAGCTAAGCATCAGTTTGAAGGTTCTCCTTCGTCGCGCCCGGGTCAGGGCAGTGGCCTTGTGTGACCGTCCCTGGCGACAGCATCGTTTCTTTGGGATCTCTGGTCCTGGTGGTTGGTTTGTCTGGCTCCAGCTGCCATATCCATCGGGTGGGGAGCCACCGCTGGTCAGCCTCGGACCCTCCATCTGGAAGAACACAAACGTGTCCCTGCCCCCTGATGACAATTACTCCCGGGCCTTCCCAGTTCCCAGAGGGAGACTTCCACATGACTCGGGTTCCTGTCAAGCAGGAGGGTTGTGAGGGAGGGACAGCAAGTGTCTCCTTGCTTGGTGCCTGCGTGAAGTATCACATAGCAGGGCTAAGAAAATCATCTCTAAACATCAAATAATTATAAGTAAAACTGCTTGTGACAATTGTGCTCTGGACAGCCGGCCACCAGCTCCCCCTTTTTGTTTAATAAGGAGGGCCTTGAGGGAGCGGTTAGCACGTTCAATTATGGCCTGGTCCTGAGGATTATAAGGAATGCCCGTAACATGAGTGATAGCAAATTCAGCGCAAAAGCGTGCAAAGGCACGAGAGGAATAGGCCGGACCATTATCGGTCTTCAAGAGTCTAGGAGTGCCTGCAAAGGCAAAACATTGGAGAAGATGAGCAGTGACATGGCAGGCAGCTTCACCAGGCTGTAAGGTGGCAAAGAGATAGGATGAACAAGTGTCTATAGTGACATGGACGAGGGAGGCACCAAAATGGGTAACATCCATCTGCCAAAGTTCATTAGGATAAGTGCCGCGAGGGTCAACCACACGATCAAGCGGGCGAGGGTGAAACGGGACACAAGAGGAGCATCGACGCACAATAGCGCGAGCCTCCTTCTTAAGGCCAAAAAGGTGTCGTAAAGACCGGGCAGAAAGATGAAATTTGTCATGGGCCAAGCGGGGCTCAAGCTGTAATGGGCATAAAAGAGCCCGATCGACAACATGATTGCCATGGAAGATAGGGCCCACCAGAGAATTATGAGAGTGAACATGAAGAACATAAATAGGTTTCTCACGAGAGGCCAAGCACTGCTGAACTGAAGCAAAGAGATCGGCTATAGGCGACTGACGGACATTGATCTGAGCCAGAGGTAAAGCACGAAGGGCAGTCGCACAGTATAAGCTGTCTGTAATAAGATTAAAGGACAGCTGGGAGAAGAGCTGTAAAGCCTGAAGAATAGCAAAAAGCTCATTATTCTGTGCAGAAGAGTAAGGGGTATCATACACCTTAAGCAAGCGACTGTGAGGTGCATAAACAGCAGCGCTGGTTCTTGGTGGCGTCAGTGAACACGTTAGGGCCATCCACCAGATTAGACAAGACAACAAGTGGGGGAGGAGAAAGAGGCAAGACACTCCAGTCATGAAGAAATGGGGGCAGAGGAAGGGAAACAAAGGAACACATAGAGAGGAGGATGGCCCACTCCTCATAACGCTCCGCCTGAAGGTGGAGAAAGGATTCATCTATGGAAAGATTGAATTGTGGATAAAGGCCAAATATCTGAAGGCATTGTTGGGCAATTTGGAGGAAAAAAATGTGCCAATAAAACATACTTATCAGGGGGATTCTTTTTAGACCTCTTAGGGTACAGCCATTCTAGAACTCCATGTGATTGATAAAGACATGAAAAAGGGGGTACGTCCTGCAAAACGGCCACTAGAATATGAGCGTCGGGATTGTATTACACTATGTGACTGGCAAACAGACGCTGTATGTCAGGGCCTCAGTTGCGGCGGGAGTCCATTGTCTAGGGGAATTAAGATGGCTGTCTTCCCTAAGGATCTCATAGAAGGGGTGCATAATATGGTCTGGTATAGGCATAGTGGAGCACAGCCACTGAATAGAACCGATAAGTTTTTGAAAGTCATTAAGGTTCTTAATCCTATGTACATCAATTTTCGGAGGGTGCCACGGAGCACAACCATTATTGATACCATGACCCAAATAAGTATATGGGGGGCGCTCTGAATTTTGTGTGGGGCCACTTGAAGGCCATGAGCGGAAAGACAGCTAAGCATCTGTTCCAACAGATCTTGCAGCTCAGAGGCTTGGGAGGTCGCTAAGAGAATGTCATCCATGTAATGGAGTAGGATAGCATCGAGGTGGGCTTCCTGAATAGGTTGCAGGACAGCAGCCACAAAGGCTTGACACATGGGAGGATTATTAGCCATACCCTGGGGGAGCACCCTCCATTGAGGGACCGAAAAAGCAAACTTTGGATGGTCCGCGGGGTGGAGGGGAATAGAATAGAAACAATCTTTAATATCCAAAACATAAATGTGATAATCCTTCGGGATGAAGGCAGGAGATGGGAGCCCCATTTGTAAGGGGCCCATAGGTCTCATAATTCGGTTTATGGCGTGCTTATCAATTAATAAACGCCATGAACCATTCTTCTTCTTGATGACAAACACAGGGGAATTATAGTTACTAGTTGTGGGCTCCAGGTGTCCTGCACCCAGTTGTTCCTGAACTGTATTCTTTAAAGCGGTGAGTTTCTCTATACTCAGGGGCCACTGCTCAACCCACACTGGGTCGGGAGACAACCAGTCAATCTGTGGGCACCTCACCATTTCAGTGGCCCTTATAAGTTTTCCGGGGTCACAACATGGACCCCCATTTGTTGGAGAATGTCTCTACCCCATAGGCCTGTATTAAGGCCACTGATCTTCAATGGCTTAAAATATCCAGTTTTGTCTTCAAATTCCCAAGTCAGATATCTAGCTGCCCTAATGGCAATTTGGCCCCTTCCCACTCCAGTCACTGCAAGTGGATGCTGCTCAAGGGCCATGTAGGGGCCCACTGCCTGCTGTCTATGACTGAAGAATCTGCCCCAGTATCAAGCATTCCTAATATTGGGCGGCCTTTGACCTTTATGGTCATCATAGGCCTGTCTCTCCCTACTACTCGACACCATTTGATCTCTGGCGCTTCCTCCCGCGGCTCCTCTACTCAAGGGAGAGATATGCCGCCACCGATGGCCGTTCCAGGAGGAAGGTGAATAGGATAGCAATGTGGATTAGTAATATAAATGGTAGTGCCCTCTGGTGGCAACAACTGAGTATGCACAATACCAGGGAAATAACCAGAAGGCCCAACTACTAGGCGGGAAAAAGGGGCCAGATGGACCTGAAGGGACTGAGTGTCCCAAGGCTTTATCACTATGTCCTGATCCCCTTGTCCCTCCCCTGGGGCACATGTCAATATCTCAACTGGCCTAATTCCTGGCAATAACGCTCGCCAAGGCCTGTGGGCTGGGGCCCCATAGGACCCTCTGAGGTCACGTGGACTGGGAAAGTCTGTGGAGAGCGGAACTGGGGGCCCCCACGAGGAGAGCCCCTCCTTCCGTTTCCCTGGACCGCAGTAGCGGTCTTTTTCGTGTTGTAGCAATTCCGTGCAAAGTGCCCAGTTTTCCCACAAGTGAAACATGTGGAGGGTATGGAGGCCATAGGGGCCCTGCACTTGCTCTGGAAATGACCTGGCTTTCCACAACGGAAACAGGTCCCTCCCCTCTGGAGGCCGGGGGACACCCTTCCGGCTCGCCTCTGGAGGCCGGAGGACACTCCTTTGGCTATGACAGTAGCCATAGCTGTGATCTTGGGATCGTCTTCAGGCACAGAAAGAAGGCGTTCGACTATTTCATCAATAGTGGCGTTTGGTCCAAGGCTGGCCAAGGCCTTTTGATAAGGTCCCCTGAGGCCCTCTCTTATCAACTGTGTTATGACCACCACTGTGCCAGGGCTATAACCCAGTAAATGCTGAGCGCTCTGCTGGACCTTACTAACAAAATCGGTGGGATTCTCATTTGGCCTCTGTTTCAATCCTGTAAGTTTGGCCCTAGCTTCTCCCTGCATCTCAAGCTTTCCTAAGGCTCGTATATCACAGGCCGTGACCCCAGCAAAGACTAAGGGATGGTAAGTCAGCTGAGCTTGGAGTGACTTCCATTGTCCGGAACCAATAAGCATTTGGAAAGCGTCATCAGCATTAGTGATATCTTTCTCCTCAATACCCACATCGGCCTCTCTCCTGACTAAGGCCTCCCAGGTGACATACTGGCCAGGGGAGAGCACAGTTTGACACACGTCTTTCCAATCAATAGGGATCCAAGGCCAGGTAGCTGTGGCGCCCTTGAAAAGCTGGACAGTATAAGGCACTGAAGGCCCATATTTTACTACGGCGTCCTTCATTTCCTTGAGCAATTTAAAGGGCACTGGCTCATGGACCCTCTGTCCTCCTTGGTCATCCCTTACAGGGAAAGCTTGCATCGCATCTCCTCAATCCTCTACAGGTTCCCCTTGCCTAATAGCCTCCTGAAGGCTCCTAGCCACTAGGCCAGGGCCAGAGCGGCGATGGCCATCCCCAAAAAGAAAGGAAGGCCTCTCCACTAATCTCATATTAGTCAGCTCGGTGTCTAATGAGCTGGCTTCCTCACTTTCGGGACACACAGTGCGCTGCGCCATAGATCTGGGCCGGATGCCAGGGGCAGGAGAACATCTAGGCCACTAGCCTTGAAACTGCCACAGATCCCGGACAAATTTTTTGCTGCACCACAAATCCAGGCCCCGGGCCTAAGTTGGATATGTTTCCTGGTTGTAGGCCTGACTGCGCCACATCTCTTTCTCCCCTTGGGCCTGCCTGATCACACTGGTCCCTAGAACTGCCTGACCGCCAACACAAAGGGGGAGCAGTAGGCAGGGGTCTCGACTCCTCATCAGAGGTCTCCGCCAGGGAGTCCCCCGTTTGTACCATGGGACGCCGGGCACCCACAAGAGCTGCTTTTACCACCCCATACATAACAAAATCAGTCTCAACAAGCAACCTGGGGTTGGCGTCCTCATAAGAGGCCATCTGTTGGCCCACTACCTCCCAATTGTGGGGTGTAATCCCACTGTGCTCTAACCAAGGGGAGGTTTCCTAAATATGTTCAGCAAAGCTACGGCATGTCTTAATATGAGGACGCATTCCTTCCTTTTTACATAATTTATACAAGTGACATGCCAGCACTGCCTTATCCTCTGGTCGAATCAACGGAATGCTGCTTCCGTGACCCATTATCTCCACCCGGACTTCCCGCTGCCCAGCAGCAAGGCTGTGTACAAACCCAGCGGTACCTCTTTAGCCCGCCCCATGTTGGGCGCCAGCTGCTCGGGGCTATTCCCTGGGCCTTCGCTGGGACACTAGGCCAGGTGGTAGATACACGGGCCTCCGCCCCTGGGGGCCCCAACCCCAGACACAAGGGCCTCCGCCCCTCGGGGCCCCAACCCCAGACACACGGGCCTCCGCCCCTTGGGGCCCCAACCCTAGATACACGCCTGGTCTCTTACCCTTTCCTAGGTCTTCGGACGTCTCAGACCCCTACCACGCTGCAGCACGTGATAGAGCTATCCCCTCCTCCACGGAGGGGAAATGACCACACAGTTCACCCGAGATGGCCAGTGCACTTCACTTTATTGATGGCGTCTCCCCGACTTGCCCCAACATGCCCTCTTATACCCAGCCAGAGCTCCTCCCATGTTCCCCCCTGAGGGCGGAGCCAGCTCCCGTATGGGCGGTCCCAGCCCCCGAAGGCGGGTTCACACCCGGGGCGTCTTCCAGGCTCCTCAGGGGGCCACAGTCCAGAGCTTGGCCCCTAACAAATACTATATAGAATAATAACATCTCAGGATTGGAAGGGTTCCCAATAAAAATATTTTCCACATAATAAGTACTCAATAAATATTGTTTGAGCAAAATACCCTAAATACCTTTTCACAAATACCCCAAAGAATAACTGAAAAATACTCAAATTCCCTGAAAATAAGATAATGATGAATTAATGTCAAGAAGAATTTTTTAAAAATTAAGATTTTTTATAACTACTATATAGAAGAAAGTTGACAATGTCATGTTTTATACAAGTTACTATGTTGATGAACATATGTTCAGAAGTCGGAAAGTAATAGGATGACTAAAGAAGGGGTCAAAAACCTTGAAAGGAATTATAGCTAATCTACCTTCTTAGAGACACGTGTATTCCTGAGGCTAATTGTGTTTAATTAAGGCCTTCTTCTTTGATCAGCAAGAAAATGATAAGGCTAACTTACCAGGTTTGAAATAGAAGGCTTATGAAATACATCCAAAAGTATCAGTGTGATTTAGGCCTAACCTCTTCCTTAGTAAATAATTATCTTCGGAAATAGAAGTATAAGCAGAAACAATTAATTAATTTAGTATTTCTCCTTCTCTGCTGTGGGACTTTTTTTCTTGAGGGCAAGGCTAAAATTCTGTTTTTAACTTTAATATGTGATATCTTACAATCTAGATATACTGGTCACTTAGTCAAAGAAAGAGTAGCATGGGCATCGGATGGAGTATCAGAAGACCTTTAGTGTAAGATCTTTTGTGACTTTGGACAAGTCATTTCACCTCTGGGACTCAGTTTCCTTAGCTGTAAAATGAAAGGATTGGTCTAGACGCTTTTTAAGGGCTCTTCGATCTCCCTAGTGAATGGTCCATTCAAAATAAGGGGAAACAACAGAAATGAAAGTGAGGGTTATTAAGTAGGAGGAGAGATGCATGATCTGTTTATGGAACAGAAAAACAAAAAATTGACCCAAGTAGAAAGCATTCATTAGGTCATGTAACCATTTTACTGGTACAGGGTGGGTGTGATGTGTTTTGCTTGTGTCGGTCCTTGTGTCCATGTGGGTCTGCCTACTTGTGGCTCACCAGGAGGCAAGAATAGATGTCTCTAGATTCTTTTCCCATAGACACTTTGGAAGTGTGTTTCTGTTTTTCTCTCATATACCCTGCTATGTGTAATATAACTAAGAAGGGCTGCTTTCTTCTGTTACCAAAGTGAGGTAAGGATCATATAGTGGGGGGGGGGGAAAGAGTGAATTCAGTGATTTGAGATAAAAAAAATCTAGGTTCAATTCTGGTTCTTCTAATTGCTACTTGTGCAAATACCATTTTTTCTCTCTGGACCTCAAGTTTGTACAATTATTAAAAAATGAGGTTAGACTACATGATCTCTAATGTCCCTTCTTGTTCTAAATTTATATGATGGTTTCCTTGAAAGATGGTTTGAAAAATGTCTTCCGAGTTTTTTGCCCCTTTTAGAATTGATAGAAAAACGAGTCACTTTAAATGACTGAATCTACTCTCCTCAAAGAGGTTGCATTGAAGCAGACAGTCTGCTGCCCAATTTCAGCTATTGGAATGGTAATTTAAATGTCTGTCAGTCACAAAATAGAAAGCAGGGAACAGTTCCTTAATTCAAAGCTACCAGAGCCTACTGATAATCAATGGGGCTGGAGCAAGTTAACCAGGATTATATTGTCTTCATTAGGGTTGTGATATATGAATGATACTTTCTGTAACTATATCTGAGCTTCTCTATGCCTGATTTACTGTAACTTAAGAAAGGGAACAGGAGATGCAAATAATGGAAAGTCATCAAATTCCTGTCAGTGTTCTTAAATTCAGATGACATTTTAGATTGAGATTGGTAGTGATGCATACTGGTATAAGGAATGGATATTACAATGATGATTTTTATGATTAAATTTAAGGATTTCTTTGAACGTTAACTTGAAATTTGGTGTTTGGCTTCAGCTGAAGGTACCCTGAAGGCTCAATTTTCCTCTCCTTGGAAACATTCTTATATTTACATACAGTTTTCTATTAAATCGTTAGGTTTTGTTTAATGTGTGTGTGTGTGTGTGTGTGTGTGTGTGTGTGTGTGTGTAAATAAGAAGTAGGATTTCATGTGTAAGGGATATAAGTCAATATTGAGCCAATCAATTGATTATCCATGTCTACTTAAAGTAACTAACAAAATAACTTAGTCCTGATGCCATGCTTCTTGGTCTTCATCATATTTATCATTTCTTATGGAAGAGTAATATCTATTACATCAATGTACCACAATTTGTTTAGCCACTCCTCAATCCATGGGCATCTACTTGGTTTCCAATTATTTTCTACCACAAAAAGCACTGGTATGAATTTTCTGGGTAGATACCTAGTACAGTACCTTACACATAGTAGGTCCCAACTAAATCAACTAAGCCTAAGATAAAATTATTTTCCTTTGGCTCCTTTTCACATCTTTGACTTATTGAATATCAGTCTATTGGATGTGGAAGTAGAAGGTGAAAGGAAATCCAAGAAATATTGCAAAGGAAGAAACAAGATTTTGTAATAGATTGAATGTAGGAAGTTGAAGGAAAGTCAAGAATTTAGAGATAATGTCAAGAATTGTAGCCTGGCATTTATCTCCAAATGGTTATAATACTCTTGTGTAAATTTCTGAGAATCCATGTGTAAGCAGTTGATCCTTTAGATAGATTGTGATTATGTTTCTTCACCTTTTATCTCTATATTAAGCCATTCCCATGTCTTTAGTCTTTCATAAATCTTTTGTCTCTAATGAGAAAATAGACAATTTAATTTTAAAAATTAAGAGCTTTACACTCCTTTAGGGAATGTCTCTTTCATTTAATTTTATGTGTTGTTGGTATCCAAAACTACTAGACTGTTTTTTTATGAATTTCTGCCTTTTCTTTTTCTCTTTTGATACCCTCTCATAGTGTCACTTATTTTTGGTGAAAGGTCAAAGAACAGCATATTCTGGCCTTAGGTACCTCTTGAAATCCCAACTAAGTTGTTATGTTTGTGTTCATAAATTTTGTTTATGAACTTGACTTGTTTGTGAATGGGATTTGAGTGAGGCAGAGCTGTACCAAGTTTCAGCCTCCTTCTCTCCTCCAGAGTCGTTGAAGACCAATGGTGGGACACAAGTCAAGATGACTGCTAATGGCCTTGGATGCAGTGGATGGTCTTGGCATCTTAGATGTCCGACCAAGTTCTAAGTGATCCATAATGCCTGCTTCAGCTGCCTTCATGGCTATTGGAATGAATTGTTCTCATCTGTCCAGTTCGTGGGGGAAGTCTTCATATGCTTGAGGTAGATATCCCCTTAATCTGGAGGCCTGTTGATTACCCTCAACCTGGCTTAGCCCATCTGCTAAGATGGTTTACTGGGATGTGGGCACTGCACATGTTACAACTTCTGTGACTCCAATACATATCATGTATCTGCAATCTAGAATACAAAGTTCTTTTGGGGTTCAGAATAAAAGTCACTTTCCCTAGTTACTCTAAAGGGAAAGGCAACCAATAACTTACTCTTTGAAGACTTAGCTTTTTCTCCCTACAAATGTGTATTTCACAAAAGACAGTAACAGAAAGTAAGCAAACATATTTATCAAAGCAAGCAGTAAAATGGAAACTGGGGAAGTTATACAGACTAGAATAGATAATAAAATTCCCCAAAGTCAATGGTCTCTTTGACTTGGGAGCAAAGCAAAAACCTTACCCCAATCTAGGAGAAAAAATCTAGGAAAAATCAACAGAAAAATAGGATTACACCTGAGAGGACCAAGGGATATCCAATACTTCTGTTGGGCTAGAATATAAGAGATGTCAAAAGGAGTGCCATGAGAAGTAGAATGGAGCCAGATTCCATTTGAGATTAAATATGAGGCTGATATTGTGCCTGTACATAGGAAAATGCCATTGAGGGTTCATTCAGTCACTTAAATGTCCATTAACATTTATTACCGCATTCTGGAACTTTTTCTTTTTTTACAGGATTTTTACAAGAATGTGTGTGTATGTGAACCAAGTTCCTAACAAATAAAAATGATTATGCCTCCACCTTGCATTATCCTAATGCTGCCTCTAAGCAAAATTGCATAAAAGATTGCTGTTTATCTTGAAAATCTCCACTTCACTTTCTTACCCTCCCCTACATGCTAAGTATGCCTAATACTTTTATTGGGAGGTAATACAGAAAGTGGATGAGCACTTTTACTGTCCACCTTTCACCCAACTCTTCTCAGGTGCAATCCTATTTCTACATTGAATGCCCCCACTCCTAGCAATGTTTCCCTGAATGAGAGCCTTGTGACTGATCCTTCATATGTGTAGCAATTCAGTATTGATTGACAGCACTCTGAGCTTGTGACTTGTATGGCAGGCCAAGGAAAGAGATTGGAGAGAGGAATGGAGCTCCAGAGATATGGATGAAGAAATGCAAATTGAAGACTTTGACTTGGCTCCTGGGGGTCCTTGGAGTGATGGACATGTGGGCAAAATTGTCCCTTTAGTGTCATCTTTAATTCCTGAAACCTGTACATGCAGAGACTGCTAAGAATGGATTTCTCTGCTGAAATTGTCTCTCCTAGGTTGAGCTGCGGTCTTTGTTTTGCTCCCAAGTCAAAGAATCTATCGACTTTTGTGTAATTTATTATCTATTCTAGTCTGTATAACTTCCCTAATTTCCATTTTTCTGCTTGTTTTGATAAATATGTTTGCTTACTTTCTGTGACTGTCTTTGGTGAAACACACATTTGTAAGGAGAAAGAGGTAAGTCTTCGGAGAGTAAGTTTCCCTTTAGAATGAATGGGGAAAGTGGCTTTTATTCTGAGCCCCCAAAGAGCTTTGTACTCTAGATTATAGATCTATGATGTGTATTGGAGAGATAGAATTCTGGCCTAATAACTCTCTTGGGGATAGAAAGTGGAAGCTAAAACTTTTCACAGCCCTCTTCCTGCTGTGACCAAAGATGGAAATTATAGTCTTCCTTGGTTGGGCTCCTGGGATGATATCTTCCAGATCTTATCTAGCGAAATAAATTCTTAAGATCAGGGCTACCCCAGTTCTCTATAGGCAGGGATTGAACTATTTCTAATTTTTTGAGGGGAAAGTAAAGAAAGAGCATAAACATCTATTTATTACGTACCAATTATGTGCCAAGTACTGTGCTAAGCACTTTAAAATATCTCCTTTGATTCTCTCAACAGCCTTATGAGGTTGGTGGCATTATTAATTCTATTTTGTAGTTGAGGGACCTGAGACAGACAGAAGTTAAATTATTTGCTCAGGGTCACCCAGTTAGTCTGAGGCCAAATCTGAACTCAAGTCTTCCTGATTCCAAGCTCAGTACTCTATCCACCACAGTACCCTGCTACCTCTTCGATGCTCTCAGAAGTGGTTTTAAAAATATTGCTATTCTTACAAAGCCTTTCTTTTGTCAGTGATCTCCTTAGGGTATATGCCTAGAAAGAGAATGTTTAAGTCAAATGATATGGACACTTTAGTGGCTTTATTCGAATAATTCTAAATTGCTTTTCCTAAATGATTTTACCAGTTCACAGCTCCACTAACAATGCACTAGTGTTCCTGTTTTGCCTCCAGGAAAGACTATTCTCATCTTTTCTTATCTTTGCCAGTTTTGGGGGTGTGAGATAAAACCTTTGGGTTATTTTTATTTTTGTTTTTATCGATATTGATTAGGACCATTATTTCATGGAGTTGTTTTCATTTCTTTTTAAAACTGTTTGTTCATATGTTTTGACTCCTTGGATATAAGACAGTAGTTTTTAGTCATATATTTCTAAAATTTATCTCTCTCTCTCTCTCTCTCTCTACATATATGTATCTTGGACATCAAACCCTTATAAGAGATGTTTGATACAAAGGTTTTTCCTAGTTGACTCCTTCCCTTCTTATGATTCATTTTCCACATGGGAAAAAATGTTTTGCAATTTCTTTAACAATGTACATTACCTCAGAATCTTATGAGACACAACAATAGGAAAAAGTCATGACAGAATGAAGCAAACAGCGTATATATCTCATTTGGACATGGTTGTCTACATGCTGTGTCCTCTGTTAGACTGTGAGCTACTGGTAAGTAGAGTTGGTCTTTGGTCTTTCTTTGTATCCCCAGTACTTAGCACAGTGCATGGTACATAGTAGGTGATTAATAAATGTTTGCTTGCTGACTGGCTTACTAGTCTCAGTATCTGGGGCTAAAACTAGTCCTCAATAAATTAAATTAATAAAATGGAACAAGTTTCTATCAGGGTTTGAATTTAACATCTCATATTTTACACCTGGAGTGGTATATGTTACAAATTCTAATCTTAGCAGATTTCTTAGTAATAGAAATAATTAGCCTTGGGGATGGAATCCAAATATATAGGAATTGATCCAAATATATAGACCTAGAAGGAACTGCAGGCCATCTAATAAAATCACCTCATTTTACAGATTAGGAACTAGGGCCCAGAGAGGCTAAAGGACTTGTCAGTATATTATCAGAGGCGGATTTGAGCTGAACTCTTCTTGATTCTGAGGGTGGCTCTCTAGCTACTACACTGTGGTGCCTGTTATCCAGTGCAACTTGCTCATTTTATTCCAGTCGTCCAGATTGTCTTTTGTCTCTTTTTGTATCCCCAGTGCTTAGCACAGTGCCTGGCACGTGGTATGTACTTAATAAATATTTATTAACTGATAATCCATACAGAGGTTAAGTGACTTACCGCAAATTCCATAAATGGTAAGTGTAATGCCAATATGCAATACTCACAGCAGCCACTGTAGATATGTATGTGTATTTCCAGGGTTAATTTGCAAAATATAAACTCTTTTCCTGAAAGACGAAACCAAGACATTTATTCAAACATCAGAAAGCCAAATCCATCATAGTAATAAAGGAATCTATACACATTATCAATGTAGGGAGCACAGTCATCCTCAAGCCTGTTAGACCTCCTCACAAACAAGGTCCCTTAGGCAAAATCACTCCCTCTTTCACTCACTCTAGCTGCTCTGCTCTCTCCCTCTCTCTCTCTCCCTCTCTCTCTCTCCCTCTCTCTCTCTCTCTCTCTCTCAGCTCTGCCTGACTCTCATCTGCACTTTTTCCATTCCTCCATTCAGCAAGCTCCTCCCATCATCAGCTCCATGTGACTCAGGCTGTGGGCTGGACCGAAGCTCAAAACAGGTTACATGAGCCTATTAAAGGGCAGGGAAAATCTGCAAATTCCCTTACCATTGCAGTAAGTAGCATAGATAAGTGATTTATTCAAGTCTTTTCACTCTTAGTACCAATGTGCTGACTTCTATTTTTTGGTTTCCTGACATTAACTTGAGGCCAATCTTAATCTGTAACTTGTGTCTAGATCTCTCAGACAATTTGACTTTTTGAACTTTATCATAGATATATTCAGGTTTATTTAAACAAATATTTATTAAGTGCCTACCATGTGTCAGACCACTTTTTTAAGGCACTGGCAATAAAAAAGGTAATTCCATAATCACTGACCTCAAGGAACTCAAAATATAATGGATTTTCCATACAAAATATATACAACATACATACAACATGTGCTGATAAGTTTGTGAAGGTAATCTATCAGACAAGGACGTATACAAGTAGCTTACCAGAAATTTCCAAGAAGGGAATTTATTAAACACCTACTATGTGCCAGGCAATAAGCTAATAAGCACTTAACAAATATCATCTAATACGATCCTCATAGCAGTCCCAGGAAGTAGCAGTTATTATGATCCACATTTTACAGTTAAGGAAACTGAAGCAGATAGAGGTTAAGGGATTTGTCCAGGGTTGTACAACTCATAAGTGTCTGAGGCTGGATTTGAACTCAGGTCTTAACTGACATTGGGTCCAGAGCTCTATTAGTTGCATCACTTAGCCGTCTAAGAAAGCTATAGATTGGTGGGAAGGAAGGAAGAGTACAATCCTCAAAAGTAAAGGTATGGCAAAAGTAGAGATCAGCTTGGGTATGGGGAATGGCACATTGACTTGCTTGCTCATGTGACCTGTTTTGAGCTTCGGTCCAGCCCACAGCCTGAGTCACATGGAGCTGATGATGGGAGGAGCTTGCTGAATGGAGGAATGGAAAAAGTGCAGATGAGAGTCAGGCAGAGCTGAGAGAGAGAGAGAGGGAGAGAGAGAGAGGGAGAGAATGGAAGGTAATCAGAGAAGGAAAGAGGAGCTAATGTGAAATATGAGATTGAAATATATGATTAAGAATTAGGATTTCATAAAAGAGATGATTTAGAACCTCTACAGTCTTCTGTAGTGTGATGATACGATAACAATGACAGCAAGCAAGTTTTTTTTGTTGTTATGTACCAGAGGAAAAGGCTTAAATAACCCATTACAGAATCAATTTCAACCAAACTGAAATTTTTTGACCCTTCTTAAGCTCAGTGAAAAATGGATGAATCTCAATAAATTGCAAGTTCCCTTTTGTTTAAATCTCTGCAGCAAATCCAGGAGTAAGTCTAACAATGGAAATTAATACATTGCAGAGTTAAGAGATCATGACACTGAATATATAACTTGCCAGAGGCTTCCTGGAGAATGGGTAATGCACCAATTTTATTTTTATGGTATATTAATTGTGCAAATCAGGATTCCCTGTGAGGTGGATATGGGGGAAAATTATAATTATACTAAGTAAAGTGTCTGTAGAACAGAGAACTGGACTAGAAACCAAGATTTTTTTTTTTTTATCTCTGTTAGACTTTCTGCTACTGGTCAGATTGATCCATACACATTTCTAGGTGTGTAATGAGAACTCAGCAAAGAAGTGTATGGGTTTAGATAATCACCAGGCCTAGTTACATTCTTTGGTTATACACCTGTGCCCAACCTTCTCAAAATGCCAGTTGCTCAGGCGGCTCCTTCTATTTCTCTTCCTTCCCTAGTTCAATTTTGTTTTCAGAGCTTTCCCTAATCCTCTTCTTCATGTGTGTACCTGTGTTTATTTCTTCCAAACTGGCATGAAATATGATAAGTTCAACTTCTGTGCATGAATAAATTGATAGTGGCTGAAGCCAGAAAATGGGTGATGACTCAAATGGAAGTGTTTGAAGATCTGCACCTATGGAAAGTGTTTGTGGAGCCACCATTTTTCAGGGTTCAGATTTGACTGAGACTTTTGGGGAAGATGATGAGGAGTCCCTAGAACCAGAATCTCACAGAGGAGATGATGAAAATGAGGAGCCCATTGTGCTGGGCAGAAAAAAGCAGGCGTGAAACAATTGGTGTTGATTTCAATCCAGACTTTGATTTTACTGAAAAGGAGGGAACATATGAGGGGATCTGTGCCATGGTTGATGTTATAAGTCAACTCAAGAAGAAGAGAGCAGCCACAACACTAGATGACAAGACTGAGAAAGTAAAAAAAAAAAAACAAACCAACCCAGAAGAATGAGGAAAAAGAAGCCGAATATGGGAAACAAGTAGATGAGAAGGAAAACCAAGATCATCTGAAGGAGAAAAATTAGAGTCAGAGTATTTATCAGCTGATGAAAACATTCTGACCAAAGCAGATATGCTGAAAGTGCAGAAAATGAAGAAACAGAAGAAGGGAGAAAATAACAGGCTTTTTGAAAATGCCTTTCAGTATGATGAAAACCTCACATTCTAGGACATGAATCTATCTCAACCTCTCTTGAAGGCCATCATAGTCATGGGTTTCAAGTAACCTACCCCCTGTATAGAAGGCCTGCATACCTGTGGGGATATTAAGAAAAGACTTCTGTGATTGTACAGCCACCGGGACAGAAAAAACAGCTGCTTTTGCTCTTTCTGTCTTGCAGTATCTTATCTACAAACCTCAACAGGCTCCCATAAACCTGTGTACTTGTATTAGTTCCCACCTGAGAACTGGGCATTCAGGTACACTGTCACTAGGCAGCTGGCCCAGTTCAGCACTGTTACCATCTGCCTTGCAGTGGGTGGTGTGGATGTGAAATCCCAGGAGGCAGCTCTTCAGGCTGGGCCAGATAACCTCATTACTACACTTAGCAGGCTCACTGATCATCTCCACAATTGCCCTTCCTTTCATTTGAGTAGCATTGAAGTATTCATCTTAGATGACACTGACAGGATGCTAGATGAACGCTTTGAGGAACAGATGAAAGAAATCATTCAACTGTGTTCTCACCACCATCAGACCATGCTCTTCTCAGCCACCATGACAGATGAGGTGAAAGATATGACTTCAGTCTCACTAAAGAATTCTGTCTAGATCTTTGTAAATAGCAACACAGATATAGCTCCACTCCTAAGGCAAGGATTCATTTAAATCCATCATAATTATGAAGGAGATGAGGAAGCCATTGTGTCAGCTTTTTCAACATGAACTTTTACAGACCATGTGATGTTATTCACCTGGACCAAGAAGCAGGCTCACCATATGTACATCCTTCTAGAGCTTATGGGGCTGCAGGTGGGAGAGTTGCATGAGAGTCTCTCTCAAACACATCTGGAAGGCCTAAAGAACTTCAAGGATGAGCAGGTTGACATCCTGGTGGCCACAGATGTGGCATCTCAAGGACTAGACATCGAAGGTGTCAAAATAGTCATCAACTTTACAGTAAGTACCCAACACCATCAAACATTATGTGCACTGGGCAGGCCGAACAGCAAGTGCTGGCAGGGCTGGATGCTCTGTCTCCTTAGTGGAAAAGGAGGAACCTAAGAAGTTGAAGGAGATTGTGAAATCAGCCCAAGCACCTGTGAAGGCCAGGATCTTTCCTCAAGATGTAATCCTAAAATTCTGAGACAATATTGAGAAAATAGAGAAAGATGTGTATGCAGTTCTGAGACTAGAGGTCGAGGAGGAGATGCAGCACTCAGAAGGCCAGATAAATTCATCAAAACAGCTCCTAGAGAAAGGTAATGAAGAGCCAGAGCTGACCTGGTTCCAGAGCAAAGAAGAGAGGAAGAAGGAAAAGAAATTGCAAAGGCCCTACAAGAGTTTGTCTTGGTTTTGAGGGTAAAGAAAAAAGAGAAAGAAGTTTATGAAGGACACCGCCCCCCCCCCGCCCCCAAAAAGAGGAAATGACATTTTCAGAAGAAAGTCTGCATTTGAGATTCTAAAGTTACACGTGTTTGCTGAACCATTGGCTGTGAGGAATCGCTGGGCAGAGAGAACACTAGCCATGCCTGAGGAGGAGCCAGTCCCAGTCCCACACAGGAGGCAAAAGAACTTGAAGAAATCTATGTTTAATGAATGAGGAACTTACCTACACTAGTAAGAAGGCATTGAAACAATATCTATCTGGCCCCACCTTTGAAGAGGGAAACATGGAATTTCTCTACCCAAGGAGAGGAGGAAACTTCAAATCTAAATCCAAATATAAGAGGAGGGGGTAGTAATAGTTACCTGAAGAAATACCTAAGGTAATATAATTCCATTCATTTTGATTGTAAAAATTCTCTTTAAAAAGCTCTATCAAAACCGTTTCAGTAGTTTGCATTAAAAAAAAGAAATAAGATAGATTGGAAAATCATATAGCATGGGCTGAATACAATATCTGAATAATTTGGGAATAAATAACCAATTTTTCCTAAGGCCACAAACTCAATAGGACTAATCTAAGAATACCTGTCAGGGAGTAAGCTTTGGTTGGTTGTTGTCTTTTATTTCTCAAAGAGGACCTAAATGCAACATTATATTGTAGTCAAGGCATAGTGTATCCAACTGCGGATGATCAGAACAATATGAGCTCAGAAGGTTCTACCATAGATTGGGCACAAACAGTCCATATGAGTATTTGGAGTGGAGATGTCTCTAAATTTGCACATCTCATACCAGGGGGGAGCAGTGCAGTCCTTAAAAGGCTATTTAGACACCCAAGGGGCTACCAAATCCCATTGCTTCCAATGAGAAGATGACCCTATGGCCTGGGCCACCTCTGAGCAGAGTTGGGATTATAGTTTCCAGTGTATCTGCACCTGCTGCTTCATCAGTTACCTACTGCCACAGGATTTTGAAGTTGATGAAAAAGGTAAAATGGTATGGGTTATGTCTTTTGATTTGTGCATAAATTGGATTTAAGTGAGGCAGAGTTGGGCGAAGTTGCTGGCCTCACTCTCTCTTTCAGAGTCATCACTATACAATAGCAAGACAAAATCAAGACAACTGGTCATGGCTCGGGATGCAGCAGATGACTCTGGTGTCTGATGTCCAACAAAACTCCATGCACTTGACAGCACCTGCTTCAGCTGCCTTCATAGTTGTTGGAACAAATTGTTCTCATCTACTCATTCTACCACAGAAAGTCTTTACATGCTTGGGGTTGTCAACCTCTGAGAGTTTGGTCCAAGAAAGACAGATAAATTAGGTTGTTCAAATACATGTTTTATTCTCTCAAGGCATATGGTCATGCATTGCGTGGGAGCTAACCCAGTTTGGGAGTTGGGGTAAATAGTTTATATGTCCTTCAAGGAGTAGATGTTCCCAGGGATTGCCATTCAACTCTGATTGGTTAACACACTGGCAGTTGGGCTATATTAAAATGACGGTCTTGAGGTACATGACTTAAGTCACTTAAATTTTGGTCAAAGAGACATCAAATTCCATATCACCTGTCTTAACGATAGAGAGAATCAACATTTTCCCAGATTTGTCTGAACAAACACAGTGATAAGAAATACACCCATTAGCCTAAACTTAAGAGTTTCTTTTACTGTCTGATTAGATCTTGACCTGGGTAAATCTTTAGGAAAGATTCCCCACACTGGTTGGTAGCTTGGGTTGGGGATTGTCCAGGTTAAGGAGAATTTGGAAAAAAGGGAGATGGAGGAAGCTCTGAGTCTCCAAGGTGATGATTACAAAGAAAAATAATTTTTCATAGGGTAGACCCCCCCCAACTCCCTAATGGGTTTGAGATCCCTTGGTTACTTTCAACCCTGGTTTAACATGTCTCCTGAAGTGGTTTACTGGGGCATGGTTACTGCACATGCTGTAGCTTGTTGGAGCCACAGGTGAGAGTTGGGTGAATCAGGTGGATGCTAAAGATGGAAAGTTGCCCTGAAAAGGCTTGACAGCCTTCACACCAGAGGTGTGTATTCCTTGGTGTAAGAAGGTAAGACTAGAAAGGTAGATAGGGTGGGGCTGGGTTATGAAGGGCTTTAAATGTCATACAGAAGATTTTGTATTTACTCCTGGATAGGATAGTCATCGGAGTTTATTGAATAGGCAGTATTGCGGTCAGATCTGTGCTTTTAGAAAATCAATTTTGGAAGCTGAATGGAGGATGGACTGATTTGGGGAGAAACTTGGGGCAAGTTGACCCACCATCAGCCTAGAGCAATATTCTGAGCACAAGGTGGCAGTATCAGAGAAAAGAAAGGGACATATTTGAAAGATCTTGCAAAGGTGAAATTGACAGGTCTTAGCTACACATTGCATATGAAGGAGTAAGAGAATAATGAGGAGTTGAGGATGACATCTAGATTGTGAGCCTGAGGGACTATAAGGATGTTGTAGCCTCTACAGTAATAAGGGAGTTTGGAGTGTTTATGGCAAAAGATAATGAGTTCAATTTTGGATATGTTGAGTTTAATATATCTACTGGATATCCAGTTCAAGATGTCTGAAAGGCAGTTGGAAATGCAAGGTTGAAGATCAGCAGAGGTTGGGGCAGGATAGGTAGTGTCAACCCCAAAACAGAGTTTGATTTAAGAAAGACAAACTATTGGATCATGTTTTTATTTCTCTCAGGCTGACTTGACAGCATTGCATATGAATTACAGTCTAGAACTGGACCCCCTGGAAGGGGGCCAGTCCAAAACTGGCTCAGTTTGAAAATTGGGGTGCCCAGTTTATATGTCTTTTCAACAGGGGCTGATATCTCCCCACTGTCATTCTACTTCCTGACAGAGGAAATACGGGTTCTACCAGGTCACCCACCCTTCCAAAACAGACTACTCTCAATCTTGGGCTATCTAGGTAGAACAATCTGTATTCACTCAAGCAGCTTCTAATGCAATTTCATTATCAGGAATGTCCTTCTGAAGAACTTTGGAGAAGGAGACTGATATGGCTTGGGGGGAGGAAGTTCTGAGCCTCGGAGATACTGATTACCATGAAAAAATAATTTTTTACAGTAGATTTCAGAATCATCCACACAGAGATGATATTTAAATCCATGGAATTTAAAATGAAGTAGTATAGATGGAGAGCAGAAGAGAGCCCAAGTCAGAACCCCAAGGGACATATAGTAGGCATAATCAACATCTATTTTGTACATTAATTTCGGGGGCCCTTGACTGATTGTCATATATCTTGACCTTTCTGCAATATTTAACATTGCTTATCATTCTCTCTTCTACGATAGCCTGGGATAGCCTCTCTTCTCTAGATTTTCATGACCTGGATCTCTTTTGAATCTCCTTTAACCTGGCTGATCCTTTTCAGTCTCTTTTGCTGGTTCATTATCCATGTTGTGTTCATTAACAGTGGTTGTCCCCTACAGCTCTGTCCAGGCATCTCTTCTCTTGTCTTTCCATACTATCTCTCTTGGTGTTCTGATCAGCTCCTGTGAGTTCAATCATAATCTCAATACAGATAACTGCATAGAGCAGCTTCTACTGACCTACAATCCCACATCGGTAACTACCTTTTGGGTGTCTTGAGTTGGATGTCCTATAGTTATCTCAAACTCTACATATTAAAAGCAGAACTCATTGCTTTCTCCCCAAATCTCCTCCTCTTCCCATTTTCCTATTACTGTTTAGAGTACTATCATCCTCCAACTCACCCAGATATTTTGTATTATTAAATTATTTTCTTTCCTTACTCTCACTCCATATATCTAATCTATTGTCAAATATTACCATTTCTACCTTCACAATATCTCTCATATCCTTTCACAGATCTGTAGTACTAATTCTAATCCTTATCATTTTCCTCTAGATTATTGCAATAACCTTTTTTTTAAAATTAGTAAGTCAATTTATCTAAGCAAAATAGAAATCAGAGAATTTACCCAAATCTAAGAACACAAGAAAATACACAAGAGTGGATGAGTTCTTTAGGTGAGGTCAAGGTGAAATCTCAGTTCTATCAAAAGATAGGACTCAAACTCACCCAAGGGAAAGTCTCTGAAGCCTGTAGAGAGTCAAGCTGAAAATCAGGGGTGATCAGAGCAGTCAGCTTTCCTTACATGTCCAAAAAATTTTGCTTTCTTTTTAAAAATTAATTTTTTAATCAACAAAAAAACATTTCCTCCCACCACTGAGAAAGAAAAACAGAACTATTATGAACATATGTAGTTAATCAAACAAATTTCCACACTGACAATGTGTAAAAAAATATATATATATCATTGTGCATTCTAAATCCTTCACTTTACTGACAGGAAGTTGGTAGATTGTTTCATCATGAGTCCTTTGGAATTGTGGTTGATTATTAGCTGATGAAAAACTTAGTTGCTAAGTCTTTCAAAGTCATGTATTTTTACAATATTTTACAATATACATTATTCTTGTAATTCTTTTTGCTCTGCATCATTTTTTCCAAGTCTTCCTTATTTTCCTCTGAAATCAACCCCTTCATAATTTCTTACAGTACAATATTATTCCATCACACCTATATATTATAACTTGTTCAGCTATTACCCAATTGAAGGGTACCCTCAGTTTCCAATTCTTTGTTAGTATATAAAGAGTTCTATAAATATTTTTCAGTACCCTTAGTTAGAGATTTTTAAAAATTTATTTTTTTATTTTTAAAATATTTATTTATTTTATTTTTAATTTATGGAATAAGCATTTCCATAGCAGAGTATAATAAAAAAGATGACTACATTTCCATAGCAGAGTATAATAAAAAAGATGACTACATATGAAACTGCAAATCTCTTATGTACAACTTGCTATTCCTTTTAATTATCCAATAAAGTTATCATGTAAATCTCTTTTTTTTCCTCCCCTCCCACCCTAGAAATGGATACCATTAGACACAGATATGTATGTGTGTATATGTATACATAAATACATATACACATATATATGTAAAATCCTTCTTTATAGTCTTCTATTTATCAATTCTTTCTCTGAATGCAGATAGTGTCTTCCTTCATATGTCCTTTGTAGTTTATTTGGGTATTTAAATGTTTAAAGTGATTTATTCACTCAAAATTGTTCTTAAAACAATATTGCTGCTACTGTATACAGTGTTTTCTTGGTTCTTCTCATTTCACTCTTCATTCTTTCATACAAGTCTATGCATGTTTTTCCAAGATCATTGAGCTCATCATTTCTTATAGCACAGAAGTATTCAATCACAAACATACACCACAACCTGTTCAATCATTCCCTAGTTGCTTAGAACTCATCGCTCCTTCAATCTGCCCTCTCTGTTAAGTCTCCATTTTCCCTATCCCTTTTCCCTTCTGTTTCCCAGTTTGGTGAAATATATTTTTGTACCTTGTGTTTATTCTTGTCTTCTTTGACCAGTTTAATTTAATAAATATTTTGTTTTTTACCTAATTACATGTTAAAACAATTTTTAACATTTTAAAAAAGTTTTGAATTCCAAATTCTATCCCTCCCTCCCTCTTCCTTCATCCCTAATTCCATGTTTGTATAAACTTCTACTTGTGCACCCTAATTATGTGAGATAATTTTCCCTAACCTTCCTCTTCCTCCTCTAATCCCAGCAATGTTTTTCCCATCCCTTCCCTTTCCATTTTTCCTTTAAGATGATGAAAACGTAATAGAAATCTCCCTAGATACTATCTAATTAATTAAACTCCCCTTTTTACGCCTGATGATGATAGGTTTCAGAGGGGACACGTATCATCTCTTCATATTAGAATATAAACAGTTTATCCTTTAGTCCCTTATGATTGTTCACTCATGTTTTCCTTTCTAATGTCTCTTGTATTTTTGCTTCAGAAAGTTTCTGTGCCCTTCTGGTTTTTTTCATCAAGAATGCTTGGAAGTCCTCTATTTATTAAAAATATTATTATTATTAAAAATAATTCATTTTCCTCCCTATACTCAGATTTGCTGTGTAAGTAATTCTTAGTTTTAAGCCTATATTCCTTTCCTTGTGAAATATTATATTCTAAGCTCTCTTCTTCTTTATAGTGGTGGCTGCTAAATTGTGTGTAATTGTAAGATACTGTGTGTGTAATCAGTGTAATACTGATTGTGACTCCTTGGTATTTGAATTCTTTCTTCCTGGCTGCTTGCGGTATTGTTTCTTTGATACAAAAACTCTGAGTTATGGCTATAATATTCCTGATAATTTCTTTGTCAGCATATTATCAAGCAATAACTAGTGGATTCTTTCTATTTCCATTTTGCTCTCTGGCTCTAAGAGATCTGGGCAGCTTTATTTTATGGTTACTAGAAATTCAATAACTTGACTCTGTTTTTGATCTTGGCTTTCAGATAGTCCATTAATTCTTAAATCCTTTTTACCTTGATCTGTTTTCTAGGTCAGTTGTTTTTGTAAGTGATATAAGGATTATCTTATATTTACTTCTATTTTCTTCAGGTTTTTCACTATATTTTAATCTTTTTGGTTGTCTTATGTAGTGAGCTTTTATTTGGTTCATTCTAATTTTCAGAGTTTGTGCTGCTTCAGAAAGGTTTTGTACCTCTTGCTTCCAGTTGTTTATTCCTTTTCCAATTATTTCTTCTATAGCTGACATTTATTTCACATTTTTTTTCCTCTGGCACTCTAATTTATAAAAAAAAAAAAGTTTTTAACTCTTTTTAAAAACTCTTCTTTCATCTCTTCCAGGAATTTTAGATGAATTTAGGTCCAATTATAGTGAGTTCATGCATTTATTCAAACTGTGTTTTTTCTTTTGCTTGTAGATGTTTGGGGTCATTTTTGTCTTTCTGAGTTTATACAGAGGGACACTGTCACCATAAATTTTTTAATGGTGAAAAATCCCTTTTTTTCTTGCTGTTTGCTCATTCTTCCATCTTGCTTCCTGTCTTAGGACTTTATGTGAGGGTTGGGCTTTGGACACTTGTGGAGAGAAGGTCTGGACTGGTCCTGCTGCTACTTTAGTACTGAATGTTGTATTAGTTCAGCATCCTAGGGACAGCTCAGACTAGAGTCTTAAAAGTTTTCAATGTTCATGAAGTGATCTGGTGCAAGGCAAAGCCTTCCTGCTCTGAACTCTGCATTTGTATAGTGGTAGCAAAAACACCTGTTGGATTGCCCCATTTGCAACTGACGTAGACTTCTTTAAATTCAGCCACTATTAGCCAGATGAACAATTAAGCTGCTAGATGGCACCCATTCCTGCACTGTGTAGAAGTTTAGCTTTCTCTGTGCTGGATCTGCGACCTTTCCCTACATCCCTGGCCAGACACTGTACTTAACGTCCACAGACCTCTCTCTGTCTCTTATGCCAACTTGGACTGGAAAAATGAATGGTTTTTTTTCTTGGATTTCCCAATCAGGATTTGTTCTGCTGTGTTTTCTAGATCTGGTGGGAACTGGGGGTGGGAGAAGTTTGCTAGACTTCTTCCTGCTGCTTTAGCATCTTAGTTCCACCTTTAGCAATAGCCTTCCACTAGGTGTCTTTGCCTCAAATCTCTCTCTGCTCTAATATAACCTCCACTAAATTACCAAAGTAATCTTCCTAATGTAATTCAGAACATGTCACAAGAGAATTCAATAAACTCCAGTGACTCCCTGTGTCCTAAAAAGTCAAATTTGAACTCCTCTGAAGCCATTTAAATGTCTTTGCAGTCTGTCCCTTCTTATCTTTCTAATTATTTGTATTCCTTTTCATGAACTGTACCATCCAGCTACCCTTAGTCCTCTATGCTCTAGCTCTTGACTCCGTGCTTGACATGTTCTCCATCATCCCTCCATCTCTTCATTTCCCAGGAATCCTTCAAGACTCAGCTCAAATTTCATTTTCTACAGAAGCCCTGTTCCCATGGCCCCAGCTGCTAGAGTCTCCCCTCAGACATTACCTTCCATCTACTCAGTATACATTCTACATGTACTTTATTATTTATATGTTATCTTTTCCATTTGAATGTTAGCTCCCCAAGGGCAGGGATCATGGTTTTGCCTTTCTTGTATCCCCAGCACTTAGCAAAGTTCCTGGCATCTAGTAAGGCTTAATAAATGCTTTTAGACTATCTGACCTCCTTGAACCTTAATTTCCTTATTATAAAATGGAGGTAGTAACACTTGTACTATTTATCTCCCAGGAGTATTGTAAGGAAATGCTTTGAAAACCTTGACATGCTATCTAAATGTGAGCAGTTATTAAAGGGATACCATGAGAGTGTGATACCTAATAAGCAGAATAACCAACAATTTTGTGGCATAGTGTCAGGGGTCCTGGGCAAGCCTTGAACCCACCCAAATCCTCTTTTGTGTGCTGGTTGGTGCCTGAAACACTATTGCCCCAGCTTCAGTCTTTTAGGGTGAAAAATTGTCTCCCTTTAAATGCACTCTTCCCCCTCACGAGATTAACCCTATATGATGTTATCAGTCATCACCAATGGGAAGAAGGGTGTGACGAGACAGACCTAGAGAAAAATTTTGTCTGTTCTTCTTAGAATATAGAATAAAAAGAGACTCTGTGGCCATTTAGTCCAGTGGTCTCCAAAATGTGGTGCACTTATCCTAGGAAGTGTGCAAATGTTTTCTCAGAGTGCTGAAGAAAATATTAGGACAGAGGAGAGAAGCATGGCTGCTCAGCTTGGTGGCAGCCACTGCCTGCCTCTCCTTTCTACTTCCTGAGTCCAGTGCAGGGTGTGCTCAATAGTCAGGGGTGGAGGCTCCTTCTTAGTGAGGCAGGTGAGCAGCTAATATTTCCCTACCTAGCCCTAGCCCCTTCTCCCTTGCTGTCTTCCTCCTCCTACTTCCTTCTCCCCACCTAAAATAGTTATCCTCCACAACTGAACCCTGATCCCCAGAAATCATTTTCCCCCTTCCCCGACATCAGGGAAGATGAAAATTTGCTAACTTTTAACAAAATGGTTTTCATGGATGGGACTGAGTATCTTGATTTAGAAGGGCAGTCAACAATATACTTCTTCTATTTATAGCTTTGTGAGGTATCTTTTTCAGTTCTAACAGTTACTAAAATCAAGGAAAAGGAAAAGGAAAAGAGAACCATACCTTTGAATCACTGTATTACAAAGTGTTAAATCAAGATTTAGACTTTAGGGTGGCACACTAGAGTCTTGTAGTTTCAATCATGTAGGGAAGCCAGGACCAGTCATGCTCTTGGATTTTTAGTACCTGTTTTCCTAAAGAGCACACATCATTTCTTTTCTCCTTGGTTGAGCTGAGATTTTATCTCATTCTCAGTTAAAGAACATATTTACTCTTCTATGTTCTTTGTTATGTTCTGATATGTAGGGTTTCTCCAACTTCTGTTTGCCATTTAATTGAATAAGTGGGTTTATTCTTTGTATAAACCAAAGTTAGGTGGAAAGGTACTGAACTCATGAATGTAAACTCAAGGCTGCCCTCCTACCTTGAGAGGGATCAGAGAAGTGGCTTTTTATTATGAACTTTAATCTTACCCCTAAACTAGTGATGTTTGAGAGGAGGCAGATAGATATAATTCTGTATCAGCATGGCTCTTCCAAGTAGAAGAGATAGTCTTGATTCTGCTTGCCTCTTTTCCCCATATAGTCTATTGCTTCTATAGAAACAACCTTGTTACTTTCTACAAAGGTGGGCTATATCTCAGATATTTATCCTAACCACTTATAGGTTGAGTTTATACATTTAAATATACATATGTATTATACATATATATGCCATCTATGTCTTACATATACGTGTATTTGGAGGAGGGTTTATTTTTTTCTGATAAGGGTAAATCGTCAAAAAGTTTGGATACCACTGATTGAGTCAAACCTACATCTGAAAAGGCATCTTCATTGTTACACGAGTGATATGTATCCATCTTTTGAAGACTTCAAATAAAGGGGAACCTACTCTTTCCTGAGGCAATCATCTCACTTTTGGATAGATCTAGTTTTTAGGAGATTTTCCCTAACACAAAGTCATGCCTAGACAGGACTCCAAAGGAATGAATCAAGCCAAGCTTGTGGATTTTTAAAAACATTATTATTTATCAATGAAATATAATCATCATTTTCCAGTGAAGACTGAAAAAATTATTGTGTCAATTGGAAGCTGAGAAGTTGGAGAAATTGATAAGAGAATGGAGGATGGCATCAGATACCACCAGAATTCTTTGTAGAAGGTGATGGTAAAAGAAATGAGAATGTCCTGCTCCTTATTGGAATGCTACCGGTGGGCTGACATCATGGACATTTTCTCCCTTGCTTTCTGGAGATTATTGGACTTGGTTGGTTGGGATAGGAATACCAAGTTTGTAGTCAGAAGACAGAATCCTGGGTCTGCTATTTAATATCATTACGACTCCAGGCAAGTCCCTTAACTCCTTTTGATCTTAGTTTCCTCAGCTATAAATCCAAGTTCTCTGCCAGCTTTAAGTTATACTTCTATTCAGTAAAGTCAGCTTTCCTGTTGAGGTAAAGGAATGGATAATGTTAGAACAAAGAACCTATCTGCTTGTTAAGCAGTGTTACCTGGTAATGTAATGCACTTCACAGGCTGATAGCAGTTCGATTTTTTACAAAAGCCAAATGATTACAGATTGGATTTGAGAGGACAAAAGGACAAAGTTTAATGGACTAACAACTGCAATATTAGTTCAGATTCTTTAATGGGAGAAAATAAAGACATTTGCTTTCCACTGTGATCGGTTGCACTCCAATGGGCATTATGTCTCAATTTCTACCTTCTCATTCTTCAGTCTTTTTTATTACTTTCTACCATCTGTTCCCAAAAGCTGAAGAACATTTGTGTATAGACAAAAATTTTTCTCAAGTGAGACAACATATCAATCTCCAAATATTTTATACTTTCCAGGTTCTTCCTCTTAAAAATGTTAAGAACTCATGCCAACATTTGAAAATATTTTGTTTTAAGGATGCTTACATCAGTGAAACATTTACTTTGGGGGAAGATGAGGGAAAAATTGAAATCAATTCATCCCTAAGGTTTCAAAGATCTAATTGCTCATACATAATCAGTAACATTTACTTCACATTTTTTGAATCATTTACCCACTTTTCCCACACAATTTAAGAAAATGTTTTGGAGACAAACTCCGAATTAGCCACACCAAATGTATCCAAATAATTACTGTTTAATGTAATTTCATCTTTTCATATAGGGTGGTGGAGTGGAAAGAGTATGAGCATTAGAGGTGGGAGGTATGGTTTCAAGCCCTGCCATTGCCACTTACTGGACATGTGGTATGAGGCAAATCGATAAATATCTCTGAGCTTCAGTTTACTCATCTGTAAAATGGACTTAATGATACTCAAACCTCCTGCCTAATTGGGTTACTATGATACAAGTACTTTGTAAACCTTAAAGTACTATTCAAAAGGGAGATACTATTATGGTTGGCATTCTGGATAAAATTGTGGAACCTGGAAGTATCTCGGTGGCACAGTGGATAGAGCCGTAGATCTGGAGTCAGGAAGGCCCAAGTTCAAATCCACCTTTAGACTTACTAGCTGTGTGACCCTGCGGCAAGTCACTTAACCTCTTTTTGCCTCAGTTTCCTCAAGTGCAAAGCAGGGATCAAAATAGCACCCACTTCCTGTGGTTGTTGTTAAGGTCAAATGTCATAATATTTGTAAAGTGCTTTGCAAACCTTAAAGTGCTATATAAATTATAGCTGCTGCAGCTACTACTGCTACTACTACTGTTATTTGAGCAAGTTTAGTAACCTCCACAAGGCTTGAGGAAGTTTCTGTGACACCAGGCCCCTAGAAGCATTCCAAAGAGGAACAGGCTACTTCTGCTTCCTTTCACTCCATGGACAAAGAACAGAAAGTAGGAAGCAATGTTCCTAATTACCCCCTAGAGAAGACTGACTTGCATGGGGTCAAAACACATTTACAAATGACATTCAAGGAGGCTGAGATTTCTGTGTCCATATAGGGGACATTTTTTTTCTCACTCCAAAAAGAAAAAAGAAACCCTATTGGAATATTGTAGTGATACATGGGAATATTTATGCCTCTTGTTTCAGATGATGGCTAGGCAAATAGAAAGGAATGAAATAAAAAGGAATGAAGAAGAAACCCCTTTAGTCCCTGTCTGTTTTCTAGGTGTATTGATTAATTGGCTCTATTCTCCCAGAGTAAGTCACCACTGAGGGGAGATTTCATTGTGGAGAAGAGGCATACCTTCCTCACCACTCCCAGTAACATCTGTGAGCCAAACTGCTACCACTAGGCACATAACCAGAAGAGCCCTGGGAATGGCAGCACTTCTCAGACCACTGGTTGCACTTTTAGCCCAACTCCAATAAGTCATTATCTGGTGAAACAAATCATGTGAAGAGGAAACTAGTCATTCTCACCAATTGTCCCCCACAGGGCAGGCAAGCCAGGTTAGCTGAAGAAACAAGGGACCCAGGAAGAAAATCAGGCAGTATGCATCTGGCAAGTCCAACCAACTACCCTGACCACCATCTCTCCTCATCCCTGATGGAGACAACCCAGGACCCTGAACCCCAAGAGCCTTGGGAATAGCAGTGCTTCTAGCCCAGTGCCCATAGCCATCATGCTGGGAAGCAATCCTTGTGGAGATACTGCCTGGCAACTGCTTCTATAGGTGCTTCAGTCACATTTACTGAAGACCCACAAAAGAAAATTCTTGCTGTCAAAGTCCTTGGCATTGTCAAATGGTTCAACATCAAAAATGGATATGATTCTATCAGTAAAATGACAGTAAAAAGGAAGCATTACCCTTTGTTTTGTACCCTAAGGACCATAGAACCTTTCTAGATGACTTGCAGCTAAGACCTTTCCTATGTGTTGTCACCCCAGTTAGAATGCGAGCTCTGGAAGGTCAGGAGCTGTTGTACTTTTCTCTATCCTCACTACTTAGCACAGTGCTTGGCACATAGTAAGTTCTTAATAAATGCTTTTCATTCACTCATTTGTTCATTCATTCATTTATTCTCATAGCTAGATTGACTTCATCTTCCCATTTGGGTCCTAGGAGTATTCTTGAGGAGTTACAATGACTTTTCTTTACTGTTATCATCTAAGCTCCCATTTAATATGTTCCTATTGTTGTTAGCTACCAATGATCAGTGACTCAGTTCCATTTACCATCAAGTAGTTTTAGAAATGCTATTTATTTTGAAAAAATAACCAGAATGGAAGCACAGTTCCTCTCCTCTCCATCCATCCCCCTCCCCATATGGCAGGGAATACTATCCCATATACTATTTCAGTCCCTGTGGGCATAATCTTCAAGTAGTCTCGACATAATATTTGACCCCCCCCCCCAAGTTTTACTTCCAAATATGGCATGGTCAATGGATAAATGAGTTTGCATTTCTACTATTACTTTACTGTACTAATCTGGGCAGGTTGTTCAGGGCTTTGCTCATCACTTTCTGACTTCCAGCAAACTATCATGGATTTCACCTCCCAGGCTGTGGTGGATAGCTCTATAGATCTTTTTTTTTCTTTCTTTCTTTCTTTTTTCTTTTTAAATAAATTTATTTAACTTTGTACATTCATTTTCACAAGATTTTGGGTTCCAAAATTTTCTCCCCATCTGTCCCCTCCCCCCTCCCCAATACACTGGACATTCTAATTACCCATATCACCAATCTGCCCTCTCTTCTATCATCCCTCCCTTCCCTTACCCCATCTTCTCTTTTGTCCTGTAGGGTCAGATAACTTTCTATTCCCCATTACCTGTATTTCTTATTTCCTAGTAGCAAGAACAATATTCAACAGTTGATCCTAAGACTTTAAGTTCCAGTTTCTCCCCATC
>CM053773.1:79404471-79453323 GCA_028658325.1 Potorous gilbertii | reverse complement strand
GCCGCTTCCCAGGGGGTCCGAGTCCCGGAGATCCCCCGCTCCCCTCTCAGCCTGTCTCTCTCACTGACCTGTGCATCTGTGGGTGGAGGGACCTTCGCGGCCGCCCGAAGATTCAGGTCCCTGATGCCTGCTGGGCTCTGCTCGCTCCTCTCAGTGCCGCGTGGCCGGGGCGGGGGAGGGGAGCGCTCGGCAGGACAGGACTCCTCTCCCATCCAGGGTACCTTTGCGGTCGGTTTTTCAGGGCTCTCTGCAGCAGAAATCTCCTTCACTGTGTTGCTGCGCGGCTTCCACTGTTCCAGAATTTGTCAGGAATTCTTTTTACAGGAAATCTGTGGGCTGTGGGTTCGGACCTAGCATAGGTGAGTCTTTCTACTCCGCCATCTTGGCTCCGCCCCCTTCTTTTTTTTTTTGAAGTGACATGTATTTATTAACAAATGTTCAATAGGAAACATTTGCATACTAACTACTGCATATGGGTCATTTGCCTTTGTCTCCCAGCTTTCATTCCCTCAATAGCTCATTTGTAATGCTTTCCTCTCCTCTATCTTTTTTTTTTGTGAGGGGGGGGTTCTACACATACATTCTTATTAAACACATTTTCACGTTAGTCATGTTGCATAGAAGAATTAAAACAAATGAGAGAAACCATGAGAAAAACCAAAACAAAGTATAACACAAGAGAAAATAGTCTGCTTCATTCTGCATTCTGATTCCATAGTTTTTTCTCTGGATGTGGATGGCATTTAGCCTCAAGAGTCCTTTGGGAATGTTTCATGTCCTTGCGTTGCTGTGAAGGGCTATCAGAAACAGTTCTCACACACAGTGGCTGTTACTGTGTTTAATGTTCTCCTGGTTCTGCTCATTTCACTCAGCATCAGTTCCTATAAGTCTTTCCAGGTTTTTCTGAAGTCCTACTGTTCATCATTTCTTACGGCACAATAGTATTCCGTTACATTCATATACCACAACTTGTTCAGCCATTCCCCAATTGATGGGCATTCCCTCAATTTCCAGTTCTTGGTCACCACAAAAGAGCTGCTGTAAATATTTTTGTACATGTGGGACCTTTTTCCATTTTTGTGATCTCTGAGATACAACCCTAGAAGTCTGCTGATCTTTCAAAGCTCACAAGGTCATAGAAATCCTCAACATCCACCTTAAGCAGGAGAGAATAAATGAAAAGAGGGAAAGAACAGAGGTTTGTATTGTCTCTCTCACAAGAATTTAGTCAAGCAGGAAAAAGAGCAGAGAAGTGCCAGGAGCTGGCTACCTGGAGCCATTTGAATGGATCCCAGTTCCAGCTTCAAAACCAATCAAACAGCCTCCTCTTCACAATGTGGTTACAGGACCAAAACCAATTCTAGAATATCTGTAGATGCCCAAGTCCACATAGAGATTCCATCAGCAGAACATACTATGGTTGCTCATAAGGACTGGATTCATTGACTAGTACATCTAGTCATCTAGTACACAGGATTAGGAGCATAGGGGAGAACTTCTGAACTAGTTATATGACGGATAGGAATTCAATAAGAATTTTGAGGTAGACAAATGTCATGCCTTTGGCGAAGATGACAAGCATGTCTAGCTTCTCTCCTCAGGTCTAAGGCAAGCTTCTGACTTCAGATGCTCTCACGTCCTTTGTTTTGAACATCATACTTCTCTCAGTGCTGAAGATGTAACATTAGTTGTTGAGGTTTTTTTTTGTCTGTCATATCACATTGGTGACTAATTTTAAATTTATTATCCATTAAAATCTCCAAATCTCTTCTAGAACCATTGCCTACCTTAACTCATTTGATTTGTATTTGTCAAGTTAATTATGCAACATAAGAAACTCAGATGGTTTTGTGTTATGGGGGAGAGTGTACATATATAGTGTACCCCTGTTATAGGGGTGGATGAGTGTTTGTTGGGGGAGGGATTTGGAGACTAAGCACACTGGTAAGAGTTTCATAACTCTTTATTGGATCTATTGAGGAGACTTCCAGAAGGGGGAAAGTTTTATGATTTACATATAGTTATGGACCTCACTTTAAGTGCTACTGGCAAGGAAAAGACGCATACAAAATACCTTCATATAAGTGAAGCCTTTCTTTATTTCCTGAGGTTAGGATTGGGAGTAATGTAGTTTTGAGTAGTTCAGGGACCCTTCAAGGACCGAGGAGCAGGACAGAGTTGTCTGGAAAGAATTCATGGATCCAAGCAATCTTTAAGTCAAGTTGGCAAAGATTTATCATTATGCTACTCAGTAGGCAAAAGTTCTTAGGGAACTTGTAACCTTAAAGGGGTACATTTAAAGTTTTACATAGGAAAAACTATAGTAAAACATGTACCAAGTATGCTAATTAGGTGTTTCAGGGTGGGGATTAGGGAGTGGTTAAGGAATAGTTAATTCTTAAAGGAATATGCACTTTTTGTATCTACAGCCCAGGCTTTTTACCCAGAATTCACCAGGAAAAGCAGGTGGGGTTGGGGGAGTCATAGAGAGGTGTAGCTTTTAGGTTTGCTACATCACTAAATTAACTAACTGTCTAAGCCAACTAAGAATTGTCTGGTCTGCCACTAATCAATGTCTTATTTGACAGGATAGATATAGGGAAAATACATATGTATACACATAACAAGGAGTCCCGGATGCATATAATGAGGTGGGGAGTTAGTATAGATAGACCAGCTGGTACCAAATATTTTTATGAGTCAGTACAAAGCCAGTCCAAACTAATAATTCCTACAAGTGTGGTTTGTTATTGTACCAGGGATAGAGATAAGTGTCTCGCTGGGACCCACTCATGAGTAATTGCTAGGCATAATGTCCTTAGGCTGGGGAGAAACTGCCAGAGATAATGTTTTGAGGCTAGGGAGAAATATGGTCTTGGAATTGGGGTCCAAGCACAAACACCCAAGTGCCCCATGGTGATGGGGGGAGGGGAAAGGGGGATCTCATGAATTTCATTTAAACTATGATGCAGTTTTTTTATACCTTTAAAACAAACATTGATATGACCAACATAGTATTTCATCTGTCATGGGCTTCCTACCTTTCCATCTTCTGGCTTTGGGGCATCCAGGCAGCACTGTGGATAGAGCACTTGGCCTGGAGTCAGGAAGCCCTTAGGTCGAATTCAGGCTCAGATACTTACTAGCTATGTGACCCTGGGCAACTCACTTAACCTCTCTTTGCCTCAGTTTCTTCAACTGGAGATAGTATAGCATCTACATTTCAGGATTGTTATGAGATAATATTTGTAAAGCATTTAGCACACTACCTGGCACTATATAAATGCTTATTCCCTTCCTTCCCTAACCCCACTCTCCCCACTCCCAATATCATTCTACTGGGGTATGTTCTGTTCCTTGTGTCTGATACTCAGTCTTCTGTCTTTATTTTCACTGCATTTTCACTGGTTGCCTCTCTGGCCTGCAATACTTTCCCTCCTCACCTTTCCCTCCTGGCTTCTTTCAAGACTCAGTTCAAATCCTACCTTTCCCTGTCTACCTCGTCTTATTTAGTCACTTTCTTCTGAGACTACCATCCATTTACACTGCATTTACCTTGTGTGTACATAGTTATTTGCATGTTGTCTTCTTCATTAGAATGTGAGCTCCTCCAGGGTAAGGAACAGATTTTTACCCGTTTTGTATCACCTAGCTGCTTGTTGACTGACTACCTGGTGAAATCCCCCATAGATCAAGTGGTTTATCTTCAATTTTGCAAGTTCTGAGGCTGCATATAGTCATCGATAATCAAGTCCCACATAATGACTAAACTTTAAAGAGACTGACTTATAGACCAAGTGTATCTGCCAAAGACAACCTGCCTAAAGCCATGAAAATATGATTTCTTGGAAAGAAATATGTGGACTATAAATGCTTTAAAGGATATGTCAGTCTTTTCAAAGACCTAGAACTATAGGAATAGGTGGGGCTGGAGCTGCTTGGATGTGTCAACACACCCAAGATATGATGATCTGATGGAAGTCAAAGGGTCAACTGTGGCTCACATCTGCAAACTAACCATATGGGGGTGAGGAAAAGGGAGGACTGAGTAGAATGGGAAATAGCAGAGAGAGAAATTGGATTAAAACCACAAAGCTAAGAATATAATGACATCCTGAAAGAGGAATGGGAGAAGGGGAACTTGAATTAGATATTACCTTTTATGCTATGGTTCACATACAGGCTTTGGCTGGTTATATACTACTGCCAACCCGCACCCACCACACCTCTCTCCATTGCTCTTTGGAGGTGGGTGTTGTCTAGTTGGGATTCTTATGAGATCAGGGTGTTTCAGTATACTTTTACTGGGAGAATTTTTATTGATGCTTAAAAGGAGATGGCTTTTTGTGGCAATTAGTGATTTGGCATTATTAAAATGGCTACACAATTTTCAAAATGCGTAGTCTTCTTCCTTTTCAGCTCTGGCTTTAGTCAATGATCCATCTGTAGTCCCTGTCCAGATTACATATATTGACTAGTGGGTCAATTCTGCTATTCTGTCTCATTGTGATATGAGATCTATAGAGAGTTCTCTGAAGAATTTTGAATCAGGGTTCATTAAAGTGATAGCACTAGAATATGAGATTAGCCTGCTAGAGGAGAAAGAAACCTGACTCTACTGTCAGCAGACGTATTCAAATTCTGCTTCTATTACTTGGGCGAGTCACTTAAATAACTTGGACCTCAGCTTTCTCATCTGTAAACTGAGTGGGGGTGGTGGATTAGATGTTTCCAAGGCCTGTTTCAGCTCTTAATCTACAGTCACCAAGTTGAGAATGCTCCAATTATTGTCCTTTGTTCTTCAGTCATTTTCAATTGTGTTTCAACTTTTATGACTCCATTTGGTTTTTTTGGGCAAAGATACTGGAGTGATTTGCCATTTCCTTCTCCAGTTCATTTTACAGATAAGGAAACTGAGGGTGGCAGGGTTAAGAGTTAAGACTCAGCTAGTCTGAGGCCAGATTTGAACTTGGGAAGGGGATTCTTCCTGATTCCAAAACTGACCCTCTATCTACTGTACCATCTAGTCGTCCCCAGTTATTGTCCTAGGGATAGGTAATATTCACCAATCTCTTCACAACGTGCATTTTGAGAACCAGAATAGCGAAGGACAGAAAAACTCATCCTCACAAGGTTAACCATGGGTTGATGATTTTTTTTTTCACCAGAATGACTCATAAAAAAACTGTGAAAACATTAATTATATTTCCTAATTACATATTTGGAGCACTTTTCTAGTAAATGATTATAAAGCACTTGACAGATAACGCCTTAAAAACCACTGCCAAAGTGAGATAGGCAATAAATCTGCATATCCCTTTCTGTAAATGATAAAAGTCTGCCCAGTAATGCTAAATGATGCATTACCTTAAATACTTCAATTATCCACAGATTCCAATTATCAAAATCTTTAACAGTCGCACATTTGCACTTTTTTGGTAATTTTGAAACTTTAAAAAATCAAGACAAATGGTCAATAATGGAGGGAAATAGAAGGAAAGGGTAGCTATAGAAAGTAGGTAGAGAAAAGATTCATTTACTTAGGTTTCTTTCTATTTCTATAAATAATGTTTTGTAGTTGTAGTCATATAGTTATCTGGTATTTAGGTGGACTCCCAAGTATTTTATACATTCTGTATTTATTTTAAGTGGAATTTCTTTTCCTATCTCTTCCTGCTGTTTTTTATTGAAATTATATATAAATGCTGATAATTTGTGTGGATTTATTTTATATCTTGCAACCTTGCTGAAGTTATTGTTTCAATTAATTTTTAGGTTGACTCTGTAGAGTTCTCCTATCATCCGCAAGGGCCAATAATTTTAGTTCTTATTTACCTAGCTTATTCCCTCGATTTGTCTTTCTGGCCTTATTGCTATAGCTTTTCTAGCACTATGTCAAATAGCTTAAGTGGCAATGCACCTCCATGCTTCACCTCTAATCTTATTAGAAAGGACCTTAGTTTATCTATCTTACTGGTTCTTCATTTTAGATCTAGGTTATATAAACTAAAATATAACTACATATAACATTAATTGCCATTGAATAGGCCAAGAAAGTATAGTGAAAAGGACAAAACTAAATTAATTTACCTAACTAGTGCCATACCATACAAACTATCAAAGGATTACTTTGTAGTACTAGAAAAAATAATAACAAAATTTATCTGGAAGCAGAGAAGAGCAACAGTCTCAAGAGAAATAATGAAAAATGTGGGAAGGAAGTTGGCCTACTAGTACCAGATCTCAAAACATATTGTAAAGCAAGAATTCTCATTTGGTATGGTTAAAAAATAGAGAAATTGATTAGTAGAACAGTCTGGGTACAATAACACATAGAGACAAAACAATCTAGTTGCCTAGTGTTTGGCAAACCTAAAGATCCCAGGTATTGGGATAAGGACACAGTATTTGATTTAAAAAACAAACTAATTGCTGGGAAAATTGGATAACAATATGGAAGAAATTAGGTTTAGAGCAACACCTCATATTTTCCTTAAATCAAGATTAGCTCTAAAAAGATATGTAACTTAGATATAAAAGAACATTGAATAAGCATTTATTAAGCACCTACTGTGTGCCAGACACTGTGCTAAGCACTTTATAAATATTATCTTATTTGTTTATCTCAATAACTTGGGAAGTAGGTGCTATTGTTATAATAATTTTACAGTTGAGAAAACTGAAGAAACAAAAGCTAAGTGACTTGGACAGAGTACCACACACAGCTAGTAAGTATCCGAAGTTGGGTTTGAATCTAGCTCTTCTTGACTTCCAGTCCACTGCTCTATCCACTGTGCCATCTTGCTTCCTCTAAAAGGTCACATCATAAACAAATTAGATGAACCAGAAAGAATTTACCTTTCAGATATGTAGATAAGGGAAACAAGCAAGAGATAACAGGGATCACAGAAGATAAAATGGATAATGTTGGTTACATAAAAAGAAAAAAGGTTTTATACAAACAAATACAATAGAGCTAAGATACAAAAATGGACTGTTAAATGGGGGAAAATCAATGCAGTAAGTTTCTCTGGTAAAAAGTCTCCTTTCTAAGACATAGAAGGAATTGATTCAAATCTAAAAGAATGCTATCCCCTAGTCAATAAATAATTTAAGGATATTGACAGGAAAAAACCTAAGCTACTATAATCATACAAAAAATTCTTCAAATCATTAATAATTAGAGAAATTAGAACAAATCTGAGGTACTACCTCAGACTCAAAAGGTTCACAAAGTAGACAAAAAAGGAAAATTACAGCTATTGGAGCAGTTGTAGGGAAACAGTTATGTTAATACACTGGTGGAGCTAGAAACTGGTGTAATTATATTGTGAAACGCAATTTGGAATTATGTCTAAAAGGTAACTAAACTGTGCATACCTTTTGACCTAGTTTACTTGCTAGATTTATTAATTAAATGATTAAAGAAAGAGGGAAAGGTCCAAATGTACAAAAATATTTACAGTAGTTCTTTTTGTGGTGGTACCATACAGCTAGGTGGTTTAAACAGAGTATTAGAAAATAGAAAGTCAGAAAGACCTGAGTTCAAATCCAGCCTCTGACTCTTGATCCTGGGCATCTTTAAAATGAAGATAACAGCACCTACCTTTCAGGGTAGCTGTGAGGAGGCCTGGCACCTAGTAGGTGCTTAATAAATTCTTGTTTCCTTCTACTTCTTTAAATCCCCTTACATGAGTAACTTCAGTCACCACATTTTGTAAATATCATTATCTACCTAGCATCAGTATCATTTTTTAGAAAATTTAAATCATGTTTTTTCTTTTACGTAGACTGGAATTGTAGTTTTTCTAACACGCTCCTTCTGCAACCCTGCTTAGATGAAAATCTGCAGAAGCTGTGTTATAGTTAATATGGAGGTACCCTTTTCATCTCCAAGCTGTTGATTAATCTGGGGCCAGGGTAGTTCTAGGGTCTGGGAGTGGGGATTTTCCTCTTCAGTGGGCATAATCCTGTTATTGTTTGAGGGGAGAGGGAAGAATTCCTTAAAGAAAATGGGAGGTGGGTGTGGAGAATAAATGTGTACGCCTGTGCTCAAAACTTTGTGTGTGGGCCTTGTGTATGAAAAAAATAGGGCCGAACAAGACAGAAATAATTGTGGCTCCTATAGTACTTTTCAGAATGTCATTTTGCCTCCCCCACTTAACCAGGGTACTGACAGCCACATGGCAGATGTCCTTCAGAGAAATATGAACCAAGATCTTACTTTTCTTCAGTCAGGTACAATTTTTTACTATTGTGAGAAATAGATTATTGAAAAGTTTCTCACTCACTGGAGCTGTTATTAAAAGTTCCCAGAAAATATTGGAACAATAGTTTCCAGTTTTGCAGATTGGGTAGAATGAGACCCTAGACTTTGTAGGTGATCTGAGTAGCAGACTCAAAAGGTAAAATCTGTAGAGATCAAAGGCTATTTCTAAACATCTGGGCCAGGTGATATTGGGCAAATCACTTAGCTTCTTACAGTGTCTGGTTCCTTTGCTGCAAAAAGAGGAACGTTGTTTGACCTCTCAAGTCTCTTCCAGTTTTCAAATCCTTTGAGTCTGTCATTGAATTTTAACCAAAGGAGAGTACTTCATTCTACATAAGCATATTGGCTACCCCAGTAACTCTTTTTTTTTTCCATAAGTGATCAAATTTGTATTGATAAAATATTCTTGGTTTCTCTGAATAACACTTTTTAAAGTTCTAATTTCCAAAATAAAGGCAGTATTGTGAGATAGTCAGTCTGGGAATCAGGAAAGATCCAGATTCAGATTCCATGTCTGATATCCTGGCTTTGAGGCTCTGGGCAAGGTACAAACTGGGTGGCAGAGCAGGTTCTTATCTGTGTTAAAAGAGGAGCTTTTCCTCATGGGGAATTCCCTACAGCTCTGAAATCACAGAGCCCTGTGCCCTCTCTCCCTTCAAATACCACAGAGTATATTTGAGGTAATCAGGAAAAATCAGTTCTGAGATTTGCCTCTAAAAAATCATACCTAGCATATAGAATATAAGCAATGACTAGTGGGACTTGCAGGGGCAGGGGGGAGAGAGACAGGCAAAGAAATAGAGAAATAGAGGTAGAAAAACAGAGACAGAGATATTTAGAGAGACAGAGAGAGAGCATTTTGGTGTTTGTGATGAGAGCCCTGGGGGTTCTCTGTGGGTAGACTGCATAGTGAGAGGAGTGAGTGTGTGTAAGGGAAAGAAAGGGAGTCAGTGAGTTAAAGGGAGTGAGCTGGAGTTTTTACCCATTGGATGTGTAAAAACTTGGATTAAGCGGGAAATATATTGGGTTGTGATCTGGGTCCTAGCATCTCTGGTGAGTAGTGAGCAAGGGGAGGTTGGATAGATGTGATCTCATACTACTCATCTAAAGTGATAAATATTCTTTTGCACTTTTTAGTTGTGTTGTATGAAGTGTGCAAGGGTGTGTATGTAAGGTGAATTTTAGTGTAGGGTGGATTTTAATGTACATAAAGTGAATTTTTGTTATTATTTCTCAGAGTTCAGCTTCCCAGGATCCATAGCCATATGGATCCCAGGTAGTAGATATGAGTTCCCATAGTTATGGTTCAAAATACGTACACTACGCTTTTGCGTGGTTATAATGGTAAATAACAAACATCCACCACAGCTGCGCAGTGAGATACAGGGATGAAATACAGGTGATGTAAACTTGTGAGGATACTGCTGGCAATATGCCTTCTTTGTCTGTTGGCCTATAAAACAGGTGGTCACTAGATAGTGAGTGGGGAACCCTTAGGGTTGAATGCACAAATGTTATGTGTGCTTCAACTGGTCCCCATTGAAGTTTGGGGGGAACCTTAGGGTTGAACGCAAAAGCTGGAATGCTGTGCGTGCCTTAATCTGCCCCATCAAGGCTTGGGGAGGATCTGTGTTTGCCTCAACTGTACCCCACTGAAGCTTGGGGATTTAGGGGAAGCACAAGCTGTGCCTGTCTCGATTGACTTCATCAAGATGTAGGGATGGTTGCCCCCGCTTCTCACCCGCCCCTGTGAGAAGGGTGATTAGGGAATGCCATGGAAGTTTGTGCTCTCACCATCAGCAACCTCTTCTGAGAGAACTAGACTAGACTAAAGTAAGACGATTAATTCCTTTTTAGTGTCTTTCCTGTGAATCGGTGCTAGCAGCCCTCAAGTGTGCTGTTTATCTGTCTTACAAGGTGATGTGGGGCAGGGATTGCAGTATAAGGGGAATTTGTAATTTAAGGGCATGAGTATGAACGTTGTTCTTGGAATCAACATGTCCTTAATGAGATGAATCTGTAAAAGGCAACATCTTGAAAAAGAACTTGGATTATATTTCTGAGTTCAAATCTGACCTTTGACACTTACTAGCTTTGTGACGCTGGGCAAGTCATTTAACCCTGTTTGCCTAAATTTCTCATCTGTAAAATGAGCTGGAGGAGGAACTAGCAAGCCACTCTAGTATCTTCGCCAACAAAACCCCAGATGAGGTCATTAAGAGTTGGACACAACTGAATGACAACACTGAGAAGAAGTCGCCTTGGAAATCATTTATCATTAGCACATTTGGTTATTCTGGATCAAATCCACTACTGAGGTTCAAATATTATACAGCACAGTGTGTGCATTATTATCTATTAAATAAAAGTTTTGGGGGGGAGGGGAGAGAAACAACTTAGAATGTATTTATTTATTTTTTTTAGCACATTGGTAGCTTAGCATTGGCTACACACTGCCGCCTTTTACACTTCAACACTTAATTCCAAATTGTCAAAGAAACAGCTGAAAGAAATTTGCTTCTTGAAAACATTGCATTTGTCTTTTGGGCATTGCTTCCCTCCAGGTACAGTCAACACAATCTGGCTCAATTGACGGGCAGATTTCTTAGCCCTTAGCAGGCATATTCAAATCATTTTACCTTTGTGCTAGTTAAATGTTCTTCCCTAACTGAGTTGCCTTCTCTATGTTGGTTTTATAAAATTGCCAGAGAACCCATAGAAATAGATGCAGCTGGTGCAGTGCTCCACAAAGCTATAAAAGGGAAGAAAATTGCAAACTCTGAATCCTGACAAGATGGCAATATCATGGTGGCTGCCACAGAAGCAAAGAATATTTTCTTCTAGTGGTTGTGCATCTTGACCCAAAGCATGGTATTCTCTGTGCTTTTGATTCAACCAATCATTATATAGAGAGAAATACATGAAAATTAGTACTAAGGACCTATTAGGTGTCCAGTGAAGTATCAGTCACTGTGGGGAGAATACTGAAGTAAATAAATGATCACCATGAGCTGACAGTCTAAGCAGAAAAATAAAAGTAGTACATGTGAAATGAGAGCAACCAAATGTGAATCTGTATGGGCAAGGAAGCCATGACAAGTAGAAATTACTGTTGTTTTCAGTATTAATCCTAAGGTTTAGAGCTGGAAGGTATTTTGGAAACCACAGATGAGGAAACTGAGGTTCTGTTGCTGGTGAGTCATTTCAGTCATGTCCAACTCTTCATTTGGATTTTTCTTGGCAATGGTTTGCCATTTCCTTTTCCAGCTTACTTTACAGATGAGGAAACTGAGGCAAACGGAGTTAAATGATTGGCCCAGAGCCATGCATCCAATAAGTGTCCATTTGAACTTAGGTTTTCCTGATTCCAAGTCCAATCCTATATCCACTGTACCACCTAGCTGCCCCAAACAGATTTAGAGAGGTCTAAATGCCTTGCCCAAATTCACCCAGGTGGTAAGGGTCAGAGATGGAACTTGAACACCGGACTTCAAATACCATATAAAGATAGAAGAGGATGAAAACTGAGGAAATATATTTTGCAGGATTTTTCAAGAAGGAAGGAAAATCTTTGACAAACTTTGAGAGCAGTTTTAGTATGGGGTTAGGTTCAAATTATAGTGGAGCTGGCCAAGACAGTTAGGAAATAGAGAAGTATATATAGAACATCCATTCAATGAACTTGGCTTTAAAAGGAAGGAAGTAGCTTGAGATTCCCTCTATTTCTTACTGGGCAAATTTCTTTCAAACAAAAGTGTCTGTCACTCTATTGCTTCCCTCTTCCCATGAGTAAAGAGAATTATCTGGTTTTTTTTTCAGGGCTATTGAAAGAATGGATGGAACTTTCAGGCTGGGGATATAACTAGACCAATAGAAATGATACATCCTACACCTCACAATAAATCCTATCCTTATCCTTATAAAATCCAAGATGCACAACCTTGCCTAATAAGGCAAGTAGGGAATTATTGCTTTGGGGGCAGCAACACTGAAGCTATATTTGCTTTTGAAGGAGACATATTGTTGACATAAATCTTACCTAAAGAGTTTCTTTTAAATCAGTCTTATGACGTATTGACATCTTTTTTCCTAGGAGATCTTTAAATACTGAAAAATACATTGAAAATTAGAGCTAGAAAGAGACCTTAGAGGTCATCTAGTTGTCTCCTTCATTTTATCAATAAGGAAACTGACACACAGGGAAGTTCACAAGATTTAGGGTTGCAAAGGATCTTAGAAAACCTCTAGGCTAATCCCTTCATATTATACATGTAATCTACCTTTTTGAAACTTGGCCAAAAGGCTTAGACACATATCAGAGGGAGATTGTCTGGGGGCTGGACAGTCTTCTTCCCAGAGTTTCCTAAACTTGGCATGGGGGTGGGGGTTGGGGATCAGTCTTGACCCAAGTCTTGCCACTGCACTGGATGACTCTGGAAGAGAGAGCAAGGTTGATGACTTTGCGTAGCTCAGCCTGACTAAAATCCAATGCACTTACAAGTCAAGACATCCTCCTCCTGATGTCACTGGTCCTCTGAGAGCAAAGGACGAACAACAATCTGTGAGTAATAGTAGCTGTTCCACCCCCCACACCTCCCCAGCCAAGTGGCCAATTCCACTTGGGCAATGATGCTATTTTCTCCTTCTCCTCTTCTCCCTCTGTCCACTTGGGGAGTCATGCCCTTACATGTAGGTGTTCTATAAAAAGGAATATAAATTTTGATTACTTATACTCAGCAAGCTCTCTTAGGGTGTGGGGACTAGATTTCTTTTACACTACTTATTTGTTCCATGATTGTTTTTTTTTTTTTTAAAAACTGAGACAATTAATTCCTTTGTCTTATGTAGTTTTCATTTATGATTTCTTGAAATACAGCTCTGGATAAAACCAGGCTTTAATAAAGTCCAGTGGGATTCAAATGGAGCTATTTGACTATGTTTTTAAACCCAAATCACTCTGGCGGTCACTGATTGGCCAATAATAGATCTAAACACTGTGTCTGCAAAGACAAAAAACAGGGGAGTTCCTATCTTCAGGAAGCTTAATAGGGGAAGAAAACAAATATTGAGAAATAGTGACCAGGAAGGAATGTTTTGGTTAGAGAAATCACAGGAGTGGTGAGTAGTGTTGTGGGGTTGGTAATATGTATGTAGGGCATTTCATAAAAATGGCTAGGGAATGGTGGTATGTTGGGCCTGGATTGGTCTTGTTATGGTGAATGCTGATCAAGCAGAAGCCCAGGGGTGCAGGATAGAAGTAGTGTTAGATCAGGATGGAGAGCAAAGCATAAGAACCTAGCATGAAGATGGCCAGGGAGCAGCAGCCAAGGTGGGTCTAGAACAGGCTAAGTATAGTGAAGGCTCATCAATCAGAAACCCAGGGACCTACGTTACAACGGGAGTGCTGACTAGGAGCTGAACATATGAACTAATAAGAAGCCCTGATAAGAACTATAAGTGGGTAAAGCTTGGGTAAGCTACTTTCATTGTCAAACCATTGGCAGCTGCCATTTTGGGTATATTACATTTTAAAAGAAAGCTCTGTCTCTGAGGGAAGAGGAAGCTTCAGAAATTACACGTCTGTGAAGGAAGCCTACTGACACTCAGCTAGTTCTTGTTGCTTATACAGGTATATAGATTAGAAAATTACAATTTATGGAGATTAAGTTGCCAAAGTCACTCAGGTCAGCTCCTATGATTCCAAATTCAGCATTCTTTCTTTTATAGCATTCTAGAGACAGATAAGTAGAATGGTAGACAAAGAGCTCTGGATGTGACGTCAAAAAACTAGAATTCAAATGCTGTCTTAGATGTTTACTAGCCTTGAGAAAGTCACCTATCCTTAATTTGCCTCATCTGTTTCCTCTTCTGTAAAACGAGGATAATGATGAACACTTACCTCATAGGTTTATATGAAGATAAATGAGATATTATTCATAAGGTATGTCACAAATCTTAAAGTACCATATGAATGCTAATTATTTTATTTAGGGAGCATCAGAGCTGGGACTAGAAGTCAAGACTCCTGACTTCAGATCTAGTGCCCATGCTACTATGGAATCAATGAGGTAAATCCATTAGGTGTCACCTGGAAGGACACTATCTCTTTATTTTGCTATAATGAAGGAATTTACTATAACTACATATAATAATAAAGCTTTAAATATAAAGAATGCTTACAGTTTATTCACACATGAATATCCCAAGTTGTAGCTCATAAATTAAATACCAATCTTTCTTTTCCCTGTTCCTAAATTTTGTTCAAGATGTTATAATCAAGAGTATATGATATTGAAAGAGCATTGCATATATTATTTGAAACCTTATCAAAACTGGCCCATTGGTGAGATATATCAAGATAGATATTTGAAGGGGAATGATGAAGTAGTAATGCCACATACAATGTCTCCTTATTTTATATTCATTCCTCCTTTATCTGGAAGAGTACATGGAAATCATATGAAAGATCATTCCAAGTCACTATTATATAAGAAAAATGCAAATCGAAAGGACGATGGTTTTACTTCACAGGTAGGAAAGAGGCAAAATGGAATTAATCCATCTTGAGGGGAATGTGGTAGACACACTAATATCAAATGAAATAATATTTGTTAAAAAGTGCTTAGCTTGGTGGCTGGGGCAAAATAAGTGCTATATAAATGTTTATTTTCTTTCTCCTTCCTAAATAGGTGGCACTGAACTGACCCAGCTACTCTGGAAAGCAATTTTGAATTATGTTAAAAAAAAGTTACTTAAGTGTCCATATTCTTCAATGCAGAGATTTCATTGCTAGTCATATATTCCCAGGAAGTCATACATAGGAATCTCCTGCATATACCAAAATATTTATAGCAGCACTTTCTGTGGTAGAAAATAACCAGAAACAAAATCGGTGCCAGTTATTTCAGGAATGGCTAGTATGTTATGTACATGATTACCAAGGTGTAATAAATGATGTGAAAACTATAGGGAATCATGGGAAAACATAAAAACTGACTGACATAAAGTGAAATAAGGGGAACCAGGAAAGCAGTACACACAGTGCATTAATGTAAATGGAAGAAACAACAACAAAATCCACAATTGAACGCTATGTACTTGTAACTGGGTCTTGTTCCTGAAAAAGAGAGAAGAGAATGCACCTTTCTGGCTTCTTTCCAGGAGGGGGAGGACTGTAAGTGTGGAACATTGAATGCTCTATCAGATTTTGCTGATGTGTTTGTCAGTTTTGTTGAACTGCTCCCCCCTTTTATTTTTTATTATTTGTTACAAGGGAGGGGGAGAGGAATATACCTAGAAATGGAGGCAATATGAAAATAAAAACTATCAATATCATTTCTAAAAAGGTAAAAGAAAAAAGGACCTTGTGGGAATCATAATAACAAAAGTTGGCATTTATAGAATATTTTACAAGATGCTTTACAGTTAGATGTAACATAGACCAAGCTCTTTGAGATCAGGTACTGTCTTTTGGCTTTCTTGGTAAACCCAGTGTTTGACAAGAGTGCTTGAAGTAATTGGTACTTAATAAATATTTACTGAGCTAGAGCAGATGTAGACATTCTCTGATTACTTCCTGTCAGTCAGAAGGGGACTTTGGTCATGCCTGGATTTAAGCAATAGACTACTGCCTCAAGTCTCTTCCATACTCTAATTCATTCTCTACTCAGTTACTAAAGTGATTCTCCTAAAGCCCAGGAGAAAATCTAAATTCTGCTATCAACTTGTGAATAAACTTCAGTGGTGCCCTATCACCTCCAGGATCAAATATCAAATGTTCTGTTTGTCATTCAAAATCCTTCATAACCTATGTTCTCCCCTTTCCCCCAACCTTTATAGTCTTCTTATACCTTACCCCTGACCTATATTCTTCCAAACAGTGGCACTGTCTTCTTAGCTGTTCTACAAATAAGACATTCGGTCTCTTGACTTCTGGCATTTTCTCTGGCTGTTCTCCGTGCCTGAAACGCTCTTCTCTCTCTGTTCCCAACTACTGACTTCCCTGGCTTCCTTTAAGTCTCAGCTAAAATCCCAACTTCTACAAGAAACCCTCCCCAACCCTCTTAATTCCTGGGCCTTTCCTCAGTTAATTATTTCCTATTTGTCCTGTACACATTATACTTTGCATATTTTTTTTTTTTTGCATATTTCTCCCCCTTAGGTTGTAAGCCTCTTGAGGGCAGGAGCTATCTTTTGCCTTTTTTTTGTATCCCCAGGGTTTAGCACAGTGACTGATTAATACATGTTTATTGATGAATCGATTGATTATGAATCAAGGGTTTGATTGACTGTTGAGACAGAAGATCCGATGACTCAGTGGCTTTCCAAACTGAGTTATTAACCTATCTCTACTTCTCTTTTTCTTTCCACATGCCCTCTTAGCTATGAACTTCCTAAGTGGCATCACTGAACTACAGTGAGATGTGGGGAAGGATTGGTTATTACTACCCCTGTACTCTAGAGGTGAGGCTTAGGGGGTTGCACTAGGGCCCTCAATTGCCTTTGCCTCTTTTGTGTTGGTATTTTCCAGGTCTTTTGTGAATGAGTAGCTTGCCGATGGATAAATCAAGGTATGGAAATGACCTTCTGAGCTTGAGAAGTCTGAGAACCTTGGTCCAAATTAGATGGAGTTTGTGGCTGGGGAAGATTTTCCACTGGAAAGATCATTGACAAATCAGAATAGGGAGAATCTAATCTCCCAGCCTGGTTTACCAGAGGATAGGGACTTCTACAGAGAGGTTACTGAACAAACACAAAATGTAAAATGCTTAATTAGCAATCCCAAAAACTGCTTCATGCTATGATCAGGTTTAAGTATCATCCTCCTAGCAGATTGTAGCAGTAGTTATAAGTTGTTGTTGACACTTAATAGGTTACTGAATCCTACTCCATTAATATTTACTAATTTTAACCTTTTTATATGTATAAATGACCTATCCCATAACCGACTCATATTACACTTTTTTTTGGCTTTCATTCTTTTGAGGAGCCTCTAGACTTGTGATCCATAATCTAATTTGCTATAATTAAGATCATTCCCGAAGGACTAAAGTGGGGCACTTAAAAACCCATTGAAGGTCAAGTTCTCTCAGAGTGAACCTAGTCCAAACTGCTTAGCAGGCTAAAGAACAAGAAGTAATGGAATAGCCTAGCCCCTGTGGGTCTATTGTTTGATCCTTGTTTTTGAAGAGGACCACAACATCACTGAGGTGATGCCATGACACGCAAGTCATTGGATTTAAGTAAGGGAAGGAGGTGCAAAGTCACCAGCCTCACTTTATCCTCTGGAGCCATCCGGGGTCAGTGGCAAGACAGAGATCAGGACGACTAGAGATGGCCCAGGATGCAGTGGGAGGCTTTGGCCTTTTTAAGCTAAGGTCTTTAACAGGTCTCAGTATGACTGAGGCAATGCCCATTCAGTCATTAAGGCCAGGTAGGAAAGGAGGCAGAGAATGGCCTCTTTTACCTAGTCAAAAGAAATCGGTCTTTGAGGGGAAGACTGTCAGAGTTTCTGGCCAAAACAGAAATAATTGCTATTTTCATTCACTCTGAGCCAATCCCAAAGTGGGACTTCACCTGGGACCTATTTGTGGGTGTATTGATGAGAGCCAGAGTATAGTGATTCATCAAGGCTCAACCAATTTTGTTGAGCTACTATACTGCTGTTATCTACTTCTATGAGGTAGTTACTATATGTACTGTGATCTTCATTTTACAGATGAGGAACCAAGGCTAGTTGCAGCTCAGAGTTACTTGTTCAGGGTCATATGGAGGCCAGGAACTCAAATTTAGTTCTACAGACTCCATATCTAGTCTAGAAACTCTCATATAGGAATTATATGCAATCACAAAATAATTTACATATTGAGTACCTTGATTGGGTGCAAAAGTTGATGAAGAGGAATTAAAATTGAACAAGAAGAATTATGTTATTTTCCATATTATCACACTTTCCTTACCATGATCATTGGTGTCATTGAGCACAATGCCCTCTGGGAAGGCATGACTCCTACCTGATTGCCAATCTCTTTGCATAAAGTGGATTTGGAGAGTGTTTTTAAGGATTAGCAACAGACTTGTTTTTCCCCTTCATTTCTATCTCATCTTTCAAAAGTTTCCTATTCCTTTTGTAGACCCTCTGGGATTTCCTTTCATCTTTTACTCTCTTTCCCCTTCATAAGTATGTTTTCAATTCCTAACCCTCAAGGATAATTTTACCGTTCTCCATTCACAGGAGTGCCCAGATTCTCTTTTCTATGGTTCTTTTTTTCTTTAAAGAATCCCTGAGTGTTGTTGGGAAGTAGTTACAACCAGGGCTTTGAGAAATTGTCTTCTGATTCTTCCCAACCATCACTTTAACATTCATGAGTTATTGTGGACTTGATTTTGTTAAGCTTTTGTTAATATATCTTTTTACTCCTTTATTTCCTATATCTAGATGTTAAGACCAACACTTATCGTAACTATTATGTCCCTTAACCTCCAGCCAGACTATGAACGTCTAAGAAGGGAATTTACATTTTTTTCTTTTTATAGCAGAGTAGAAATATTTTTATTTCTGTCAAGGGACATTGACCCACAGGAAAAACAATAAAAAAAAACAGTTGAACTCCCTATTCAGAAAATAACTTAATTGAATGTTTTTCCCTCTTAGGGAAATAGAAAACATTCATCTCATTTGTTTTTCAAACTAAAAGAAACACATAAAACTTGATTCAATAAAGACAGTGTCAAAATCATTCAAAAATATAATTCACCGAGCAGTTGAAACAATGTACCTTTTTTGTGCAGAGATGAGGGATTATGAGTGTTGAGTATTACATATGGTTGAAGATTTAACTGATTTGCTGGTATTTTTCTTGAGTTACCTTTCTCTCTCTCTCTCTTTTTCCTTTGGGGCAAGGGATGGCTTGTTAGGAGAGGAAGAAGGGATATTGGAAATTAAGATGATATTAAAACAAAAAGAGATTAATAAAATACAATTCAATTTAGTGTAGTATATTCTAAAATTATAAAAAGGTTCTATACTATGGTCAGTTAAAGGCATAAAGATGAAAAGAGAGGAGAAATGTAGAGCGATAAGAGAGAGGAGAGAGGAGAGGGGAAAGAAAGACAGATGCACAATGAGACAGAAGGACAAAAGGGAAGAGAGAAGCAAGGGAAAAGAGATTCAATAGATTTCAAAGTACTAGTCACATTGCCTTTCACTTGGAATGTGGCCTTAAGTGTGTTAACTCCTGACCAAAGTTAAATCTTGATAAGGTCTATTCTAATCAACAACTGGAGCATTCCACTTGGAAATTATCTTCTGAACTTTAGCAGTAGTAAGTGGGAAAATAGTATCCCAAGAGATCTGTGAAATCTAACTGAAGGCCAAATGTGACTCCCATTCTAAAGTTCTCCCACCCTTATTTTTTAGCAATATATTTACAAGGAGAGAATCAAAATGTCATTTTCTAGAGTAGAGGGTGACAAGAGAGTCAAAGGTTAAAGGCTTTAAGACTTTTGACTATGTGCCCTTGAGAGCTACAGCATCCTCGTTTGGAACTTTGATCAAATCACCTTGATGCGGTTGGGGAGTAAGCTTGGGTGAAATACTGTTTGACTCATTTAAATTTCATCAAGATGGATGATTGTTTGGACCAGGGATTGTATGTGGCAGGTAGAGACATGCAGTGGGATCTGAGTTTATAAAGGAGCTAATAGATCAACATCACTAGATGGAGAAAGAACTGATCACAGACAGATATTAGCATCTAGAACAGTGGTTGTTCAGTTGTTTTTCAGTTGGACCCAACTCTGTTACCCCATTTGGGATTTTCTTGGCAAAGACAGTGGAGTGGTTTGCTATTTCCTTCTCCAGCTCATTTTATACATGAGGAAACTGAGGCAAACAGGGTGAAGTGACTTGCCCAAGATCACATGGTTAATAAGTATCTATGGTTAGATTTGAATTCACGAAGATGAGTCTGACTCCAGGCTCACCTAGCTGCCCAGAGTAGTGCCATTAAACTCAAATAGAAATGGGGACCACTAAATCATGCATAAGGATCCTGGAGGACCACATATTACTTAGAAAATCACACAAGTTTATTTTTTTATTAACACAAAAACACATTAAAATCTGATAGGGACTACATTTTAATCTTGTTCAGGTTGCACTCAGGAGTTTTGTGGTTTGTGGACTGCACAATTGACACTTCTGTTCTACAGAATGGACATGGGTACCTGGTTAGAGTTTGCTTATTCCTCTTCAAATGCCTTTCAGTTCTGGTGATGACATATTTGGAGAGGTAGTGGTAGAGCGTTTTGGGACAGGGATGTTAGCTCTGGAGAAAAGACCCAAGTGACTTAAGAGTTTTAGATAGGTAGGGTCAGTGGTATAATGGTAAAAAGTTTTAGTCTTAGCCTTCTGGAGAGAAGAAGAAGAAATTTGGCTATAGAATGGGAGGCATAGCAAAGTCAGAGCCATAATGTAGATAAACCTGGAACTTGCCCTCCAACTCCTGTGGGTTATTTGGATAGTATAGATCCAATGGGAAAGTGTAGCTTCTTTGGCAATCCCTCTTTGGCATTTGTCTCTTTTCCCAGCAAGTTTCAATTACAGGGTGGTGCTAAAGCCTAGGAAAAAGGCAGGATTTCTTATTGCCAAAATGATTGTTTATAGTTACTATGAGTCATTTTTTGTTTTGGGAATTTTTTTGATGGGGTGAAATAAAGGCTCTCCTGTATCTGTTATATATTATTACTGTAACCTGTGGCTCAAATCCATTTTCATAAGACTCCCCAATGGGGAGATTTATTACACAATGTTTGGGAGCAAGCTTGGGAAAAGAGAGACTCCGATCTTCTGGCTTCCATTTTTGAGAGGGATATCACATGCTTCCAGATTTTCTTTAGAGAGAGGTCCCTGAAAGGAGAGAAAGACTCTGGGAAGGAGTCAACATGTTGAGGAAGTGTCACGTCAATCACAATTCTCTCCCTAGGTTGTTATACTAGAGACTTCAGGGAATTTCTGCTTGTGTGAGATCTGGGACTTTCTTTTGGGTGAGCAGAGCTATCTCTCCTCTGATGGAGAGTGCGTTCACTCCATGTATTGTCTGGCATATTCTCGTCTTTATGCCTTCTCTGATTTCTGTTGGTTATCTCTTGGAGAAACGGGTTTATTTGCTATTTGTTACATGTAGTCTTTGCGGAACTGACATTTGGTGGGAAGGAAGTCAAGTCTGAGGTATATAGCTTGGAGTACACTTTCTCCATTAAGAGATAACAATCAGTAGCTTACCTTGAGACTAGCAATTATTTCCTACTAGACTAACAATATTTAGGGGAGGAGGCAATAGAGAGAATCCTAAACCAGTACCCTTTCTCTGAGGATAACAAAGTGACCAACCTCTGATACCAGTTTCCTGCTTCTCCTCATAAGAGTCAGTCTTGCTTGGAGAAGAGTGGGTCAAGAACATGAGACTGACTCCTTGTGAGCCACATCTAGACATATGGACGTACATAAACTACATGAATAACACACACATCTTACATTAACTTGAGAGCTTTCAGAGGAACTGAGGACCCTTTTATTCCTGATATCAAGTTTAGAACTCTTTCCATATGTGACATGCCTCTCTGCCTAATCTCATACCTTAATTAGAAACTTCTGAATATCCTTTATTAATCACTTTAAGACTTCTGGATTAGATAAACAAAAATAAAGTCACCAATAAATGGATGTTAATGAAAATATATAAATAATGTTGACAAACACATTTAATAAAGATGTAAAAGAACAATGTGGAAAGTAATGAGCCTATTAAGATTCAATTATGTTATTATTTAAAAGCACTATAAACATTATATTTTATTTTATACCCATTTCATGTTCCATAAACTAAATATGAATAGATAATAGCCATTGCCACATTTAGTTTAGTGGATTTATCGTCTTTAATATAATTTGTACCTCAATTATTTCTAAATAAAATTAGACTTGCTATCACTAACAGTTTCTCACTCACTGGCTGTTCCCAACAGGAATCCATGGCCAGGTTTCAGTTCTCTGCAATAAAGAAGAGTTGCTGAGGCACCATGAAAAACCCAAATAAATTCAGGAAATACTCATTAAGCACTAATTCTATCACCAGTGAATCATTCCCGTGCTACTCTCTTTCATTAGCATGGGTGCAAGCAAGGAATATATTTGGCTTCAGAAGCATGGTAATAAGTGGGCTTCACCTCACCCCCAGAAATTGCCTCAGTAGCAGAGAAGCTGCTCCTGGGCTTTAAGTATGAACAAATACGTTGACAACATTTGGGAAAATTCATCTATTTGCTAGTAGGAGGTAACATGGCACAGTGGATAAAGTGTTAGAACTGGAGACATACCTGGTCTCAAATCCTGTCTCAGACATTTACTCCTCATAAGAGCCTGGGCAAGTCATTAGCTTCCTTCAACCTTTCTTTCTTCTTTTGTAAAATGAATGCCAATAATAGCACCAACTTAAAGTAGTTATTATACTTTTCAAATGTAATAATTCACATAAAGCATTTCACAAACCTTAAAGAACTATACGTGTGTGATCTCTTATTATTATTGGGTTTTAAGGGTTTCTGACCCTGAAAGCTTAGTGCCTTCAATTTACAGGGAAGGAAATTGAGTCCCAGATTGTTGTCTAAAGTCACACATGTAGTAGCAGAACCATTGGAGTTCAAATTTGGTGCGCTTTCTACTACATACCTCCTTATCATCAAAACACAGGTTTGGAGACAGAAGGGATCTTTTAAGTCATCAAGTCTCAAATCCTGTCATTTTACAGAAAAGCAAACTGAGGCTAAAGGTTACATGCCTTGCTGGCACATCTATTAAGTGTCTGAGGTAGAATTTGAATCCATTAAAAAAAAACTTTGATGGGAAAATTTCGGCAGTCCATCTGCAACTGGGCAATACTGAAAGATGCTTACCCACCCAGACTACGTGAAATTTCATGATTACAGGAATCACTGAGAGGCATTGTGGTGAATGAAGGGATGCCAAATAAGGAACCAGGAGACCTTTGCTCTAGTTCCAGCTCCTCTCTTCGGACTTTAATTTCTTCCTCCTTAAACAAGGCCTAATCAGTGCTTCCCAATTCAATCCACTAGGATGGCCAACGGTGCTTCAGAAACTGCAAATTTCTAGACAAATACAAATTTCAGGGATCTAAGAATTTTAACTGAGCTATTATGGTAGATTCTGTCCCAAATAAGTGTTTACACCCTGTTCTATTGTACTAAATGTTATCTGCAACTAAATCATGTGGTTTCTAGGTTCTGAGCAAATTGATACATTTACTCTGTGCCAGGAGCAATTTTGTCAGTGAATACTTATGTGTGTGTGTGTTTATATTCACTCTAAAATATACATGATGTATAATGTCATATATACATACATATATGACAATGATGTGCCAAGAACAGTGCTAAGCACTTTAGAAATGTATCATTTGACCTTCACAATAACACTGGGAGGAAGGTGTGGTTATCACTATTATTCCCATTTTAACAGTTGGGGAAACTGAGACAGACAGAGGTTAAATGTCTTGCAAAGGATCACACAGCTAGCAAGAGTTTGAGGCCAGATTTTTAACTTAGATCTTTCTGATTCTAGGTTCAGTGTCTTATCCACTGAGCCGCCTAGCTACCTAGGACAAGTTATTTAACTCCTTTTTTTGCTTCAATTTCTTCATCTATGTGTGTTCGTCCTTCTTGTTGAAGAATACCATGCCATCAGATAAATAATGACATGACTTGCACTTGACTTTGCTTTGAGTGAAGGAGGGCTGTGCAGCTCATCACCAGCCTCACTTCTTCTCCAGAGCCATCTGATTCCAGTGACCAGATAGATATTCATCAGGATGACTGGAGATGACTCAGGATGAGGCAATTGGGGTTAAGTGACTTGTTCCAGATCACACAGCTAGTGAGTGTCAAGTGTCTGAGGTGAGATTTGAACTCAGGTCCTCCTGACTCCTGCATTGGTGCTCTATCCACTGTACCACCTAGCAATAAAATTAAGGGGTAGGATTAGGTAGGCTGACCGTAGTTTCTTCCAGCTCCAGCTGTATGTATTTACTATGTGCTTATGAGATGAATAAACCCATCACATCTGTGGCTCAAAAAGCCATTTTCTTGCTGTGCAGCAAGTTACAGCCAGATGCAGGTTTATGTTCCTGCTAATCCTTATTCTGGAGTTGTTTCAAACCTTCACAGAAGTGTGATTTACCTTCTAGGTTTTATCCTGCTTTATTAAAGGTGCAATGAATCTGAGCCTGAGAGGTCTGTCTGTGTCCATAATTTTGCCATCCTATGTTTCCTATAGCTCAGCAAACTGAGAATTCAGTAGTTTGCTTCTTCAGTCACTTTTGAATAATTGGATGTCTGGGTGATTCAGGCACATCTGCCTGGAGTCTCTAAATGTAGTTAAATGATGCTTCTCTTACATGCTCCCATGTGGCCATTGTATTCTACCACAAATTCATAAAGACATCACAGGATTTAGAACTGCATTTAGGATTTAGAGAATCTTAAAGGCCACCTATTTTATAATAATTTTATAGTTGAGGAAATGAGCCCAGAAAGATTAAGTAACTTTAGAGAAACACAGAATCTGAGTTGGAAGGGACCTCAGAGACTAAATCCAACCTGTACATGAACAGGAATCCTCTCTAAAATATCCCTGACACATAGTCATTGAGCTTCTGATTAAAGACCTCCAGAGACCCGTTGTCTTCTAAACCATCCCATTCTATGTTTGGAGAGTCTAATTATTAGGAGGTTTGCCTCTACATTAAGACTCAATCAACCTTTCTACCAATTCCACCTCTTGATTTCTCCTAATTTTGCCCTTGAAGGCAAAATAAAACACCTTGCTTTGCTTGGTGCAGAAAAGATCCCTTAGTTTGCTAGGCTTTTGAAGACCTCTCTACTACTGGTCTGTCCAATCAATAATCCCTTGCTCTTAGCTAATTTAGAGCAACTAAATACCATTTATCTGTTCCTGCTTTCAAGTGTAAGTGTATTTCCATTTGGTCAACATCTTTTGTTGAGCCTTTTTGAGGTTGGGGAAAAGTACTGGCTCCTGTTTGCATTTTTACCTATCTCTTCACGGCATCAGGTTACACCAATAGCCCTGAGACTCAGAAAAGTTTCAAGAAAATATTAGAAATACCAGAGAAGGAAGGTGTAAAGCTGTTCAGCAATTTCCCATCTTTCTCTGATTCTATAAAATCCCATTAAGTAATTTGATCAATATAGAACTAAATCTTTAACTCTCTCCCTCTTGGACTTTGTTCCCTTGTAGAATTTTGGTCTGTGAGATACTCCATAGCCTTTCTCTGAACCCTTTGAAATCCATTCTCCCCAAACCCAGGAATCAGAGCTTGGAAGAACAGGACTTTGCTTCAGGTCTTTTGCATCAAGAGACAAAAATACAAATAATAACTAGCATTTATACAGTGTTTAAGGTTTGCACAGTGCTTTCCATATTTTATCTCATTTGATATTCACAATAACCTTATAAGTAGACGCAATTATTATTCCATTTCATGGATGTCCCAATGGAGATTTAGAGAAGTTGTGACTTACCTAGGGTCACATCTGAGGCAGGATGGGAACTTAGGTCTTTCTGATTCCAAAGACACTACTCTATCCATTAGATTACCAGGCTATAGAAAGGAGGATCTTATTCCCTGCTTCCATCACCATCCTGGGACCTCACCTTGCCTTGCCTCTTATTGCTCAAGGGTGCGTTATCTCCCAGGTAATCACCACCAACCATCACTGTGGTACTTGTCTCCCACAGCCCATCTTATCTCCCAAGGCCCTCAGACTCCTTTGAAAAGAGGCCTTCCTGCTTCCTGACTCAATTACACCACAACTGTTACTCTTCCCCAAATGAAGTTGCTTCCTTTCCATATCTCACTTTGTCCCATGTACAAATCTTTCTAGATATGGCTCTGGTAGACATCAAACTTTGGCTGGATTTCTTCTCCTCTATCACAAATTCTTGAATGGAATAATCACTTCAAACCCACCTCCCAGATCCTCCACTCCCCCGTACTCCCCATGGTTCCCATCATCTCTATTTTAGTATCTGTTTTCTCCTTTCGGGTATAATCAGGTTTAGAATATAGACTTTTTTTTTTTAAACTTCTTCCTTTTTAAAGAGTGAAAGTATCATTATCACTACTTTGCTTTTGGTAGAGAAAGACCTCTAGCATATGTCCAGATAAATCCCTCCATCCCTCTAATATGCCTTCTTGTTAGGTAGCTGGGTGGTGTAGTGTACAGAGTGCTGGACTTGGAGTCAGGAAGACCTGATTTTGAATTCTGCCTCAGATGTTTCTTAACCGTGTGACCTTGTGGGAGTCACAACTGCTATTGGCCTTAGCTTCCATAAAATGGAGAAAATAATAGTACCTACCTTTACAGGGTTATTGTGAAAACCAAATGCAGTGCTGTTTGTAAAATACCTTACAACCCTTAAAGAACTCTACTATGTAACTGTTAGCTATATTTTTATGGTTATAATTTCTAGGTTTATTAATCTGTTTCCTTAGATCCATATCCATTTCCTCTCCAAGGTGCATTCCCGACTCTCTTATCTTGTCCTAGAAATCTCTTTGTTCTGAGAGCTCATTCTACTTTTGGTCCTACCTCTTCATATATTGGACCTCTGCCACTATGGACTCTCCTTCTGATTCCCTGGTTCCTCCCCCAACCTTCCATTTTAAGGATGTCTAGGTCAATCATGTCTTCATTTCTATCCAAGCTGTTTTCCTGACTTTCTGAACCATCTACCACGGCCCTGGACTGTGAACCCTCATCTCTTCATTCCCTCACTCCTTTTTGGCTTCCTTTCATGTATTGTCTTTCCTTAATGTGAGAGACAGTAAAAACTTAAATTTCCACAGAAGTTATTAGTTGATGAAGTCATTGAGCATTGACATGAAGTCAGATAACAAGAAGGGCAGCAGATTGCAGGTGGACTCAACCAATCAGGAAACAGGCAGTAGCCTTCAGAAAATTACAAAATTTTGATAAAGGAACCAAATGTACAGCTAGCTGGAACTAGCCAAGAAAAATGACCCAGAATAACCTGAAGAAAGCTTTTCTTCATTGCGCTTGCTTAATGAATCTCATGTATATAAGTAGACACACCCCACATAAAATTATCCCTCCATTTTCTGATCATGGGACCTATGTTAAAGCATGTTTGGGAGGGGGGATCACACCAAGTGTGGTTAGGTAATGGGCACGTAGAGAAGATGGTGACCCAATGGAGAAAGGACCAATCTGGGTCCTGGGGGGAGGATCCTGTCTTGAACTATTGGTATATAGCTCATCTCACTTCTGTAATTCAGTGCTCTTCCTTCCTAAGTGGGGGTGGGAGATGTTGAGTCTGCTTTTGGTCAAAGGTGTTCAATTCCTCTGAACTTTACTGCAGTAAATTTTCCTTGATAACCTTATTAGCGTCAAGAGTGTCTCTAACAACTTGGTACCCAAAGTGGGGCTCAACTGGCTGACTTTGGGCAGAGTGAGATAGCAGTCCCTGTAGGTTGAATCTGCTCCATTCAGGCACATGACCTCGAACAATGTTTTGGAGTTCAGAGGAATTGAGGGAAGCCCTGCTGACAGGTTATGGGCAGATTACAGGCAAAAGTAAGAAACACCCTTTGTTGATTGGGAGGCTCCTTGGGAACTATCTAGCAAGTCTGGGCAGAGGGCAATTGTCAGCCTTAGTGGACTGCAGATGGGAGGAATGGTTTCTGGGACTATCGTGGGGAGGAATCCCCAGGACAGGGAGTTACCCCAGGACAGCTTTTGATAGTTGGGATAACTTTTGATAGTCGGGATACTCCCTACTCAGGGAGATTGTCAGAGCTTGAAGACAGGATCAAGTATGGGAGGGGAAAGTTCTAAGGTACCTCAAGAAGGGAAGAAATCCCCAGGAAGACTGAAAGCACGCTCGCAGGGCAGAAGGGAACAATAAGTGAGTGCTCTTAAGATAATGGGACCAGGAAGGGGATAAAGAATCCTCTGAGTATTCCTTTGGTAGCCTGTTTGAAAGAATGTTGGCTATATTCCTTCCCCATCTGCTCCTGAAAGAGAGCAGAGAGGAGGAGGAAGGAGGAAGGGGAATCTAGATTCTGGGAAGGATCTTTTAAAACTGGCTAGAAATCAGAGTTTTTGACCAGTCTAATGCTTTGACAGATGTTTTGTCTAAATATGTTATGTTGATATTTCTGTGTAAATGAAAGTCTGTGTCTTATCTGACACTTTATAAGGTTGTAAATTTACCAGCCAGTCAGCAAGAGCAGAAAGACTGAGCTGGATTGTCCCTGAAATGCCACCTTATCTCCATCCCAGATCAGTTTCAGAGGAACAGAGGGACAAGGAGGGAGAGAAAGGGAGAGAAAAATTATTCTACTGTTTAGTTTGTATGGTTGGTAACAGCAAGTAAAAGAGTGTGAGAGAAGTGTCAGGTTAGGAGTAGAAAGAAATGTTATGTGCAGTTTCAAAGGGGCTTTAATCAAAGCCCACCAGAGGGAAAGGCAAGAAAGTTTAAGCAGGTAGAGATGAGAGGGGCATGGGTACTGTGGATTCAGAAGGCTTGAAAGAAGTGAAAAAAAAAAAAAGGAGAGAGAGAATCTCTCTTTTTCCCTCGGAGCAAAGTAAAGCAGGTTAACCAGTATTTAACCATTTCCTGCCTCACCCAAAGGAGAAGGTTTTGTGTAATGGAATACAACTGAAAATTAACTAAATTCATTCTGGTCGTGTTTGGAATTGTGAAAAGGTGAAATGTGTCACTCTTAATTTAACATTTAAGAGAGGTTGGAATTTATTCACCTCTGGTGAAAGGAAGTGGAAGATCAGAGAGTGAAAAAGAAATCTCAGGCAAGCAACCTATAAGAAGGGCTGAGAGTTTTGAATTTAGGTTTAATTAGGTCTGGAAGCTAAAGTTGGTGCTTTATGTTCTGATTAAATCAATGTATCTGATACTAGACAATGTGTTTTAAGTGGCAAAAAATAATATGACAAAAAAATAATAAAATAACTGTCTTTAAAAAGTGATCACTTTAGGATAAGGAAAAAGGGTTTTTATTATTATTGGGGTTTTTTTCAGAGAGGGAGGAGAAGAAATGTGTTTCCTGGCATGTAAATTGTTAGACATTTAGCTACCTCTAGGTAGGATAAAATTGTTAGGCATTTTATTTTCATTTGGAATATAAGGGAGGATAAAGGTGGTCTGAGTAAAGGTAGAAAGAAAAAAGAATGGTATAAAGAAAAATGGGAGATGAGGGAGCAATGGGACCATGTACTTTATTTCAGAAGATTTGGGTATGTTGAGGAAATGAAAAATTGATTGTAAAACCGACAAAGTTATAGAAAGTTATATTAAATTTTAAAATGAGTATTGTCTGGGGTAAATATATTTATTACTGGGATTTGTAATTGTTATGATTCAATTAATTATTGTTTCTAAGTTCCCTGCTTGGAAGGGAAGTGAAGCCCACCTGGTAAACATTGGTTCAAAATTAATAATATCTGTTTTACCTGGGCTAAAGAAAGTTAGACTATTAGCTTAAGCACATTATAAGTTAAGATAATTTAAAACTTTTTAAGAAAAGAAGGAGAAAGGTTATTCAGATTGAGCTTATACATATATATGTTTAAGATGCATATATATTGTTATTTGCCATTTATGATTGTAAGGTGCTTAACATAAAGGACTGCAGTATAAGGTAATTGTTCCATACCTGGTAACTTTGAAATGAGTTCTAAATGCCAAAAATAATAAGATAATTTATGGAAATCCGTTTGATATGTATTTCTAAACTGGATTGTATTTCTATAGAAATTTGATAATTTGAAATTGTTATAATTTGTTATAAACAAGCAGAGATAATGCTACTAATGTTGGCTCTGATGATAAATTTTCCATTTGAAATCTGGGCTATTATGAAAATGTGTATGCAGTGGGATAAAAGTTATAGTTTAGTGTCTGTGCAAGGTGATTTGAAAATGCACACATCTAAACAGATAATCCCTTATGTATGTGAGGCCTGATAAATCTTTATTGCTAATTGCAACTCCATGAAAATAAAAGAACTGTATTTAGCTCTAAGCTGTGATTGGTGAAACTTGCTGTTTGAGTTCTTGGTGCCATAATTAGTCTTGTTTTGAGTTTGAATTTAGGTATAATTGTCTGCATTAAATCGGTATCTGGGGGAATGCCATTAGATACTCAGAGAGAGAATGTGAGTGTTATTCCTGAGTCTGATTGTCTAGCCATGCCCTTGTTTTTCCTTTTTATGGCATGTTTCTGAAATCAAAAGAAGTAGTAGAAGAAGTGAGCACAATGCAAGCATGTCGACTTTCGCTGTTTTCAATCCAATAATTGGACAAAATTGGTATTCTTGTACCAATTTACTAGAATAAGAACATTCTTTCTGAATGATTTGGGAACTATAAGATAAAAGAAAGGAAACAAAGATAAAAATACAATGTTGAATCATTATCCTATAGACTAAGGTTGGAGTTTAAAGTTAACAGTGAGAAAGGTAAATCTGTACAGAATAAGATTTTTACATGTTACAAAATGATGTAAGAGTAATTGGGTATTAATACAATTGACTGAACTAAATACTGAAACTAGATCAGAGATATCTTCAGTTTGGGAAAAAGAATTTCAGTGTAAGTTTCTTAGAGGCAGGTAGCCTCTGGTAATATTTTGCATTCGTGGAAAAGTTAAATGTTTCTGTTTTGATTTGAATTCATTTCATGAACATAAGTTGAAGTTAGTGTTTGAACTTTATATGTGTAACTCATTCTTTAGACTGAGCATGGTTAGAAAGGGATAGAGAAACTTGGGGAAAATCTATTAGTAATTAAATCTATTAGCATTTAAATCTATAGTATTTTTAAAATCTGTTAGTTATTATTAGGTAAATCTATTAGAGCAGTAACTTATGACTTTAATGGCAAATCTGATTTTATGTTGTTATTTATTCAGGAACTAGAACAAATATAGAAAGGCATGCAAGCTATTGAGGTACCTCAACCAAGGTGAAATTGTCATATCTGAAACTGATTACTGGAGCTTGCTATTTTAAGATTTTATGGAATTATGAATTGACTGTCCTTCTGAGTCAGATTCAGATGTGGATATAAGGAAAGGCTGTCCAAGCCACTGATCAATGATGCCAATGAATCTGTGAGATGCGAGTATGACCTGCAAAAAGGTGGTATCTCCTGGGAAAGTTGGGAGAACAATTCTCTGCCTGAGCTGAGGTAGGAGTCTCCTGACTTAATTTCCCCTTTGACACCTGGAAAACTTTAATCTGGCTAAGTGCAAGTTGACAATCTACACAGCTTTTGCCTAGAAATTGATGTGAAGTTAAGGAAATATTTCCTTGCTTCAGCTATATCCCTACTCTTAGTGGCAAATTCCTATAATCAGTTTTGTAAGCATAATACCAGATCTATTAAATAATCGGTTGGTAGGGAAACATCTGAGGTTAAGACGTAAGTCCAAGATTAAGCTATTAGGTTTAGGATTGTAGACCAACAATAATAAATTAAGGTTCTTTAACTCTTAGTAATAGTATGGAGACAATCAAGTGGAAGGCTTGTGAAGTTAGCATACTTATATTCTTATCTCAGTTAATGTTAAAGGAAGAATGGTTTGTAATCTATCTTGTAAATGCTTTAAAGAGGAATAGCATGACCAGAAGTGGGAAATGATTATGACTGGATATGTACTGTGTTAAAAATTGATTTCTTATTGTATTTATGTAGATATTGGAGCCTGTTATTAATTTCTTAGTCAAGTCTTATCGTCGTGATGGGAGAATGAATAATGGACAATTGGCCAAAGTTCCAATTTTAATTTTGCAAGACTGATATGGGATATAAGGTTTAAGAATGGCAATTCATAAATTGTGTCAGGAGCAATTTAGTAGGAGAATGTACAGAGGAAAAATAACTTCTACAAAAGATGGCAAGATGATGCTCTGGTGAAGATGACTTGAATGAACATCCAGACCAGAAAGTTGCAAGAGATGATACCTCGCTCCCCAACATTGCTGTATGAGATGAAACTTCTAACTGGACAATTTATTGATTCTCCTTTTTTTTGGGTCTCTGTTTCTGTGCTTATGTAGAAGACTGACCCCTTGTAATTTGTCAATGCATCAATCAGTCTCTCCACTTTCCTACTTAAAGGAAAGATAGATGAACGGAAGAATTCATATGAGAGGTTAAGGGAGCATTAAAAATGTGGAAACAAAATTTTAAGGAGGGAAATGTTGAGATCTTAGTGGAAAGAACCACAGGAAACTCTCCATCAGATGAAGAATGTGAACTGATGTTAAAAACGTTTGAAGAAAGTTTAGGGAAATAAGTGTGGAAACATAACCTATATTGAAAGAAAAGGAGAGATCATGAGACACAGCCGCAACTTGAGTTTTGGTAGAAGTGATTGATTGATGAAGTCATTGAGAATAAGTCAGATAATAAGAAAGGCAGCAGACTGCAGGTGGATTTGACCAACTGGGAGACAGTAGCCTTCAGAAAATTACAAAATTTTTGATAAAGGAGCCAAATGTACAGCCAGCTGGAACTAGCCAAGAAAAATGACCCTGAATAACCTGGAGAAGGCTTTTCTTCACCGTGCTTGCTTAATGAGCCTCAAGCATATAAGTAGACACACCCCGCATAAAATTATCCCTCCATTTTCTGATCATGGGACTTACGTTAAAACATGTTTGGGAGGGGGATCACACCAAGGGTGGTTAGGTAAATGGGCAGGTAGAGAAGATGGTGACCTAATGAAGAATGGACCCATTTGTGTCCTGGGGGAGGATCCTGTCTTGAACTATCGGTATATTGCTCATCTCACTCCTGTATTCAGTGCTCTTCCTTCTTAAGGGGGATTAGGGTGGGGGGGTGGTGGTGTCTGAGTCTGGTTTTGGTCCAAGGTGTTCAATTCCTCCGAACTCTGCTGCAATATATTTTCCTTGATACCTTATTAGAGTCAAGAGTGTGTCTAACATAGAGCTCAGGGACAATCTTTCTTTCTGCTTGTATTTGTATTCCTAGGGCACATGGCACAGTGCCTAGCACATATTCAGTAGAACCTCAGTTTAAAAATTTAATTTGTTCCAAGATTCTGTTTGTCATGCAATTTGTTCATGTTGCAAAGTGATTTTCAAATAGGAAATAATGTAAAGTCAGATAATCAGTACTATATCCCCCAAAACATTCATATAAAATAATTATTTATAATTTTAGTTAAGTTTTTTGTCCCTAATGTGCCCCAAATACAATAGTAATTATTAGTACATCAATATAAACCAAAAATAAAATAAATTAATCTGAAGTTTACCTTTGAGAAGAGTCGTGGCTGGCATGAGGGAGACAAGAGGAAGGAGGAGGAAGGGTTATTACTTGGAAGGAGAATCTCCTTCCAGGAAAAATCAGGGATTTCAACATCAGGAGTGCCCTCTCTTATGCTTCTTTCACTACAAGTAAGACTAACACTGCTGCCTTCATTTATTTCTTGTATTTTAGAATCACTTTCATGTTTTGACTCAAGTCAAAGAGGTCGATTAGGCTGTATACCTACCTGAGATTCCTTTGTTTGATATATGAAAGCAAAAAACAAGAAACAAAACAAAAAAACCAACCCCCCAAAAACCCCATTGTCCTAAGCTGACATCATCCCTTTGTGAGCCATTCAAGTCCAGACATAATGTTCATACTGTGAATTTTTGTTCGTCCTGCAACATAAATTTTGCAAAATAGTTTCCCTCATCTGGCAAAGCATATGTAAACCAGGTTACTTGTAAACTGAGACTCTAGTGTAGTAAGTATTGTAATATGCTTATTGATTGGCTGTTCCTGTCTAGGTTGCTTATGGCATATTCTCTTTATAACTCCCTTATACTATCTCTTTTGTTGTTTTCTCCATGATCTTCAACCACATGTTTTCCCCTTTCATTCCACTTTCCTTACAAGAATTTATCTTCTTAATATATAATGCTATTTGATTACCATTTTTAACTCTTCTGTTTCTTTTGAAAAATGGTATACTCTTCCACAGACAGTCAATTACGAGTCAAATTTGTCCAATTACACCTAAGAGGCTGAATTTCCCTCACTATATTGGGATTCTTCAATTACCTTATTACCCAGATTTTGTATGAATATGGACATTTGAGGTCCTGTTTTTTTATTACTAGCTCTTTTTGAAAATTGCCTCTTGTGATTTTAGTTACTAATTTTCTTCATCTACATCATACCTGCTACTCTGTGGAGAATCTTGCTTGGCAAATGTAACTGGGCAATTTCCCCCCTCTATCATTTTCAATTTAAAATCTTCTTGCTCAATTTTGCAAGGATCCAGGCAAAAAAATATTTTTACTTGCCCTTGTGCATCATCTTTAACTAAACCTGTCATCTGTGTATTTTAAGTTGTGTTCCAGAAATCCAAACAGTATTCTAAGATACTTGCTTAAATTCAGGGATTATAGGTTTATAGATTTAAAGCTGAAAGGCATCTCTAAAAAGAAAGTAAGTATATAGAGATAAGAGGGTCTAAGATAGAACTCTGAGTAGCTCCTGTCCAAAAAAGGGAAAAGATGTTAGAAACACAGATTACATAGTTAGAAGGTACCCTAGAGGTTATTTAGCCCAAACTCTTTCTTTTATAAATGAGAAAATCAAGACCTAAAGAAGAGAAATGACTTGCCCAAGGTCATCTAGGTCATACATAAAAAAGCAAGGTTTAAACCAATGCCCTTTAATGCTAACCCCAGTGTCTTTCTCCCTACACAACTGAGGTATGTGGATCCCTAACAGGAAAGGGCATAAAAACTGAATAAGGTATATCATATTATTTTCCATCCTTTCTTCCCATACTTTCCTTATAATACCAGCCTATTGTTGGACGAATACCTTGTTTACTTGCTGTTTCAATCATCAGAAAAGAAGAAATCTTCCAGTCTTCTTCAACCTTACCCGCCCCACCCTCCCCCAACACACATAGTTTTCTTTCCAGTGGCATTGATACTTCTATCATGTTAATTAGCATAACAGGAGGCTTAGAATTCCCTTAAAGGCAGGATTCTATTTCAAAGGAGAAGATGAAAAAAGTGGTAGATAGAAAAAAATATAATTTTTATTTTGTTGCCTGGCAACCTTGTTTAGCTAATGATTTTGAAGAGCCTTTCTTTATACCTATAAATTTCTAGCATCTCTCAGTTTCTGGTCCAAAAATTTTTATGATTATGACACTCTAACTGCAACCCTGGCTTCCAACCAAACCTGGCATGTTTTGTGTGTGGTTACATATTTAGAAAGAAATGTGACTTCTAATAAATGAAGAGGATATTGAGGTGATGCTTTGTCCCTGTGTAGGTGTTTGATTAGATGCCACAGCTGTTTTGGAAGAGGAACACATGTGGTCCTGACATTCTTCATGGAGAAAGAAAGATTTTGGAAGCTGTAGACATGTAGCTATGTAACATACCCTTGATATAAATGTTGCCTCCCTAGAGACTTCAGAGATAGGACTTTCCCTTGAGTGAGATTGGGCTCTCTTTCTTAGTTTGAGAAGAGACCTCATCTTACTCCTAGTAAAGAGCTCATTCACAATTATATATTCTTTAGTATATTTTAATCTGTATAACTTCTCTTAATTTCTTTTTGTTGTTTTTCTTGGATAAACAAGTTTGTTTACTTTTGATTATTTAGGATTTTTCTTTTGATGATTGAATATTATTATTATTTTAAAATAGTATTTTATTTTTTCCAGTTATCTGTAAAGACAATTCTTAATACTAATTCTTCATAAAATTTTGAGTCCCAGATTTTCTCCTTCCCTTCCCTCTCCCTAAGATATTAAGAAATTTGATATAGGTTATGTATGTGCAATCATGTGAAATATATTTTCATATTAATCATGTTGTGAAAGAATAAACATACCAAAAAGAAAAAACCATGAAAAAAATAAAATGAAAACAGTATGTTTTGATCTGCATTCAGACTCAATCAATTCTTTCTCTGGAGATAGATAGCATTTTCCATCCTGAGTCTTTTGGAATTGGCTTGGATCATTGTACTGCTGAGAAGAGCTAAGTCAATCATAGGTGATCATCCCACAATGTTGCCGTTACTGTGTACAATGTTTCGGTTCTGCTCACTTCATTTTGCAGTTCATATAAGTCTTTCAAGGTTTTTCTGAAATCATTTTGCTTTTCATTTCTTATAGTACAATTGTGTTTATTACATTAATATACCACAACTTGTTCAGCCATTCCCCAGCTTATGGGTAACCCCCACAATTCCCAATTCTTTACCACCACAAAAAGAGCTGCTATAAATATTTTTGTACATGTACCTTTCTTATGATCTTTTTGAGGTAACAGACCTAGTAGCAGTATTGCTGGATTCAAAAGTATGTACAGTGTGATTGCTTTTTGAGCATAGTTCCAAATTGTTTTCCAGAATGGTTGGATCAGTTCACAACTCCACCAACAATACATTACCAATTTTTCCACATCTTCTTCAGCATTTATCATTTTTCTTTTCTGTCATATTAGTTAATCTGATATGGTGTGGTATCTCAAAGTTGTTTTAATTTGTACTCTAATAAATAGTGATTTAGAGCATTTTTTCCATATGACTATTGATAGCTTTGATTTTTATCTGAAAACTGCCTGTTCATATCCTTTGACTATAAATTGAGGAATGACATATTCTTACAAATTTGACTCAGTTCTTTATATAGTTGAGAAAAGAGGCCTTTATCAGACTTATTGACTTGATGTCAAAATTGTTTCCCAGCTTTTTGCTTTCATTCTAATCTTGGTTGCACTGGTTTTGTTTGTGTAGACACTTTTTAATTTAAAATAATCAAAATTATCCATTTTATATCTCACAATGCTCTCTGTCTCTTGTTTGATCAAATGTTCTTCCCTTCTCCATAGATCTGACAGGTAAACTATTCCTTGCTCTGCTAATTTGTTTATGGTATCACTCTTTATGTCTAAATCATGTACCCATTTTGACCTTATTTTGGTATGTGGTGTGAGATGTTGGTCTATACCTAGTTCCTGCCATACTATTTTCCAGTTTCCCTAGCAATTTTTGGTCAAATAGTGTGTTCTTATTCCAGAAGCTGCGATCTTTGGGTTTATCAAACACTATATTGGTATGGGCGTTCATTACTGTGTCTTTTGTACCTAATCTTACTTTTGATTATCTGTGATGACCTTTCATATTTGGTAGGAAGAGTCCAAGCCAATGGGTATAAGCTTGGGGCTACCCTCTTCCATTAGAACAACAATGGAAAAAGCTTTTGTTCTGAATAAAAGTGAACTTCTAGTTTAGAAATATTTGGAAGAGGGGAATGGGTATAAATTTATCCTGATAATCTTTTTGGAGATAGGCAATGTAAGAATCAAGTATCCAGTCACAGCTCTCCTCCTGCTCCCTTCAAGGTGAAAATTACTGTCTCTCAGAGAGGGGAGAACAAAATTCAAGAGATATTTATCCATGCCATGCATTTATATGTCTATACAATCCATATGCACATATATATCTTAAATGATCACACTATCTTACAAAACTGTGACACTTTTTTGTTTGTTTTTGCTATAAAGGGAAGGCATTTAAAATCAAGCAGCTAGGTGGCAAGATGGATACAGTGCTGGACTTGGAGTCAGGAAGACTCATGTTCCTGAATTCAAATTTGACCTCAGGCATTTACTAGTTGGGTGACCCTGGGCAAGTCACTTAACCTTGTTTACTTCAGTTTCCTCATCTGTTAAATGAACTGCAGAAAGAATGGCAAACCACTCTAGTATCTTTGAAAAGAAAACTCTGGAGATGATATGGGTCTGGTATGGTCCACGAGGTCACCAGGAATCAGATGTGACTGAACAACTACAACAATAGCAATAACGTTGTCATAGAATGTTATCTTCAGAGATTTTTGTCCAATCCCCACATGTTCTAGATGAGCAAAAGGAGGTCCAGAGAAGGGATTGGTCTAGTGTTCTATGGCTAGTCACCAGTACAGTTATTGTGCATCTAGAACTCAGGCCAGCTGTCTTACAAGTCCATACCCAAATATTTTTAATACATAACAATTGCCTCCTCTTTAAAGTATACTGTGCTTTCCTGCAGACCTGTGGTTTAATTCTCTGAGTTTTCATGATAGCCTTATTACTTTTAATCTCTTCAGCAGTTAATGGAAATGTCATAAACACCATCCCTGTGAAATACATTATATTACCCAATCATTGGCATTTGATAGATGAATTACATTTCCCCCAGCATTTGAAACTTAAGCACTGAATTTTAAAATTAAGTAGTAAACACAGGCTTCTGTCCAGCTGTATTGATTAATAAAAAAGCATAGTGGAAGCAGAATTACCTGTTTCTTACTGATAAAGGCTAGAAAATAACTTAATCATTTTAGTAGATACCACAAGCCAAGTGAATTAAAAAACATCTTGTTTCGTAGACAGACATTTAAACATTTCATTGTGCTAAAAAAATTGTAACTAAAAAACACATTAAGGAGGGTTATGACAACATATGCTTTTTAAAAATATATTCATTTGCTAGAACTGCATAAAGCATTTCATTTTCTGAAGTAATCGTGCAGTAAATTTTACCTAGGCATAAGCAGTACCTGGTTTAATTCATTTGGATTTGTTAATTTTTAAAACTTCGAACTAAAAAGTCATGCTTAAAATTATGAATTGCTTCTTAGATTTTCTCATTTTCCTTTGAAATGATTTTCTACTTTCTTATAACTACACACACACACACGCACACACACACACGCACGCGCGCGCGCACACACACACACACACACACACACAAACACACACACACACACACATACACACACACACACACACATACACAGGACAACTGTCTGGCCTATGAACAAATTAGAGCATTGAGGGAAAGCCTTTTGTTTAGCAAGATTTGAGAAGATGTGACTGTTCCCTCATGGAAATATAGTTCATGGCAGTGTGACAGATTTAGTATATGGGAGTGACATGTGTCACTGGTGTGGCAAAGTGGCACAGATTTCAACAGCAAGAGAGACAGTCTGACTCTTTTTCTGAAGGATGGATGAAATAAACTTCAGAAGTCTTTGCTTATAAATTCCTCTGGATGTTATGGGAATTTTGAAGTTTCTTTTTAGATATTTCACTGAGTATAAGTGTGCTAAATAAGTTAGTAGGTATGAGCTATGTAAAGTAACTGAATTCTTGACTTTGAAATAATATAAGAAGTAACAGGAACTGCTTTCAAATTATAAGACAATGGCTTAGCATAGGAGGAAAACATAAGAGGTTGCAGTCATGACTTTATCTTACCAAGAGTAGAGATATTGAGGAAATTCTCCTTCTCTCTCTAAAAAGTCAGGTGAACAAACTCTCAAGTTTGTTATTCACAAGGTGACTCAATGGTTAGTGCTTCCTAGGAAGGCAATCACCCCTCTTCTAACTAAGAGGCTAGGTTTGGGAATCAGTATTTCTAGGAACTGCTTTCTTGGGCCACTGAATAAGCATATTTCTGATGAAATGCAACTATTAATCATTCGTGGGGAGAGGGGGGAGTTGTGAAGAGACAACCTCATACACTTGACTCTCAAGAGCTCTTGGGACAAAAGTAGAATTTAGCTTGACATACCTTTATTAATTAGGGATAAAGACCCAAAAAATCCAGCAAATAACCAACAAACATTTATTAAACAGCTGCTATGTATTGGTCACTGGGGATACAAAAATAAAAATGGCATAGTACCTGTCCTTAAAGCTTTTAGTGGGAAAAACAATATGTATATGTATACAAATACACACAGACATACAAAATGTATACAAAACAAAAATAAAGTGTTATGGGAGAAATAACAATTACTTCCCAGCTTTTTCTGGGGTAACATTTCTAAAACAACATGGAAATCAAAAATATGAATGTTGATATATTGAATCTATGGGAAATAGGGAATTAGGTTCCTATGACCACCCAAAACTGTAATATTTTGCTGAAAATACATTTCTCTGCATATAATTTTTTTGTAAAAAATATTATCTCTGTTAATATAAACTTTTTCTTACACAGTAACCATAAAATAACCCATGAAATGCATAATAAAATTGGTAACCTGCAAACCATTTTTTTCTTGCAAGTAATTCCCCAGAATTCTGTGACCTTAGTGCTAACATCTCAATTTTTAAAAAACCAAACAAACCTGTAATTTCAGAGGATATTGACTTTTTGTAACACATGGAATCTACAGTACTCCAATACTATACAGCATGTAAAATCCTTAAAACTAAAATATTTTTTAACCTCAATCTTAACTTTCACTGCATCAGATGGCAGTATGAGGGTGTGGTACTGTATACCATACTCCTTTCATCCTCTCTATCTTGACTGCCCTCTGAAAACCACGGGATAGGTTAGTGTCAGACGACTGATACCGGGAATGTAGGTGGAATACCACCTCTATCCTCTGTCCTTCACAGCTGGTAGATGGCGTTGGAGATTGTGAAAGACACACTGGATTCAAATAGTTTGTTAGCAACATCTGTTTCAGGTGCCTAAGATCCCTACGGTTCTTGGAGTATGGAAGATGTGAATTGATATTTTACGTTAAAGAGGCAATTGATGATGGGATCCTCAAATGTGCATAGTTGCCAGTGTGAAAGTGAAAAAGAGGACAAAGTCTGGACATCAGTTTGATGGGCAGAGTATTCCAGCACTCAAGTATTGAAAGAGAGCTGAGACTGGGCACCAAGAGAGGAAGAGATCCCAGGGGATCGCTTAACTAGTGTAGCAATGGGTGCTATCTAGCAGCTTTGTTACTCATTATCCAGTTCTGAGTCACAGACTCAGGTTGGAGAGGAGATGTCCTAGAGGAATGAATGCTAGTTGTCTCTAGTGGTGTCCTAATTGTATACTGAGTAAGGAACAAGTTTGGGATGCAAATAGCAGCTATGTAACTCTAATCCCAGGAGCAGGAATTCATTTCTAGCCAACAGCTCCCAGTGAAAGCTTGCAGTAGAATAATCAAGCCAGAAGTCCTGGACTACACACAAGTAGTGGCTCTGAATGTGCAGCACTTCCCAGCAGACCAACAGTGGCTGAGCCCATCAGCAGTCTGATGAAACTCTCCATTAGGGACAAGCTGACAACCAAACCTAGGTCAGGAACTTCCTGAATTCCAAACAGGAGGACAGTGAGCAGTCTTTGCCCAGGGTCTTGCCACTTTGGAAGCTCTGCCCCCAGCCTGTGCTGTGAAAGGAATAGAAGCTCACTTCAGATATTCCCCTTAGAATGGACAGAGCCCAGCATGAACGTTCAATCCAAAGTCAAGAAGTAGACTAGAAATACAAGCTAACGAAAACAGAATCATACCATAAAGGGTTACTGTGGTGACAGGGGAACTTAAGACAAACACAGAAAGAGAGGATGACTTGAAAACATCTGTAAGAAAAGTCTCAGAGCAAAATGCAGCATGGAAATAAGTTCAGAATTCTTGGGAGAGTTAAATAAAGCAAGTTTAAAATGATTTTAAAAACCATTTACCAGCATGCCACAGAATGTGACCCATCTTTCCATCTTCCTATCACACACATGTACACACACACACATACACACACACAGATGCAAACATACTGTGCCACAGTACCTAAGGGGGAGCTGCCCTTGTTTCAGAGCTCACTGTTCTATTTTCAGTTTTATAACTTATCCCATGGTGGGAAAATAACCTCTATATCTCAGCTTTCCCATGAATGAAAATTGGTTTAGTATTTGGGGCACCTCCTTTCACATGTGGGCCTTCAGAAAAGTGATTTCAGTTTGGAGGTCCCCTGTGGATCATCATTCACTCAAAACCAGATCTCTCAATTCCTCATCAATGGGGGATTGAGCCAACCATAGGACACCCATTAGAATTAACCCGCATGTGAAATCTGAGTCAATGTTTGAAAAAAAAAAAGCAACACTAGCTTCCAAATGTCAGCGATGCTTTGTCTTCATTTTGTATTGATCTTCAATTGTCAGTGACTAGTAATACTGCAGCTTTAAGTGTTTCTGCTCAGGACCCTGTCAAGTGCTTATTGAACTATAAACAATGTACTAACACCGAGGAGCTTGGTATTTAAAAGTATCCTGTTGAGAAAGCTTTTTGTAAAGCAAAGATCCCTTTGTAGTATAGGTAATTACCTCGATGTATCATTTCTACAAGTTCTTTGAGCTTTCAGATTCTTAAAATTGAATCCGGTGCATCAAGTTTCCAGTTCTTTCCACCATACATGAGCAAAACTTGTGGGCATCTTTTTAATACTATTTTATTTTTCCCCAATTACATGTAAAAACAATTTTCAACATTCTTTAAAAAATTTTGATTTCTAAATTCTCTCCCTCTCTGTCTCCTCTCCTTAATTCCCGAGACAGTAAGGAATGTGACATAGATTATACATGTGCAGTAACATAATACATATTTTCATGTTAGTAATTTTGTGAAAACTAGGGGAGAGAGAGAGAGAGAGAGAGAGAGAGAGAGAGAGAGAGAGAGAGAGAAATTGTATGCTTCAGTCTGCTTTCATACTCTTATCAGTTCTTTCTCTGGAGCTGCATAGCATTTTTCATCATGAGTCCTTTGAGACTGTCTTAGTTCACAGCTAAGTCATTCACAGTTGTTTATGATACAATGTTGCTATCACTGTGTACAATGTCCTCCTGGTTCTGCTCACTTCACTCTGCATCAGTTCATGTATATCTTTCCAGGTTTTTCTGGAATCATAGTGTCTATCATTTTTTATAGCACAAGAGTATTCCATTGTAATCATATACTACAACTTGTTCAGTCATTCTCCAATTGATGGACATCCCCTCAATTTTCAATTCTTTACCACTGATTGTGGACATCTTTCAAACAAGATCAGATTTTCAATCAACTGTCCTCTTAAGATAACTGTTCCTCTCCCCTTTGCAGTAGCAGTAGTCAGATTCTTAGAAAGGAAGTCAAAGGCCAGAAAGGATTTTTTTTTTTTTGCAGGAAGGAGGGAGGGAAGAAAAAAGGAAAAAGATTACAGAGTGATAGAAATCCTGGCAGCAATACCTATTAAGGAGGTCTTGTGTTCTTCCTTGCTCTTTGATTTTATGAAACTGAAAGACCCTCATAAATCATGTCCTATGAATCTGAATTGGATCCCCTCAAAACTGCTGGTGTGAAGGAGAAGAAAGATGAGATCTTCAAGATGGATGAGGGATGAGAGATGGTATAAAAGAGTGACAGAAAGAGAGAGACAGATATAAGTAGAAAAATAGAGAGGGAGGGGTCTCAGAGCTATAACAGACAGTTGTTGATTCATTTTACAACTTTCCAGGGAAAGGAGAAAATATTTATACCACTCTCCAACTCCTCCCCTGAAGCCAATGAGTTAAAAGTTATGGTGTATAATACAAGGGATTAGTCTCTAGGTTATAGCTAGGTTATAACTAGGTGAAAACTATTTATAAAGGAGGTACAAAGGAGGCATCTCAATCTCTGATTAAATCAAAGAGTTTTCCTAAACATTCTGATAATAGTGTGCAAAATGGGACATATGGGCATTGAAGGAGGACTAGCACCTCTTGGTGTGAGGGCTTGCTGAGCCCTTTTCAATGCTCACCTTTGGTATCTACCTGGCACTTTTCTCTTGCCTGTCTCTCCGAGAATGCATGTTCTTGTTGCATGTGCAGCAGCCACATCCTGGTAAAATGTCTTGGCAGATGGGCTAAGCTAGATTGAAGGTAAACAACAGGCCATCAGTGAGTTAGGAGATTGTCTACCCCAAGCATGTGATAGGTAGGATTCTCAGGCTCACTGACACTTACTCTTCAGAAAGGAGTCTAGGGAACATTAGAATTTAGTAATTCTCCAATTGTCAAATAGTGGAAGGATTTTATTATGAACTCAGCATGAGAACTAGTGGGATCTCATTGCATGTGTGGATAAGTGGTGTGCCCAGTGGAGTACCACACAGAATCCATCTCACTGATTGATGAACATTTCCAGAGTGGCTTCAGAAGACTGCCCTCTCTGAAATAAAAGCCTGCAGAAACCACCAAAAGAACTGTTAACCAATACTGAAAAAGAGAACTAAGTGGATCGGTACCAGTATACTAAGGCATGAATCTAATCTATTTACTATCAGCTTTCAATGGCAAAGGAAAACACAGAGAAGATAGCCTTCATTAGGATTTTGGCAGTTTGAGTATATATCTGAGGAAATATTAGGAGCATCAGCCACTGACAGAAATAGTATTTGAAAACATCGACTATCTGAATGGTTGGTGTAACTGGATGGCATCTTTCATTATCTTTGAGAAGACTTTGGAAGCTCATACAAATCAACATGTGATCTCTCTGGGGCATCATACAATCTTATCAGCTGATATTTGGATGAGTCGCATTTACCTATTGAATTATGGTTTAGAGCAGGGGTGGGAAACTTGGGGCCTAGAGGCCACATGTGGCCTTCTAGGTCCCTAAGTTCAGCCCTTTAACTGAATCCAAACTTCACAGAAATAAATCTCCTTAATAAAAGTTACTCTGCAAAACTTGGACTGGGTCTAAAGGCCACACCCAAGAATCTAGAAGGCCACATGTGACCTCAAGGCAGCAGGTTCCCCACCCCTGGTAGAATCTCAGAAGATGGAAAAAGATGTAGAGACAAATAAACAGTAATCTTATAAGGGAGAACTTGGTTGAAAAAGGCCAACTTTTGGTCTATGGCCTCAGCTCAATAAAATGCTAATAGAAACATGCAATAGTATAATTCCCAAGTTCATTGTCAAGATTTTTAGGAAAAATTAGAGCTCTGCAAAAAAAGATAAAAGATATCAAGAATGCAGCATTCAAGATAAAGGGCAGATGAAAAGTCATTCCAAACCAAATAGTTGAAAGAAGGAACAATTTCCCATTCTAAAAATAGCCCCAGAGAATGAATAGGGCAATACATCATTACCATCTATTGCTCAGGGCCATACCTCACCTTTCCCAGCTTGTTCCTGACCTGCTGAGAATCCTGGAGGTTTACTACCTCTTCCTTCTAACCTTAGTTCTTCCTTCAAGGGCAGGCCCAAAAGGAAGGTTATACAGGCACAGAAATCCTAGGTAAGCACCTTTGGCTTAATTTATGGAATGGTTTCTCATTTAAAACATTTTATCAGGCTTTACAATTTTCTCATGAATTACATTGTTAAATTGTAATTTAAGGATTAATATGATGATAAGAAACCCACATCTTAATGTCATAAAAAATGTTATCAACATGTCAGTACTGTATAAATACTGTACAATAGTATAGCTTCTTGTACTCTAAATAGTCATGATCTGGGAGAGAAAACATAGACATTAAGAAATGACTAAACAGACCACTGAATTCTACATGAAATTCTTTCTCTTGATCCCCTGCCTCTACCACTGACTACTTAGTTCTTATTCTGGGCTCTATCTATTGTTATTGACTGGTCAGTTATATAAATTAACAAATATATTGGTGGCTAATTGGTTACAACATTGTGCTGATGAGGTCAATTTATAGTTAAAGTCCTTGTCTGAACCATTTAACTTCACTGATGTCTGTGGTCGCAGACGAACAGCAAGCATCCTCATATTTATATACTACCAGTCATAAAGAGAGTATGACTGGCTCAGTGCAAAATATCTCCACTACTCGCAGAAACACTTAAAAAGTGATGATGAGTCAATATACTCATGGTCTATAAAGGCAAAACATGCATAATTTATATCATAAATGCCTGATCCCAGGGTGGACCCTAGAGTAAATATTCCTGAATAAATACATAGGATCTAAGTTTCATGAATGTTAAAGATATCTTTAGAAACCCAGAAATAAATTGTCATTTTATTCAATAGAGTGTTATTTATTATCTAGTGTCTGACTACAAGACCTAGACTAAATCTTACAAACTGTCAAAAAGGAACTTTTCTTATGTTATAATCATAAGGCCTAGTACTATGTTTTGCACATAGTAGGAATTTAGTAAATATTTGCAGATTGGATGTTGTTATGGGAAATTAGATCAAACATAAGAATTATGTTATCCGGGGCATTATTGAGTATATGAAAATCAGATGCCTATGTCAAAATGGATTTGCTATTGGACTTTGAGAAAGTCTCTTGGAGGTATCAACAAATGAAAAACTTCGATGCATTACTCTGAAGTTTCTGCAGACTTACACTTGCAGCTAGGTGACTCAGTGGATAGAACTGTGGGCTTGGAATCAGGAAGACCTGAATTAAAATTTGTCTTCAGACACTTACCAACTGTGTGACCCTGGGCAAGTCACTTAATCCTGTTTGCCTTAATCCACCGGAGAAGGAAATGACAAAACACTCTCCAGTATCTTTGCCAAGAAAACCCCTTAGACAATATGGTGTTGGGTCATGAAGAGCCCGACATGACTAAACAACAACCAAATGGAAATTTGTTCAGTCTTATAATTCTTTGTCTAAGAAAATCTAAACCTGTAAAATGGTATTTCATAGTCTTCAGCAAGCAACTATGTTTCCTGGTACATCTACCATGTATGTGAACAGTAGGTCAGCTATCTCTTCTGGTTTTTTACTATTTGAAGAATTCAAATCCAATAAACATTCATGAAGTTCCTACCATGTGCAGATTGATTGATTGCTGAGAGCTGTATTAGGCACTTGAAGATTTACAATATGTAATTTTTCTCTTTATAAATGTTGAAGAAAAAAATAATACTAATTAAACCAAATAATTAAATAAATAATGCAATTTGATAAAATAGATAATATAAAATAAAATATAACAATAATAAAATTAGTTAATAAAATTAATACTAATAATATATATTCTGTGTTTTAGGCTCAAGTCTGCCAAAACTATTTTATTTAATTTATATTTCAGCTATTTCTAGGAGAGAGAAGTCCAAAATGAAATAATTCCCTATGCCCTCTGACATGATCCTCTGCCCCAAGAAGGTGTCAGGAAACATTTATAGGAGTATTGAACAAGAAAGATAATTTAAAAATATAATTAGGGGTGACTATTCCAGAATACTCAGTTCCTTCCTGCACCAGTCCCCTAAAGGACTGAAAAGAGTTCCTTCCTATGTTCAGTTTCTAGACCTTGAATGTCAAAAGAGAGCTGACGCTCTTCTTAAGTGGGTCCTGCTACCAGTCACTCCAGGTGGTGGGAAGGAAATCACACCATCTAGATAAACTTGTTTATCACACATATCATCACTTATTCTCCCCACTTTCCCAAATGGAAAAATCTAGAAAGGGTTTTAGGCTGGAGAAATAGTATTTTTTAATATTTCTAGACAAACTAAAAGGAAGTTTTTAAAATGTTTCCAACAATTCTTGTATTTTGGTTTTATACTTGAAATCCATTTCCTTCTTTGTAACTTTTTGATTTTGTTAGTGAATATTTATGAAATGTTAAACATTGGTATGAACCTACACTGACATGCTGACAAATATGAGATTTTTGAATTCAATAAATTTAACGAATCTTGGTAAGATATTTACAAGACACTTAACTCCGTTTTGGGCTTACAAAGATAAAAATGACAAAATGTCTGTCCTTAGGAAGCTTCCCTTCTATTGGGGATGGATATGGTATACAGAAAGAAATAAGCAAAAAACAAGGTCAGGAGTGAAAGAAAGAGATTCAAGGAATGTGCTCCAGGAAAATGTGGAGAAGGAATACTTTCAGCTAGTGGATCAGAGAAGGCTGTACAGAGAAGGTAGCACTAAACTTGCCTTGAAGTAACAGAAGTTACGGAGCTAAGGGGCTCCTGGTGTGGCCTATAAGAAGGAAACAGTCAGGAGGGGAAAATAGAGGGAGATATTAGAGCTGCTTTCAATCGTGAATTAGGGTGTGCCATCTAAACTATCTCTGCTTTTCAGGGCTTGGTAGTTAGTTACCTACAGAAATAATTTTATCACAAAGATGTTCTTAGTGGAATAGATCTTCTCATCATATTTCTCTTGTCTCTTTTCCCACAGAGTGATCACAAAAATGTTCTAGAATTCAAAACTTTGTTTTCTAAAAGGGCTATTCATACTTCTGTAGGTTGGTTGAATGCATAGAAACTATGAAATTATGGAAAACAAATAAGACCTTGGTCAAGTCCAACCTGGGTCAGGCTAGCTAGAGTTCTAAGGCACTTAATTTGCATCTTGGCTGTGGATTAATATTAATATTTCTTATTTTACTATAAAAATAGCTAGAAGGACTGATTTAGTTGCTACGATTCCTCTGGCTATTTTCAAATGAAAGTCATTTATTCCCCAACTCTTAACAGTTCAACTTTACTAGACTTGATAGGTGCTATCATCTTGTTTCTAAAATTCTTTTAGCATTTAGATTATAATTCCTCAGGATAATATATATATCTTTTTCAAGTTTCCCAGGATAGCCCATAGATGCTGATTTAGGTCATTATTTAGCTAATAATGTAGCCA
>CM053773.1:79363155-79403971 GCA_028658325.1 Potorous gilbertii | reverse complement strand
TATCACTAGCATGCCAGGAGAAGGGTCTGGTAAGGAAGTCCTATTTGCTTGCCTAACACAGAAAGGCATTCTCTGAGTTTAACAAAGGAGACTACTATGTCCAGGGTCTTCTTAATTCAAACTTTGGCCCTTATTAAAGTCTAAAATTTATATTAAATATTATCAAGAGAAAAATACTAATTTCCTACAAAAGACTTAGCAAATTCTCATATCAGAGGTGTTAGTCCTCTTTGAACACCCCATAAACACTTCGCACTTAAATAATTTTTTGGTTGATCAATCAAGATAATTAATTTAATATATCCTGTAATCCTTAAAACAGTTTACCACTATAGCTAGTGTGGTTATGGTTTCTGGGAGCAGGGACTGACCCTGGTGCAAATTTTAAAAATGGGCCAAGTTTGTCTTTGGCTCCCTCCCACCCTCGTTTGAGCACATGCCTATCACTGCCTGCTACCTTCTTCCAAGTTCTCATACTTTTATGGTACCTAAGACTCTCATTGTGGCAACCTGCCTGGGACTGTCTTCCCCTTACGGAGCAGTCCATATGCTCAAATTACTTTCCTCTAAACACCCCTAATCAAAACTCTCATTTCTTTCACACAAGTGATCTCAAGTGGGAGGGAAGCAATTTCTTTGAACTCGGTTATACTAAGGTAGCCTAATATTCCTCAGAACATTTCAGAACCTCAGGGAAGAAATTTGTAATCACTTAAAAGGAATTTGTCCTATTCATTTACATAAGAAAGACCAAGTAGATGCAGAATGTCTATTACCCAGCTTTTATCATGCATTTGGATGGACGGATTATAGAGCTTGTTCATCAGTATGTCTATCTAGGATAGATAGCACAGAGGGACAATAAGTTGACCTTAGGCTTCCACTGGAGAAGAGCAGGTAGAATTTCCTTCAGAAAAAGACAGAGCTCCTTTATTGACCCCAAACTTGATTTGAAAACAAAAGCTCGTCTTTTCAAACTTCAGCATTCTACTGGTGCTTCTCTATAGCAGTGAGACATAAACACATATGTCTGCAAAGAATGAAAAATGAAATCACACGAAAGGCAATAGAAAGGTATTTGGTGGATGTGAACTCAAGGTTTTGAGGTTGTAGAGCTAAAGGAATGATTGTTATTGCCAGTGTTATATTTATATCTAGATACATATGTTGATATTTACCTAGATTCTTCTAACTCTAAACAGGGCAAACTGAAAAAGAAGGTAGAGTGAAAAAGTGTGTATGTGTGTATGTATGTGTGTGTATATATATATATATATGTATACACATATATACGTGTATATATATGTACCAAGTTAGATTTTATAAAGAATATCTAAAATATAAGAAGAATGCTTTAGAAATTTACAAAAGTTCATAAGAAACAAAATCCAAGAAAGAATCCAAGAATAAAGCATATGACCCCAGATATACAAATGCAAATGTCCAAAATACAGGGAGAACAAACAAGATGAACTAGAGATATTGGTACAAAGAAGCAAATAATGGGAAACAACGTCGATTAAAGAGTAATTGAAGTAGTTTTGTGTTGACTTCCTTGCAAGAGAATTCAGGTACCATAGTCAGGAAATATGGTGCTGACCATTTGGGTGAATATCAATGAAGGTAGAGAAACATAAGTAATATTATTATGAGAATACACTATAGAGAATAGACCACCTAGGCCAGGGGTAAGGAACCTGCAACCTTGAGGCCTCATGTGACCCTCTCAGTCATCAAATGTGGCCCTTTGATTGAATCTAAGCTTCACAGAACAAATCCTCTTAATAAAAGTATGTGTTCTGTAAAATGTGGACTCAGTCAAAAGGCTGCACTCAGATTCCCTATCCCTGATCTAGGCAGAAAAAGCAAATAGATAAAGAATTTAGGAAAGAAGTCACAAGCACGGCACAGTAGTAATATCGTAGTGGTGAGGAATGTCAGTTATCTGAACATCTGTAGAAAATTTCTCTCTGTTAAAAGCAAGAACAAGCAATGATTTTTGGTTGTATTTAATGATAATTTTATCTTTCCAAAGATGGAAGAGCTAACACAGGGAAATTCTATACTAGATCTGATTCCCACTGATAAGAAAAAATCATTAATAGAGTGAAAATGATAAGGATATTAGAGTAGAAGTGGTCACTCTAGAATTTGTGATAGAGGAGAGAGAAGTTGGTCATTATATCTCATACATTCTAGATTTTAGATTTCCAAGTGTTCATAGGAAGGATTCTGTGGTAGGTTCCTGTGGTCTAAAATTTTATACTGAAAATAATAAAATTAACAGTTAGCATTAATATGGTGCTTTAAGATTTGCAAAGGATTTTATAAATTTTATCTGGTCAACAATCCTGGGAAGTAGATGCTATTGTTATCCACATTTTATAATTGAGGAAACTTAGGCAGATAAATGAAATGATTTGCCCAAAGTCACAGTTAATAAATGTCTGTATTTTAACTCACATTTTCCTAACTCCAGGTCCATCAGTCCATCTTTTTGTAACAGTAAGCACCCTTACATACACAGGAGGGCCTGCTGCACAGGTTCTTAGATCTGCTTTCCTAAAAGGAAAGCAATTTTAAGAGGGGTAAACAATTTTACTTTAATTACATATGTCAACAGAGAAAATACAAACAGGAACAACAGACAGGGCTTCCAACTGTCTGACCATAGGCAATAATACACATCATTACCAGAGAGAGAAGCATCAACATCTGGGTTTGAAAAGGCAGGTGCTTCTTAAAATGACTGCCCAGAGTCTCATCGGGCATGCAAACCTTCTTCCAAAAACAGCCCCAAAGTAAAACCTCACCTCTGAATGTATATACTCTTTACAGGGCTGGAGGACACGAACCCTTATGACCCAGTGCCTCACCAGCAATCAGCAAGGTGTGGGGCGCCATACAAAATAAGTCTCCACTAATCAAGCCTCCCTTGGGAGCCCCACCTGAAGCCTATCAATGAGCAGGGAAGATTTTTTTAACTCCCATTACACTTTTGTACTACCTAGCTGCCTATCATCTCATCAAGGATGGAAAGTTATTAAGAATGACATTCCAATGACACAAAAACCCTAATTTTGATGAGGAGAAAAAGAATGGGAATTACTTAAAGAGAAAAGTGGATGAACAAGGAGTTAACCAATCAACCAAATTAGATTTTTAAAAGACGTGCAGAAGATAGAAGCAAGGCCAGATGATGAAAGATATAGCAAAGTATGCCAGTGTCCTGTAAGAAAGGTCAGGAGTGTTAGAGCTCAACATGAGGTGAGGTCATAGAAGAAGGGTAAGACTAACAAAAAGATGTTTTCTAAAAATCTATATAGGGGAAAGGAGGAACATGAAAGAAGAATAAACTGTTTCTTAGGATGGATGAGACAAATCCATAATTGAAAGAAGGTAGAACAACTCAAATTTTATTTTTCTTTTGATGATTTTTGAACTAGAAAGATCAGACCAAAAATGGGAGTAGATACCAAAATAGCACTTAGTTGCCCTTAATGAGTTCAGGTCACCCAGGCAATATGAACTCCATCCTAGGCTACTGAAAGAGCTGATGGATATGATTGTTGAACTGTTTACTTGAAATTATGGATTCAGAGCCATACAGAGCCTCATCATTTTTCAGAAAAGGAAACTGAAGCCCAGAGAGATGATGTGACTCCCCTAAGATCACCCAGGTAGTAAATAGTACAGCTGGAACCCACAACAAGCTCATCCGACTGGAAATGCTTCACTCTTTCCATCATATTGATCTACGAAATTGGAGAAATACTACAAAATTAGAGAAGAGCACAGTGCTTGGTGCATTGTAGACATAAAAGTATTTACTGATTGATTTATTGAAAAGAGGTGAGCTAGTCTTCTCTTGAAAATGAAGAAAAGTTGACTTCTAAGGTTCTTTCCAGGTATACGCACAGTCATACAGACACATAATCCCATCATCCTAAGAACACTTTGTTGCCTAACTGCTGTACAGATACCCATGAGATGTTAAGACACCTAGAGGGAGGTCTCTATCATTCTGAGTAGATTTCTGAAAGATTTATTGGAAGCTATGGCCAAACATCACACAAGATAAGAAAGCACTGGTTGTGCTCCATACCACTGGAAGTAGTATCTATGCTAACATCACAGAACTACTGAAGTAGTAAAACAACTCTTCAATCACTTTTTATTTTCTTGTGTTTGCTTAAAGTTATTTCAGTAATCTTTTTTTATATAAAAGAATAAAAATTAGATTCTCTTATCCTGTACCATTTATAGTCTGTTTTGTTGTGTTTTTTACAATTTTATGGTACAAATTTCATCAATAACCAAGTAATTCCTGGTATTGAAAATCTTATACTAATGCAGGTTGGCAACAGCTCTGGAACTTAGAGTATTAGGGAGGTTATCTGGAGATCCTGAGAGGTTAAGTAATTTGCCCAAGGTCACACAGGCAGGATGTCCAACACAGGATTTGAACTCAGCTCTTCTGGACTAGGGTCAGCTCAAATTTTATCTCACTACACACATTCTCTTTTGTCAGTTGTCTTACTTATTATCTTGCAAGTGTTTTTAAAGGATTTTGGGGAGGCTTTATTTAAAATTCAGAAGGAAAGGAGAAATGTTAGAGAGATTAAGATAACACCATTTGGCACTTTCTGCGTGCTGTTGTTAAGTGCTGGAAACACAAAAGCAAAAAGGAAGGTGGTTCCTGCCTTCAAGGAATATATTAATCGAGGGAGATAATGCATAAAATGAACTTAAAGCGGAGAAGGGAGTTGGAGGAGAAAGGAGAGTTTGTACTGATGTATGGACTGAGATGGAATAGTCAGGATAGTAAGGAATGGAACTGTAGTTGGCCCAGGAAATCCCTTCTATGTATGTCCCTGGCAGGAGCTCACCATTGGGAGGAGAAGCCTGGCCCCAGGAACAGAGACATCTCCAGGTTGAGAAGAAAACTGAGAGAAGCCATGGAAAAGATCGGAGAGTCTGGTATCAGCCAGGGCACTATCCTCAAATAGAGATTTAATGTTAAGTCTCTGGTTTGATGTTCTGTTGTTCTAGATCACCCAAAGTTTCCGCGTTTTGGCTGCTACCTACTGTTACTGTTACTGGAGAATATGGCAATCTTTGAATGTATCACTTCATATTACCTTGATGTGTGTTTTCCATTTTGAAATAATGCATTTGCCAGGGATTCAGCTGATGCAGTGTTTCAATGCCGAGGAACATATTTGACATTTTGATTTTACTTTATGTATTCTATACAATTTGTCATAAACCTTTCTTAATCAATAAAGTGAGCGCGTTTAATTCTACAAGTGCCAAATCTGGAAGAGGAAGGAAAAAAGGGAGTGTTACTTCCTCAATCTCTCAGGGGTGGGGAACCTGCAGCCTCAAGGCCACATGTGGCCTTCTGGGTCCTCAAGTACCTCAAGACCCTTGACCGAATCCAAACTTGACAGAACATATTTTTCACCAATTCAGTGTCAAAGCCTCAGGTTCCCCACCCCTGTATCTAGAACAACCTCTCATTCCTCTGCTTTTGTAAGTCTTCCTGAATGAGACTCTAGGCTAAGTTTTCTGGGAGTACTAGGCATTCTTTAAATTCTGTGTCAATAATAATTGAGCAGAAAAATAGGCCCTGTGGTTTGGCTATTCATGTGGAAATTTATGAGAGTTTGTAGAGGATTTGTGAAAATGTAATAGAATGGAACAGAGAACCTATACTGTAAAAATGCTTAACTAAGAAGATAATGAACATTCAACCTTTCATAGAAAATGAAAAAAAAAATCATAAGCAGCAGCTTCAAATCTATTCTATGAAAAATATATATACTAGACTCAACATATAATTTGGGCTTTTAATGTGTGTGTGTATACACATAAAATAACATGGCCTTCACCTCTATCTTCTGAGTGGAGTCTTGTAACACCTCCTCTACCCTCTTTATGCTCTGAAGAAAATGATGCTTATAAAGGTCGCATGTTGCTTTCTCATAAGGTTCTGCAATAGCTATAAAGTCACAGTGTATACTTAGTTTATTTTGGGGGTCATTCCAGGGAGCAAGATGTTTCACTGTTCCTGACATTTAAGACTACAATAGACCAGGCAGAATAATTGAACATATACTACAGAGAGCTATCCTTTATTGGTAAGAGGATAAAGTGACTGATTCTGTGGTACTTGTCACTACGATACTGCGGTGTTTGTGAAAAAAATACACAAGAGGCAGGTTTTAATAGGTCTGCCTTACATCATTTGTATGTGCCTCGCACTGTGCTGAAAAATATGGGGCACACAAAAGAAGCAAAACACATGGTTCCTTACTTGTAGAAAATGGCATTCTAATTGAGAATATAAGACTTCTTCAACACTTTAATGGATTTTATGACTTCATGGATGTGGGCACTCACTATCTTAAATACTACAGATAGCAACCTACCCATGTCTTATTCTGTGACACTTTATCCGTAGCTTCCCGTAATGTTTTTAGGGTTCTGCCTAATGAGATGGAGTCTTTCCTCTAGGCTAATCAACATTCTTTGGGTACCAACTATGCAGAAACATAGCAATAAATTGGAGATAATATCAGAGAAAAAGGCACTAAGATTAATGAAGACCAAGAAAGACTTCTTATAAAATGTTAGCCTTGAGCTAAGACTTGAAGGAAACCAAAGAAGTCAAGATTTAGAGAGCAGGAGGAAGAGAATTCTAGGCATAGAGGACAGTTAGTGAAAATAAGTGCCCAGAGTCTAGAAAGGAAGTATCTTGTGTGAGGAATATTAAAGAAGTCAGTGTCAATGAATCGTAGAATTCATGGAGGGGAGTAAGGTCTAAGCAGACTGGAAATATAGGAAGGGACCAAATTGTGAAGGACTTTAAAAGCCAAGGAGATGATTTTATATTTGTGTATCTCTTGTCCCAAAGCCCATGGGTATGGGACTCTCTCCTTATTGGTTGGAGATGAAGGCCCTGCCCTGAGTGGTGAATGAGGAAAAGATGCCAAGAGGAGGGAGAGCTCCAGCTGCTTCCATCTTCTCTCTCAAAGCTGGAAGCCAGGAGCACTGACGCAAATATCTGAATAATTTCTACTTGAAGAGAGAGCCTGGAATTAGCAGTAGGAAACCAGGAATATCCCAATTCTCCCACCACAATCAGTATGGGGGGGTGGTAAGAGTGAAAGTGCAACCAGTGCTGGAAAGAGTGGCCTGGGAAGCTATGTATTCCAAATAAAAATACTTCAACTTTTAATGGCCTGTGGTTTAATATTGTTTATAAAGACAAAGGAAACATTTAAAACAAAGAAAAGTAAACAGACGTCTATATTTCCAGAGAAAAAGTTTCCAGATTTCAATGAAGGATCTCTAGGAGTAAAAAGAAATAGTTATCTTCCACACTGTGACTTTTCTTATCATGATTTCAATATATCTGGAGTCTGCATTAGAAATTAAACAGAAATTTTTGAGTAGTTTTGTAGAAGCTACAGGCTACACGATGACACAGAAAAAGTTTAGAAGCTCAGAAATGCATAAAATATATGTATAGTATTGTATAATATCAACATATTTTATATTTTTTAATACCGTAATAATTCAGACTTCTCTGGTATGAAAGGAGGGCCAAAAATTTTTATATGGATTTTCCAGATTTCAGGGGTGCCATGCCCCTAACTCCTGAAATGTGAAAGGGATAACTGTACAAGATTATCACTATGGTTTCTGTCATCCAGATGGTGGGATTGGTAAAAGTTTCCATTCCAATCCAACTGATTGCCAGTTGGCCCATGAAACGTTACTCAGAGAAATTTGGTTTTTGGAAGTGGTTGCTTCTTCCGGATTTCTGCTCTTTCTTCTCTACAACACTTCTTATAGCTTCCCTTTCTTCAGCTATAATGTTCTACTTATCCTTTCAGGAACTGAGCTCCTCTTCTAATCTGCTTCCAAGACTCACTAAACTGACTGTTAAATGTCAACAGGACCTTTGGATATCAGGATAAACCTGGTCTGCTACTCTTCATCCTTCAGTGTTGTTTCCTTTCTGATTCACTCAAAGAACTCACAAGAGCATCACAATAGACTGGTCAGATTTTTAGTTTAAGACATATATGTCGTTCACTTTTACAACAATCATGTGAGATAGGCGATGCCAGTATTATTGTTCTCTCACTGGTGAGGAACTGAGGCTCAGAGAACTTAAGTACCTTGCCTGTGATCATGTACCTGGGACACATCAGAATACCAGCTGCCTTTCTATTCAGTGAAGTCATCAAATATTTGCCACTTTCAGGTTTGGTGTTTCAGCTTCCTCATATGTTAACTGAAGGAGCTGAACTAGTTAATCTCCTAGGTTCCTTTCCAGCTTCTTTCCCCCTAGATTTCAATTGCATGCACTGCCAAATTTGGGGACACAGATTTTAAGTGCAGTGGAAATTAAAAAAAAAAAAAAGGATAGAGCTGGAATACCTTGGGAAGGCTTCACACAAGTACAGCTTTTTACATAACGTACAAACGCTTATTGAATTGAAATTGAATTGACTTTAGGACTTGAATTGGGCTGTGATTTGAATAGGCAGAAATGAAAGAGAAGAGTACTCTAAGTGGGAGAAAGAACACAAGGTTTGATTTTCAAGGCAAAAAATAAGATTCATAGGATTTTAGAGCTGGAAAGAATCTTAATGACTCTTTAAAGACCAGACTCTTGATTTTTGAAATAACATAGTGCAGGCAGAAGTTTGATAATTTGTTCAAAGTAATTAGTGCTTCTAAGGAGTATAATTCAGCCCAATATGATTTCAGTTACAACATGCATCATGAGATGTTCATAGAAGAGTAAAAAGGACAGTCTATCTAGAGTAAAGTGAGGCAACGGGATGAGAGTTAGGAAGTCTCATCTTCTTGAGTTCAAATGTGGTCTCAGACACTTATAAGCTGTGTGACCCGGGGCAAGTCACTTAACCCTGTTTGCCTTATTTTGCTCATCTATAAAATGTGCTGGAGAAGGAAAAGGCAAACCACTCCAGTATCTGTTGTTTCCCAAAAAAATCCAACGGGGGTCACAAAGGGTCAGACACGAATGAACAACCACAGAGTATGTACATTGGGAAATAAAGATCATAGATTGGTAGGGTGTAAGTAGGACAAAGTAGCAGTTTGGTATCTGAGGGTGGATGTGAGGAAAGCTGAGTGAAGGGCTCTAGCTCTACTTGACCCTTTTCAGTCCTGCTCCCAAGGTGACCTGAATTAACTTAGCTTTAAATATAGGTTTAAAGAGTCCCTTTACCATAACTCCAATCAAGTCTGCGCTATACTAAGTGCAACTCACAGGATGGTTTTCAATGACTGGGACTTTCAACCCAAGGTATGATTAAAGTAAAAAGGTATTTTCTGCACCTAAGTTAGAAGAGAGTTTAGAATCTGAAACATTTGAGTAGTAGCAGAGTTCAGCTCAAAAAACAGTCTCAAATGCTTAAGGGCTTTTCCACGGCCCTGGTTAGGGGCTAGGGACTGAAGTCTACAATCACCAAGGAGATGAAATAGCCCTGGTCCTAAGTAAGACCTAAAAGGGTAGAGATTCCAGAAGTAAGTCACATTTCTGAGAGATGCCAGCAGATGGCAGGACAGAGCAACTCAGCAGAGAAATCACCTAGTCTGAGTAAACTAGGATATCAAATGACCCTAATTCAGTAGAGTGAAGGTAGATCTTAAAGCCTGAATTCTCAAGAGGGCTTTGGCTCTTTGGGGGAACAAGAGGCAGTATCAGCGGGAGAGGATGCCACAGCTGTTCCCTATTCATTCGTGTTGTCTGACAACGATTGAGTAGTGACAGGCTACTTAACCCGATCCACAGAGGCTGACCCAAGTGCGTAGTAGAGGGGATTTCCACAGCAGCCAAGGATGCTACAAGAGATTTGTGTAGAATCACAGGAGCTGAAACAGATTACAGAAGTCCAACCTTGCATACGATTCCCCTTCACAACATCCCCATCAAGTGTTTGTCCAGACTTGACTTAAAAGACTTTAAGTGATGAGGAGTCTATTACTTCCTGAAGCAGTTCATTTCACTTTTGTTTAACCCTGATGAGGAAGATAATGTTCAGAGTCAGGTTGTCCGGAAAGAATTCGGGGGACAGAGGTTATCCTAGTCAAGGCAGCTTTATTGACACAAAAACATCAGGCTAGTCTTTAGGAGCACTAGCAGTTTGAGATGAGAGGAACTTAGTTTTATACACAAGTTTTGGGGACTCAGGAGTTGGGGTATGTTTCTACTGCCCCATTATTGGGCAGATTTATATTTAGGCAAGGCTCTCATTGCTGGCCAGAAGTCAGTCAACTCTAAATGTCAGGAAACTTCCTTATTTCAAGAAGGGTGGTGTGTAGTATATGTCACATAGTCAGAAAGAACTTTGTTCAAATCTTGTGCTAATACTACCTCTGATGAAAAGTAGGTTTTTTTTCAGTTGTATCCAGTTCTTCATGACTCAATTTGGGGTTTTATTGGCAGAGATACTGGAATGATTTGCCATTTCCTTCTCCAATTCATTTTACAGATGAGGAAACTGAGGCAAGCAGGGTTATGTGACTTGCCCAGGATCACAAAGCTCACAAGTGAGGTCAGATTTGAACTTAGAAAGATGAGTCTTCCTGACTCCAGGCCTACCTAACACTCTATCCAAAGTATCACCTAGCTGCCCCAGTTTTGACCAAAAATAAGTCACTTGAAGTTTGATTTACTTCATTTGTAAAATGGGGAATAACAATATTCCCAGTATCTACCCCATGGTGTTGTTGTAAGTCTCAAATGAGGTCATATATGTAATGCATGTTGCAAACTTTGGTACAAATGTCAGATAAATAGATAACAAAAGTTATCTATTATAACTTCGCATGAAGCAGGGGCTTTACTAGCCGGTATCCTGAGTTTTCATGGGGTAAGTGAACCCCTGGGAGAGAGGAAAAAATGGCATTTTATGGAGGGTGGGTTATAACCATTCCTTTGTTAACCAGACTAGCTAGTCTCCTTGTTTTTTACACACTTCTTACTTGTACTAAGTTCCACACTTTGTAACTTTGGTTTGTAGGAAAACTTCTAGGCTAGATCTGGTTAGTATCAAGTCAAATTCATATTTTCCTAGGTAGACTTCTGTCTGAGTGAGGAGAAATTAGCTAGAGTTATTGTTAAGAAGTCTTCAATATTGAATCCAGTCTTTTAGTCCAGAGCTGTGGTTCTGAGCCACAAGTTATACTTCCACTAAGCTTATAGAACTGAAGCACAGGTAGAAATAGAGAGGAGAGACAGACAAGGGATTATTTGGATTTTATGTAATTCTACAAGCAAAAGGGATATTCCCAGACAGACCAACTTTGAGAGTAAAAAAAAAAAGCAGCGGAGGAGTGAGGGACTTCCAAAGAAGTCTGGGGTAGTGCTTACTCTGGGTTTAAGATCTAACAGAGAATTCAATCAATAAGAGAAGAGAGAATTAAGAAAGACTGATTCCTAGTTTCCTCAACATATGCTTAGAATACGAGAGTTAGCTGTTAACATTTCTGTAATTTTAGACTTTTCCCTTTGCTTGTTATTATGGATTCCTATTATGTTTTCCCAAAAGATGACAGACATAAACCTGAGCAATATCTTTTTACCATAATATTAAAACCTTAGGATCAAGACCCATTAAAAATCATGCAATGTGTTAGCTCATTTTTAACATGGTTCCTTTGGAATGGCTTCCTTGCAATGTTTCATATGGAATCATGTTTTGTCTGGAAATTGACTAATGCCATTAGGTGGGACATGTAGTAAGATTCACCACCCTCCTTCCTCTCCCCAACAATTTCTGTTGCAGTTGTTTTAGGGGTATCTGACTCTGTGACCCCTTTTGGGATTTTATTGGTAAATATACTGGAGTAGTTTGCCATTTCTTTCTCTAGCTCATTTTACAGATAAGAAACAGAGGCAAACAGAATTAAGGACTTACCCAGGGTCACACAGCTAGTGAGTATCTGAAGTTAGATGGAGATGAATCTTCCTGACTCCAGATCTGACACTATCCACTGAGTCACCTTGCTGCCCTCCCCAACAATTAAAGAAGGGGTTTATATTGAATTTAGGGATGAAGGCAGGAGGAGGAGGAGGGAAACTTGGTGACCCCATCTGCGTGGAAAGCTGGGTGGTGACCCAGGGGTACCTCAAGCTCATTTCATTATTTTATCTTTATTCTAAACTGCCCTCTTTCTGTCAAAGGCACTGCTGCCCTTCCAGTCATACAGGTTTGCAGCCTGGGAATCGTCCTTGACTTTCACTCTTTCACAATCAGTTACTTTCCAGGTTTTGTCCATATTATCTCTCACATCTTTTCACTCCAATGGCCACCACCTTAGTTCAGGTCATCATCATCTCTCACTGGGACTATTGCAATAACCTTCCAATGATTCTCCTTGCTCAAGTGTCTCCTCACTCCAGTCCTTCCTCCACAGGAAGCGTTCCTGAGGTTTACCTTTGCTTATACCACCCCTCTACTCGTTAGATTCCAATGGTTCCCTATCACCTCTAGGATAAAAATATAAAGCCTTCTGTTTGGTATTTAAAATCTTCCATAATCTGTTTCTAATTTGCTTTTCCAGCCTTGTCATCTCATCACCTCTTAATGCACTCTTCAGTTCAACTAATCTGGCCTTTTATACCTCATACATGACACTCCAGCTTCCTTCTCTGTGCCTCTGCATATATAGACTATAAACCCCATGCTTGGAATGCACTCCCTTTTTGCCTTTGCCAATCTTAGAATTCCTGGTTTCCTTCAAACTCATTTTAAGTTTCATCTTCTCCATGAGACCTTAATCTGATCTCTCCAGCTGCTAGTACCCCCTCCTCCCAGATTACTTTGCATCTGCTTCTATCTGTACATGTTATTTCTCCTGAGAGAATATAAGCTCTTTCAGTACAGGTTTTGTTCTAGTTTTCTTATTTCCCACTGTCTGCAAAGTGCCTGATATACTGAGCACAAAGTGCTTTAAGAAAAGCATGTCAGTTTAGCACAACATACTTAATAAATGCATGTTCATTGACTGGCTGATGGCAAAGGTAACAGCAGGCAGAAACCAGAAATAGGTATCGTGTCAAGTTCCAGGGCTTGGGAGAGAAGAAAAGTGGGGTACAGTTGCTTGGAGAACTGCATTCCTAAATCACTGTTTCGAAATGTACATTTTTTCCCTTTTGGCACTAGACTACTACTCTGGTACAGTGCCATTCAGCATATGCCTCTCAGTCCCAGGTACCTATGCTTTGGACACAAAAAGTCAACATTTTATCCAGGTGCTGCAGGTAGCCACCGAGCCAGGGATAGTTGGAGAGCAGTTGATTGCAAAACCTGGAACCAATTGTCTGGATAAAGGATAACAGTGATGGCTGCCTCAGGTCAAGGAAGGATTTCAGGGGATAGTGAGTGAGTCATGGATAGAGGTAATTCAGGCTATCCAGGCTACTCAGGATCACAAATCTTGGCTCAAAGTAGAATGAAATGCATTACAAGGGATACTAAGAACAAGTGATACTTACATGGCACTTTACATTTTGCAAAATACTTTTCGTATATTATTCTTATTTGGTCACTGTCATATTTCTGTGTGGCAAGTGCTACTGAAACTGCTGTCTCCTTTTTATAGAGGACAATAAGAGTATAGGTAGTAAGATAGCTTTTAGAGGGTCACACAGATATGTTTGAGTCAGGATTTGAACCCACGTTTCTGACTTCAGGGCCAGTGCTTCACAATCACCCAATGGATATTCACGTTCCATCGGGTGGATATGAAGGCAGAGTCTAGGATGGTCCTGGCTTGGGCTGGTGTTCAGAGCCCCGTCCAGAACTGCTGGTAAAGCTGAGTCAGATCACTGAGAATGGAGCAGGACAAATGTTTATGAAATGTTGCTTCATAAAGGAGTTAAGTGCTTTGCCTGGCAATACCAGGAGGAATGGCTGGAAGTTAGATGGAGGCAAACTGAAGCTTGATGCCAGGAAAAAATTTAAAATTAGAGAACTCTCATTTCAGATCTGGAGCTGGTCTAGATGGATGGGTGCTAAGATCCCTTATAGCTCCAAAATACTGTCAATCTGTGGCTGACTCCTTTTTTTTTAAAGACGCAGCCTGGGTGTGTGACTGGGATTAAAAGGCTCATAACCTGGAGAGTAATGTGAAAAAACTAAAGAAAACACATCCCACTTGGGCATGCTGCAAATCAGCAAGAGAGATGCAAAATTATATGGCACCCCTTGTTTACACTCTCAGATCATGCCATTGACAATAGCATCTGCTCCTAGCTCCAGGTTAACTACTAATATTAAATGCCCAGATGACAATCCTATTGTTCAAGAAAAGAATCTAATTTTCATTCTTTCTGGTATCTATGCAGATTAGTGGAGGTGGGGGAAGTATCACCTTCTATGAAGGGTAGCAGATGCTGTAGTGTTAGCAGTTGGCTTTCTCCAGTATCAATCATAATGCTGGCAACCACTGATACTTTGTACTCTAGCTTACTGAGGTACCTGCAGGGTAGAAATCTGGGCCAAAGTAAAATGAAACATCCTGGAGGAGTTCTGTTGATGGTGTTTCATGACTAGATCAAACCGACCACTTTCTCTTGGTAACAGGATCTTTTTGATCTAATTGGTCTGGTGTGACTGAAAGGTCCAATCTCCACCCCTCATTCCCCAAAGTGAATCTAGTAGAGAGCTGGCAATATAGATGGAGCTTGCAATTTCACCTTCCTCTCCCATCTCCTTAGAAAGAACTGACAGCAGTATTAGGTTACAAGTGAAATTAGCAAGGAAAACATATGGGTTGGCATCTCTTCCCAGTGACCTGGCTAGACTGGAAGTAGAAGGAACAATGGACTTTTCTATTCCATTCCTCTTTCAGGGGTGGGGATTCTGTGACCTTGAGGCCACATGTGGCCTTTTGACCTACAGAACAAATCTTTTAGTAAGGGGATTTGTTCTATGACGTTTGGATTCAGTCAAAAAGCCACATTTGAGAGCCACACATAGCCTTGAAGCTGCAAGTTCCCCACCCCTGTAAGACTAAACTGACCAAATATAATTTATATAGCATTTTAAGGTTTGTAAAGAGATTCACAAATATCTTATTTGATCCTTACAACCCTGGAAGGCAGGTGTTATTGTTCTTAATTTATATATTAGGAAACTGAGGAAGACATTGCCTAACTGCCTTGCACAGTCACATAGCTGTAAGGGCTGGAGATCAGATTTGTACTTAGCGTCTTTCTGACTCAAGGTCCAGTGATCTACCCGTGTCTCTTAGCTGCCTAGTATTAACATTGTCATAGATTTAGATCTGGAAGTGACCTTAAAGGCCATTAAGTCCACACTCTTCCTTCTCTTCGTGTACCCTGAGTCAGATGTCTATGCTCCTTAGCTTTTCCTTATTGCTAATAGCAACTTTTGCTGTTGTTGTATTCCTGTTTTTTGTGGCCCTGGATATTATTTGATCTAGGATGTTTTCGTTGTTCGTTTTTTGTGAATGGGGAAGAGGGGGGAAGTAAAAAATGGCTTGCTGTGTATCTCTGGTTTTCTTCCTGGGCCTCCTTACTTAGCAATCCCTTTCTTTGCTTTTTCAGGATTTCGGGGAGCTGTTGGGTCATGTGGTCTTGTATCATTTCAACCCAATAGGGCAAAGGGAGTAATAACTAATAATCTAATTCATAGAATCTCAGTTGAAAGGACCCATCTGTATCTCAATAGGAAATTTTCTTCAGTGTCAGAGTTGGGAATTCAGACACCATCTATTAAATCTATACCTTAACAATCTCTACACCGTTGCTGTATACTGGTCACTCTGCTTTTGCTTAAAACTGGTACTCACTAACTCTTAAGGCATAACATTTTACTTTTTCAAAGATGTAATTGTTAGGAACCTTTTCTTTATATCAAAGCAAGAGCCCAAACCTGCTTTCCTGCAATTTCCACCCATTGATCCTAGGTCTACCCTCTGGGACCAAACAGAGCAGGTCTATTTTCTTTTCCAGATGACGCTCTGGAAAACTGGATGACAGATAACAATGATGTATTCAATTTAGTTTCTAGGTTAAGATCCCAATCCACTTCTTTCACTAGGCCCTTCATTATCCCAGTAGTCATTAATCCCATCTTTTTACTTGAATGTGTAAGTGGCATGGTATTTAAGTTGCACTGTTGTTATGGTCTCAATTTATAGAAGCTATTTTCCATAGTATTTTATCTGAATTGAGTTAGAATTTTCCCTAAATACATGTGCTTTTTATAGTTCGGTAAGACTTGTAAATTGCCTTCTTCTCTCAAAGCAATAATTCACAGGGTTTATTTAGAGACAAAGTCTTTATTGATCTCACCCTACTGGCCAGAAGCAAAAAGGCTTCAAAAGTGTGTTTGAGTCTTCACAGGCACTGTAAGGGGACCTTCTCAGAATCCAAAGTAACCCAAAGGGCAATAGCTACATAAAATATAGCATATGCTTTGTTTTGAGACAAAATGATAAATACTTCAATGTCAATAGAAACTTACCTATACGTTTCAAAATATGGTTATCATCACCCTCAAAGTACTCTGAAGACCTTAAAGTTCTATGTAAATGCTAGGTGTTATCGTTCTAACATTCTCTGATAACTCCACAACTCAAAATAAAGGTGGTCTCACAACCACTAGTAAGAATAATACTTTTAATGTCTACAATTTCTATAGCATTTGAAGATTTACAAAGTGCTCTATGTAACCTATCTCATTTGATTCTCACAATAACCACAAGAAGTAATTAACATAAATATCATTTCTATTTTATAGAGGAACAAAGTTTGAGAGATGCCGTCATGTCTGATCACATAGATGTTCAAACTCAGGGCTTCCATGACTGAATCCAGTGCTTTTCGCCTCCATATTAAACTGCCTCTCCTACAGTTAAAACTTGAGCAAGTGTTTTATTTTAAATGTTTTGAAATAAGCATTGCCTTCTTTTAGCAAAGCTATATCAATGTTTTAGTCACCAGAAGGCCAACACTTGGACCTTACCAAGATTTTAGAAGATTTAGTAGGCTTTATCCCTATCTGGTGACTCTCAGCTCCTCCCATTCCCCACCAGAAAACAAAACAAAAACCTTCATGTAACACAGATAGTTTATAATCACAGGAACTGTTATTTACACTAGCTTTATTTACTTCCAAGGTCTGCTTTTGGCTGTATAAAATAAGAGTATATTATAAAAGATGGCATATATGAAGAATATTTAAATATTATGATTAATTGAACATAGCACCCAATCTTTGTTAATTTTGAACAGCTTTACTTCATTATTAGCTGGTGTGCTCTAATTCCTAAATTAAGTTTCTCATATTCACACTGAATTCTGATTTAAAATTATACAGCAAGACAATTTACTTTTGACATTTTTTTCCAAGTTTAATTTTATTTCAAAGGTTTTTTATAAAGTTGCATAACATAAGGAAAAGCACAGAGTCCTATAATTTATCTTCCATATATCAGCAGCATAAAATTTTAATAAAAGAAAATTCCTATTTTGAAAGATGGGATTGTTCTAAATGAAGCAAAGATGTCTGTGAATAACAATTCACTTGAATAAAATATAGATGTGCTTTATTTCATGGTTTTTTGCCCAACTGAAGATCTCTAATATTATCATTCTAAGGCCACATAAATCCCCTCATTATTAAACATCCTTTTTATGTCCTTTTCATAATAGCCTCACAAAGAGAACTGTGAAAATCAGAATAGTTGCGATTCCCCACCATGCGACATAGTAGAGCATATCAGAGTTGCTTATTTTTTTAAGTTAATTATCTCAGGATCGATTATCTTCAATAATAATGGTTCTTCTAGGAAAGGCATCAACATCCACAAATATATAGCGAAATTCATATGTGCCACTTTCTGGGTTCTGAAAGTAGAAAAAACATACTTCAAGGTGTTAAGTCTTTCCAGCAATGTCAATTTTTAAGAATTCTGTTATCACATCATCCATAGTTATTTTCATACCTCTTTCATTTCAAGATGCACGGTTCCTTGCTTCCCTGGTACTGAGCCTTCAATGTAAAATTTCAGTCGCATGTACTTTAGCCCATCTTTTACATATTCAATATGACTGCCAAGAAGATAAGCAAATTACATTTGAATGTTTTTAATTTCATAATTACTTAACTTCATTACAAGCAAAGTTAACATACCTGACATGCTGTCTTCTACCTCTCCTTGTTGATTCCCCATAACCTTTAATACTGTGACCAAAAACACTGATTACCTATGAAAAAAAAGAAAGCTTAAAACTAAATGGCATGTAAGATGTTTTTCATGTAAAATATTCCTTTTAGAAGCTTGAGATTTATTCTACCAAAAATCAGTAAGCTTAATCCTATTATGTCACAACTCCAGCCTTAAAGTAAAACAAAGACTTTGAAAGCAAAGAGAAAAGTTGTTTTGGGATTATTTTTAGTTCTTTAATGACTTCAATGCACTGGCTTAAAATTGGTAACAATTTTTAATAGCTTCATTATAAAGGTTCAATCAAAACTGAAGTGAAAACTTATTTTTACCAACCCCCACTAAACACAAAAAGTCTCTGAAAACAAAATGTTCAGGCATTCAGATACGAACAGCGGCTCATGATGTTAAAACCAAATGTTCAAAGGTTTTAATGTGATTTAAAGAACAAAGTTTAATATAAGATGCTATTAAAACAAAATACTTTAAAAAGCAAATGCTAGAGCAAGGAAGAAATCAATTAATATTGACATATTTAGAACAGACTAAGTCTAGATGTTTTAATAAACTACTTCTAAAGGGAAATTCATAGTGAAGCAGCTATGCAGTTTTTAAACAAAATTTTAAATTATGTCCCTTTAGAAACCCTTGCTAAGGCAAATAAATTTTTCCTTCAAATAAATGAAATATTTTTCCCTTGGCTATATTACTTCTCTCACTCCTCTATTGTTGAGGTGGGTATTCAGTTTCCTTACTTTCTAGCATAAATTAAAAGAGAGTAATCTTATAACAAGTATATCTCACAACTGAGAAGTTGGAACAGATGCAAACGCTTATTCATACAATTAACTTCAAAGAACAATAGATTAAATACATCACAATAATTATTTCTTTCTATTAACTGTTTTGCTTGGTTAAAGCACAAGTTAGTCTTTAAATTATACAAATTCTGACTGTACTGTCTTCATTTCATTTTATGAAATTCTGTTTTGTTCAACAACAGTGGATGAGTTCTGTGATATAATCTTTCTAGCTATGCTGTTCTCCATACTGACTATTCCTATTATTTATACTTGGTTCTCTATATACCGAAGACTCTGCAGATTGTATGCTGGCTTTTAAGAATTGAAAGATCAATGAAAAGGGAAAACTTTGGAGACTGCAGTAATTCTCACCATAAAATGGCTTGGATTGGGGGTGTGTGGGGAGAGATGACTTTTTGAGGTTTATCTTTGGCTATGTATGACAATATCTTAACTGATGTTAATGATACCAATATCTTTTTCAAATTACTCAATCAAATCTTAATCATTGTGAGAACCTTCCAGTAACTGAGCTATTTCTAGGAAGTAAATCTATAGGAAAGTATATAGTAAAGTAAAACTATAAGTAAGTGAAGGGTGAATTAATATATTTCTGACACTAGTATATCAAGTAAAATAATACTTCTGGGTACTAAAATAAGCTCTGGAAAAGGTAATAAATTTCAGTTGAATATGTTGGCATATTTTAACCATATAAAAGTGCATTTTATATTACTAATAATTATGACACTAGCATGAATTTTTGTTTGAGTTTCACTTGGAAGGGCTTAAAATGCTTCCTACATAGGTTCATATGAAAGGGATCTTAGGGGCCATCTACTCCAACCTTCTCCTTCCTAACTCTAACCTCTGCACTCTTTTCATTATACCCCTCTGCCTCTAATATAGAATCACATTTTATCCTTGGGAGTGCAGTATTGTAATCCCATTATAATGGGAAATTTAGAAATATGATGTTAAGTTGCCCAAGGACACCAGCATTCAATCTGTCAGTACCAGAATCCTGTCCAACATGCTTTTCTTGTCTCCATTTTATTTTCTAGTTCATATGTGGTAATTATCTTAACCACTAACCTCTGGATGAGATCTGCATTTTTCTAAGGCTTTTCCAAAAATCTTATTAGGACTGGATGAAGAGAAAAGTTCTTTGAAAATTACATAGAATAAGCCACCTGAAATCACAGGATAACCAGATGAAAATGAAATAAGATCTAATTGAGGCAACATGTAAATAGAAAAATTCAGAAATGGTACTTGCTATTTTTTTCAACCTGTGACACTGATTCCAACAAGCACTATTATTAAATAGGTAAAATCTCTTCCCGCTTCTTTCACTGTAAAGAGAAAACAACAAAAGTTATACATCAACTATATAACAGCAATAATAAAATTTTGGTCTTCCTAGTGAGAAGGTCAGCTAGGAGGCACAGTGGAATCAGGAAGCTTCATCTTCAAATGTGACCTCAGACACTTACTAGCTGTGGGATCCTGGGCAAGTCACTTCACCTTGTTTGTCTCAGCTCCTCATTTGTAAAATGAGCCAGAGAAGGAAATGGCAAACAGTTACAGCATCTTTGCCAAGAAAACCCCAAAAGGAGTCATGAAGATTCAGACAGGACTGAAAACAACTGAACAACTACTAGGGAGTCAAAAACATGGGGTCGGTGTTTTAAATGGTGATTTCCCAACCAGGATTTAAAGAACTATAGTTTTAAAGGCCACAGTTTAAAGGCCAGGGGCTTTTAACATATTTCTACATCTAGTGAAGCCTACAGACCCTTCTCAGAAGAATGTTTTTGGACAATGGAAGGGAAATGCTAAATTTCAATTAGAAGTGAGTGAAAATAAAGACAGTTATCATGGTTGAAACCTGCAAGCTCACTGCTTCAAGCCCCCAAATATCTGGGGTTTCATGTGTAGAAACCAGCACTAAAGAAAATTCTTCTAGTTGATGGTTTTTCAAAAATAGGCAGTCTCCAAAGTGCTTTATTTAAAACTGATAAGACACCATGTTGTCAGGCAAATGGCCTAATCTCCACATATTTTCTATGTACAAATACAATTCTTCTTTTGTCAATTCTTATAACTGCTACCATGTTCTGCCTGGAGTTTTGTGAATTGTAAATCACTGTGCACTACTATAAGAATACAACACTGCATGAATTATGCAAAAGGGGCCAGAAAAAATTGACTTTAGTAATTTGTTTGTTTAAGACTGAAACAAAGTCTTGGCTTCAATAACTTAGTTTGTCTAGTAATGCCACCCCCAAGGGGTAAGCCAAAGACTGAAAACATTTCAGTATGCAAGAATGGAAATTGGAAAGGGAATTTGGGCAGGTGTAAACTGAACAGATGTGGGGAATGCCCGGTACTTTCCATGTGTCTTTCTCAACATAGATAAAAATACTGATTATACTTCTTACAAAAGGGATCATCTATGAAAACTGAAGAAAGTTTCACTAATGGATTAAATACATTTCTTAAATTTGTCTAGGCTACTTCTAGAAGCAAAAGTATAGGATAATATAATTTAACTTTGAGGAACATCTGATATTGAAAATTAACATATTCTGACATATCCATAAACAAATCTGTAAATGATTAGTTCCTTCTTAAAAAAATAATTAGGATCATATATTTCTCTCTCATAGTCTGGAAGATAGGTTCTTAAAAGAGATGAGATAGTTCGAATACCAATTTCGTTAAAGGTAACTCATACACCTAAATCAGGATTTAGATGTATTGTTCACCACACACCTAAGGTTGTCATCACCCAACCTCCCAACAAAGTTTCGGAAGTGGCGAAAGGTTCAGTGAGCTTTGTCCATATTCAATATTAGGATTTTCAACAAAAGAAAATAATGTAAAGGAACAAGTAATACATGCACAATCTGTGACCTTACTCCCCAAAGTAAATCATTTGTTCTCTTTTGGGTCAACTAAGACTCTGATGGATGCTAATTCTCCTGGTTTAGATAATGCCTTTTTCCTTAATCTTTCAATGAATAATACTTCACAATATAGATGAAGAGCTGGGGCAGAGTCCAGAGTCAAACGTAGGTCCTCCAATTCCAAACCCATAGCTCTTGCACTATATTAGAGTATCTCTCCAACATAGGCAAATCCACTCATGTTATTTACTACTTACAAAGCTACGTGCTACGTCATAGCCATATAGTACTTACTCTATGAGACCCAGTTCAAGTCCAACGTTCTCTGTAAAACCTCACTTAGACCCTAATCTCTCCCTTTTATCTGTAGCATAATTAATGCTTTATTATAATCTTATTTTCAGGGCCATGACTGCACTTTATTTTCTCACTCTCTAATTATTTTATAGTGTGAATCCTGCTTCCCAAATAGGGAGCACTTTAGAGACAGGGAAAAACTGCTTTTGTACAACCACAGAACATAGTCCACTATTCGGCTCCTTAAAGGGGCTACTAAATACTTCTTGAGTATGACTAAAATAATCACATGAAAATTAAACGCGAATACATTTTTCTTTTTTTTTTTTTGAGCGGAGTTCTGGTAAGTTTTTTGCCAATAGATATTAAAACTCTATTAGTGATAACTCCCTTCCCCCTGATTATTTTTTCCAGGTATAATGGAGCAGATTATGATCAAATATAATTTGAAATGAAAAAGAACTTTGCAATTCTGTGGAGAGAATTCCAGGGTCCCAGCACTGGGATGGGAAAAGTCTTTGCTTCAATACAACGATTTCCTTGGTAATTCTATGTACCTTATCGGATGCATTTAAAAATACCTTTCTGAGAATGGGTGCCAAGGCTTTACCAGCCCGCCAAAGGGGTTCATAGCACAGAAGTTTAAAACTCCCTCTTTTTGCCTGGGAGAGACGTGGTATTGGAGTAGGAGTCTGATCCTGTTCAACGCGGGCAGGGCTCGAATCTGCGGACAGCGGACAGCGTCCAGCCTGTCTTCCATGACTGGCTGGGCTCCTCTCCTCTCTGTGTCACCTTCCCCTCCTCTTCCTACTTACACCTCTTTTCTGCTTTACAAGGCACAGGCAGCTCGCTGACCATTACCTCTCTGTGAAGTGGTCAGGGCAGGCTCTCCTCTCTGCCTTTTCTGCACAGACACCTGCTTGCTGCCGTCCTCCTCCGCTCTCGGGGGCTTGTCTCCCTGGGTCCAGATGCCTTTCTGGGGGACCCCAAGGACGCGCCTGGGCGGCAGGACAACGTCCCTCCGCTCCGGGAGCCCCCACCTCAGACACGGCCACGTCTTAATACCGGCCCTGTGAAGCGGGGCCAGCCGGAGCCACAGCAGCCGCTTCCCGGGGCAGCGCTGCAGCTTCTCCGTGCACCGGGCGGCTCGAAGGAAAGCCGCCAACATCACGCTCGGAGCGGGGCCCCGGCCGGGCCCCGCCGCCGGCCCCGCTGGGCGCGAGTCTACGGTCCGCGGTGACCCTCGGGGCCGCAAGCGGGAACGCAGGGTGCATACAGAAGTGGGAGCCGCAGCGACTTCTAATTAAAGCGAAGGGATCCGTGGAAAAACTAAACTTCTACCTGCTTTCCTTTCCGGCCCTCCTCTTACTCAAAAAGAAACGCCAACTTTTAGCCGCGGCAGCTGACATTCAGGTATCCCCCCGCCATGGCATTTCCAAAGTTTCCTGGAAGATAGCGAGGATCCCTGGGATGAGTAGTTTGCAGACGTCCTGGCGGATAGACTTGCCCGCCGTAGCCAAGTAAAAGTGGACTACAAATTCCACAATGCAACGCGCGCGGAGCGCCAATTAACTCCCTCGCCCCCTCTCAGGCTCTTCTGGGAAGGTAGCACGGGATGCACGTAGTTACTAGAACGGAAAGATGTTGGCAGGCTGAACGTTTTCTTTGTCCCTTTTTTCTGCACTTTAATGATGCATCGTCCCTTTAGCCTCTTGCAAAATTAAGAGTTATACGGATATCTAATAACCATAAACGCAAATGTCCCAGTACCCTCAATCAAAAGGTTTGTTTGTGTAGATTGAATTGGCTTCATTTTAATTCCTGCTTTTTTTTCTGTCATTATGGGAAAATTACTTAACTCTTTGGGTTTTCGTACTTCCTTCGTCCCATCGAGATACTAAACTTCACAAATCAAGCGCAGATGAATCAGCGGAAAGCTTTCTGTGGATGCTTTGTATGGACATAGCATTTGACTGCGATGGCCCTGGCAGGGCTCGTATAAGCACTAATTCTACGAGTCCAGCTTTATCACGCCTGCATTATGGGCTGTAACTGGTCATCGAGGGCGGTGAAAGGCTGCAACAAACAATGGAAACCGTTTAGCCCAAGCCCTCGTTTTACTGCTGAGGAAACTGAGGCACGGGCCTGCGTTTCCTCGTGTTTTCTATTAGTCTATTATGTATGACAGTCAAGAGTCCCTCACGTGGTCTCCGTGGGTTACCCTTCAGGAGCGCTTTATTAAAGAACCACAAAGGTCTAGCTCCAGTTGACAATGCAATCGCATAGACGTTCTCCAGACGCCGCCTGACAGAGGAAGGGCACTGGTCTGGGCCGGACTGGAAGCGCCGCTGGGCTCGGGGGAGAGGGGGAGATCAGTAGGGAGATGCTGGGACGAGTCCGCCCTAGGCAGGAAGGATTCTGACCTCCGGGAGCTTACACTACGTGGGGGACCCCACGGGCGGAGAGCATGAAGCCCAAGCCAGGCAGCAGCGAGGCGCCTTCCGGAACCTTTAGGTGTGTTGTATGTTTTTGCAGGCATTTATCCATTTCCCTCCAATTCTCCGTTTTGTAGCCCGCATGGTTGTGTCATTTTTGATCATTTTAACATTTCCTTTCTGAGGCGCATTTTATTCCTCTTTCATTTGCTTGTTTGAGCTCTTTCCCCCGCCTCCCAATCAGATTAGCTAATGGTTTATCGATTTCGTCCAATCTTAAAAGCCCCCAAACAAACCCAACCTAACGGCGGGGGGTTTCGTCCATCTCTTGCTGGATTTTTATTAGGCACCTAAAGCTGGTAAAGAGAAAGGTCAGGGCTCTCTTCTAGCCTCCCGCTACGCTCCCCCATCAGGGGGCCGTCCCTAGCTCCTGGGGGCAGCGACCCTACACAGCGGCTGTTAAGCCACCCCACCCCACCCTGCTTCCTCCGCCAGCTCAGCCGCCTAGTCCCCGGGAGCCACCTGTGCGCCGTCGGCCGCCGGGCGGAGGAGAACGGCCCGGCCGCAGGCGGTGATGGGGCCGGGTGCCTGAGGAAGAAATTTCCGCGGAGGCCCGGAGTACTTCGGCGGGCGGGGGCCGCGAGTGCGGAGCGGCGGATGGTCGTTAGACCGGCGGCCTCCTCCTCCTCCTCCTCCCGGGCCAGGCGGCGAGCCCCTCCCCTCTATCCGGGCTCCGGGCCGCCCTCGGGCTCCGGCCCGCCCGGGTCAGCGTTCTAGCGTCTCCATGGCGACCGGACGGGGCTGGATCCTCCGGCAGCACTGCAAAGGGCTGGTGCGGGTGGCCGAGGAGATCCCGTGGCAGCTGCGCCTCCCGCCCGTCGGCGCCGCCCGGGCCTCCCCTCCCGCGCCCCTCGACAGGGCCCCAGGGCCCTATTTCTTCCGGAGGCCCAGGTAACCCAGCCCGGGGGCAGAAGGAAAGGGGAGCGGGGGAGGGGGAGGGGGATGGGGAGTGGGGGAGGGGAAGCGGAGCGGAGGAGGAGGGGGAGAAGGATGGGCTTCTCGTGGTCGCAGTTGGCCTCTAGGCCCCCGGGACCTCCTGACCACGGGGAGAGAACCCACCCCACGCTTGCGCGTGACCGAGGCCTGGCTCTCTCCCCTCCACCTCGTAGCCTCGGCCTTTAGTGGAGGGGTGTGTCCAGGGCGGAGGTGTGGGGAGGAGTACCACACCTAGACCGGAGATCTCGGGCTGGAAGACCTCGCCGGTGGTCATCCCGGGCGGTGCTGTGGAGCAGGGTCCCGAGGCCCAGAGACGTTAGGAGAGGCCACGGGAACCTTCCCTTTGGGGGCGTCTCTGTTGTCTCCTTTGTGCCAGCTGCCTAGCAGAACTTCTTAACCGCATTTTTATTTTTGGTGTCATGGACCCCTTTGGCAGTCTGGTGAAATCTTGGGCCCCTTGTCGTTTTGTTTTACTTATTTAATATATTTATATATTATTTTAAACATTTTTTTCCTTCAAATTTTGAGTTCCAAATTCTCCTCTTATCCATTGAGAAAGCAAGCAATGTATAAACATGTCCATATTACCCATGTTGCGAAAAAAATAAAAAAAGGAAAATAAAGTGGAAAAAAGTATGTTTCAGTCTGCCCTCAGTTCATCAGTTCTCTTTCTCCAGAAGTGGATAGATTTTTTTTAAAAATCATGAATCCTTTGGAGTCATTTTGGATCCTTGCGTTTTTTTATTGGAATAGCCAAGTCTTTCAACAGTTGATCAGAATTACGATTTTGCTTTCGCTGTATACAGAGTTCTCCTGGTTCTGCTCATTTCAGTTTGCATCAGTTCATGTAAATGTTCCCAGATTTTTCTCAAACCATCATGCTAGTCATTTTTCATAGCATAATAGTCATCCATTGCAAGCATATACCACAACTTGTTCAGCCATTCCATGCCATTGATAGTCATCTCAATTTCCAATTCTTTGCCGCCATAAAAAGAGCTGTTGTGAATAGTTTTGTATGTATAGGTCCTTTCCCTTTTTCTTTGATCTTTTGGGATGCAGACTTAGTAGTGGTGGTATTATTGGGTCGAAGGGTATGTACAGTTTTGTAGTCTTAAATTGTTTTTAAATGCAAAAAAAAAATACAGGTTTACAAAGGAAAACAACTACCCCAAACCATCATCAACAAAAACAAGTTTATGGGCCCAAGGTTAAGGCCTTCTGGCTAGTGTCTTCTTATTCTTCCTGCATTTTCAAATCACTTGCTGAATTGGCAAAATCTCGAGGAAACTTGAAGAAATATACTTTTTATTTAATGGAAAGCTCCAGTAAGGCCCAAGGAATTTCACCATCTCCACATGACTGAACTTGGGGGAAGAAAGGGATGCAAATCAGTGTTGCTTAGCATCACTCAAATTCCAGGGAAGCTTATACTGGTGACTATCTAAAAGGAAACTGTTTCCCAAAGTCTTTTTCTCTGAAATAAGTTCCGTGCCATGTGTGCTTTCTTCTGTACCAAATATGAAAGGGGTCTAGATTGAGAAGGATCTTGGGACTTTCTTCTTTCATTTTGATTTGTTATTAAAGCCTGGGGGAGGGGAGGGTCTGAAATGACCCCATCCAAATCCTTGTATGGTTTCTAATATGCAGAGTAAAAGAAGACTTATTTAATTAATTCAACATCAATTCAGTTCACCATGCATTAAGTGCCTTCCTTGTGCTATCTAGGTTTGGCTGTAGGAGAATATGAAAATAGAAAAAACCAGCTGTCTTTCCTCTCCATCTCTTGGAATCTCTACCTTCCTTAAAGGCTGAACTCAGCTGTCAACCTCTTAGACAAGGCTTTCTTTCCCTAGTGACCCAAGTTGTTGGTGTTCTCCTCTTCTTCCTCTCCCAAGGAAATTACTTTTATATAATTTGATTCACTTACAGTAGAACATAAATGTCTTGGGAGCAGAGAACGTTAGGTTTCTGTCTTTGTATTATCCACCCCAGAAATAATCTGGTAATATTCTGTATACGTGGTCGCCCTACCCCCCTAGAGTGCATGTTCCTTGAGCACAGGGACTTGTTTTTTTATGGGATAACCAGGCGGTCATATCTAAGTGTCTTAATAGGCAATTGATGATTGTAGGATGGATCTCAAGATCAATATGAAGGGTGTGGTGAGATTACTGAAGAGAAGAGAAGGGGGCTTAGGAGAGATCCCTGGGTGGACTCAGGAGAAGGGGCAGGGATAGGTTAGGGTTCAGCAAAGAAAACTCAGAAGGAACAGTGAGATAGGAGAAAGCAGAGGAGAGTCTGCAGAGAAGTCAGTAAGGATAAGGATGGAGAAAAAACCATTGTATTTAACGGAGTTAACCTTGGACAGTGTTGATAAATGATGGAAATGCTTACGACTGACCATATCAAAAATTATGTTAACATTCCATGTAATATTACTAACAGTGCACATTCAAATTCTGCTTGGCTCATTTCTCCCACTGTTGGTACCTCCTCCTGAAATTGCCTTGTTATTTTATATATGTTTACATGCACATGTGGTTTCTCCCAATACTTTATAAGCACTTGAGGGCATAGACTGTCATTTTTGTTTTTGAGTGCCCAATACACAGTATTGAGTGCACAGTACCTGAAAACATACGAAGTGCTTATTAACTGCTTGATTGATTTACATATATTTTCATTTGATTTTTATAATAACTAAGATAAATAGTACAAATGTTATTTTTCTTTATTTTTGTCATTTTTGAAACTGAGAGGTTGAATGATTTTTCCCTAAATGAAGAATTAGTAAGAGTAGATTTAGAATTAGAACCCATATCCTCTGATTCCAGATATATACAGCACTGGTTCCAGTGCATCCTACTGTGACCACTAGTAGCTTATTAGTCTTAGCAGGTAGGGCTATCTATCACAAATTCTAGATCCTTTGGGGAATTGCTATATGACCTCAGTGCACCCTTTTGGTACAGAATATCTCTAGAGGTGGTGGATAGAATGCTGGGTCTGGAGGCAGGAAGACGGGAGTTCAAATCCTGCCCCTGACACTGACTATGTGGCCTTCAGCAAGTCCCATAACCTCAGTTTGCCTCAGTATCTACAACCGCAAAATGGAATGGGGATAATAATAGCTTGTATCTTCTAGGGTTTTTGCAGGGATACAGTGACTTCGTGTTTGCCTGGGACATAGTAGGCACTATATACATTTTTAAAATGGTGATTATGCTTATTAACAGTGTATCAGTTCCGTACAGTCTGTTACAGGAGTATCTCCTTGCATTTGGGACTTTTGCTTTTGCTCCTGCTGTTCCTTTTCTTTGTTCTTATTTATTTTTAAAGCTTCCCATGTTCCCCTGGGAGATACATATTTGAGAGAGTTGGAAAAGAAAGAAGACAGGGTAGGGTGTAACCAAAGTAAGCTTTTAATACTGTTCTAGGTGACCTACATGAAGATTTTTTCCACACTGGAAGAAGTAGCTCTCACTTGGCAGAGGTGGCCTTTGAATCTGAATGCCAGTTGAAGTAAAACTATAGTTACTCTTAGATAATGTCTGACTTGCCTTTTACTGGCATTCTAATGGCTTGTCTTTCCCACAGGTCTTCACAGGGTAAAGGGATATTATGTTGTTGCATTACTTCACATATTTTCCAGTACAGAGATAGAAACATAATTCTGAGTTCTTAGCATAGTTATCAACTAGCCTCAGGAATTACAGATACCACAGACTCTGACAAATAGCATATTGAGACATGTTTTTAATGGTACTTTAACAGTTAAGGAAGAATGATATGAATCGAGACACTGATTTTAGTACTGGCTTTGTGTTAACATATATTTTCACAAATTTTTTTTTCAAATGAAGGGGCTAGACAAGATGATCTGTACAGAAATTTAGCTCTAAATTTCTTTGTGTAAAAAGATCACTGGATTGGAGTCCCATTTCTGCTACTTCCTTTGAAGATGACCTTGAGCAAATCTTCCTTGTGTAATTTTGAATTGGGACTAATGATACCTCTAAACCTCACTTGTTGTGAGGAAGGTGCTTTGTAAAAATGGTGAAATATAATTAAATATGATTAAATTTGAAATATTATTAGAAGAGGGGTAGGAATATTTAGTTTTCATTAAACATTTTCATCCTTTTTTGTAGTTTTACTAGCGCCTGAGAACGTTATCCAAAGATAATCTCATTTATTTTCGTTCTATTTTGGAAATATTCCAATAACCAATATCATTATTGGTTAGTCCCTTTATTCTTTATTTATCATAAGTATACCGTTTCATTTATAAAAGAGAAACAGCAGTTATATAAAAATATGTGTTTACAGGGGGCTATACTCTACTGAATTCCAGGGACCATGTGGTGAAATTTTTATATGAATTAGAGGTCTAGATTTGTTTTTTTCTGAGAGATTTCCTAAAAGTCAAAAAGTAGGAAAAAAGTAAGCTTGCTGTTTTAGTTTCCATCACATACGGGTAAAAATTGGTCATTTTGAAAATTATTACTTATTCTTTTGCCATCATATAATTGTTACAGGTAGAGTTGGAACTGGTCTGTGTCTATTAGCACATAGCTATGAATAAAAACATATTGATAAGTTTCCTTTATTTGGTGCTAATTTTTGTAACTAAAAATTTCTGTAGCTCTTGAAGGTTTACAAATTATTTTCCTCATAGTAACCCCAAGTAGGAAAGTAATCTTATATAATCACTTGCATTTCACAGATGAAAAAGTGACTCACTTGTCTATAGTGTCATAGATAGGATTAGATTAGGGATTTGAATCCAGTACTCTCTTGACTTAACAAGTATTTTTAAAAAATGTATTTTTATTTATTTTATTAAGTATTCTAAGTTACATATACCATATTTTTAACATTCATTTTTTAAAAAAAAATTTGACTTCCAAATTTTCTCCTTCCATCCTGCCCCTTCCCTATCCTTTGAGAAGGCATTATATATCAATTATACCTGTGAAATCATGTAAAATACATTTCTTACTAGCCATTTAGCAAGTATTATTAAAAGACCAGCTATATACCAGAGACTGTACCAAATATTGGAAATAGAAAAATAAATCATTCCCTGCCTTCAAGGATTTTATATCCTAACTTATATCATGTGTTAGGTCAATCTTATTCCAAATCTGGCATAATTTCTTTGATGATATCAGACTCTGCTAGGTTTGTTAGTTATCCTCTGGCAGTTTTTATTTTTAATGAATAAGTGAGAAAGTTTGCTTCCCCCCCTCCCCACCAAGGTATTTTGAAAACAGAAAAATCACCTTTTGGTTGTATTAAGAGCCATGAATAAACACTTGTTCATCTCTCAGAGTGAGAACAGAAATGTGAGAATAGAGTTTAGTCTATTATTTACTCATCTTGGAAGATAACATTTCATAGACATCCTAGCTACAATATAGTTATGAGAATGAAATTCATCGTTTGACTCCAAGTTAATATTATAAGAGCTTATATTTTCATAGTACTTTATAATTGTACTATGAATCTTCATTTACAGTACGCTATCTTATTTGAGTTTCCTATCAATCCCAAGGCAGATATTTTACAGATGAGGATACTTGGGCTCAAAAAGATGATTTAACTTGTCACCCCAATAACAAATTTTGGGGCTATGGATTCTTAGTCCTGTTGGAATATATATATATATATATATATATATATATATATATATATATATATATATATATTTTTATAATTTTTCACATATTGCCTTTTCTTATTTTTTTCTTTTTTGGTTGCATCTGCAATCTCCATTTAGTAATTGTATAACTTAAATTTCTTCTTGATTATTTTCAGCAAGGAATCAGATGTCATGCTCAATCCTAAGCCTTCAGAGCAGTCTACCATGTGTGAAAGACATTGTGCAAAGTCATCTTCAAAACTTTCTATGCACATAGAAGGGTAAGTAACAGAAGTAGTCTGTCATTTTGATTGCCATTTCTTTTAGGAGGGTAGGAGATGTTTGGGGGGGGTGTATGATACTCTATATATCAAATTGCTATTTTGGTTTTGAGCTCTTTAAAAATAGAAGAAGGGGTGTGGGATGAATGTACAGTACAAAGGGGCTGATGTGAGTCATCAGCCTGTCATCATTATCATTTAGACTAGTTTTCTTAAACTAAACCTTTTAAAGTAACAACTAAATTTAATTTTCCTATTGTTAAACTTCTTTTAACATTTATTCTATCTTCTGAGTAGAGACCAGTGGAAAGGGGCGAGAGAGTAGCTTTTTTGCTTTGGAAGCAGAGTATGCTCTTGAATTATCTGATGTTAGATAGTTTGGAAGATCATCTTCCCTTTACAACTTGTGCTTCAACAGCAAGTTTAGCCTTTTATGGATTTCCTTTTTTATGAACAGATATAATACTCTGAAATGTCAGGAAGCAGTGTGAAGTTTTCTAATATGAATTTGAAAATTAATTAGATGCCAGAGAAGAAAAGCCAAGGACCTCAGTTTTTTACTTAAAACATTGTAATCTAGTATAGACACTAATAACCTAAATATTGGAGAAATTCAGGAGATACTTTTTTTTGGTGATAGGTTTTTGAATAGCTGTACAATAATATATGTTAGAAGAGGAGGGGGAGGGCATTTCTATATTTAGTTTTTCTTTAAGTATTGAAAAATATGTACTTTTATGGTTTACTTAATTGGTGAAGAATAGATTTTGCTTACCGCATTATTTAAACTTCTTTTGTAAATGCAGTGACCTTTTCCTTTTCATCTCTTCTACCCCACCATGTGAAATAATTAACCTAAGAGTACAACACATAGTTTATATGAAATATTAAGTGAAAGGTGAGGGAAAGAAATAAGCATTTTGTGTCGATCACTTTACAAGTATTATCTCCTTGATCTTAGAGCAGCCCTAGGAAGTAGTTCTGATGTTATCCTCACTTTACAGGTGAGGCAGTTGAGGAAAGCAGAGATTAAGTAATTTGCCCAGGGTCACATAGTAAGAGCCTAAAACTAGATTTAAACTCAGGGCTTCCTGATCCTAGGCCCAGTACTGTATCTACTGTAGCACCTAGTTGCCTCAGTGAGTAAATTTTCTAGAAACTTAGTGAAAGGTAATTAGAATCTGCCTCTTTGGAGATTTACTCATGTCTTGTGAAGGCTTTCCTTTTTAGCTTTATTTGGAAATGACATGATTGGTGGAATTATTGTCCATTATGGCATTTTATGCTTCATTACTTCTCTACTTCCACATCCCTGCCTGTTTTGACAACTAGATGAAATAGAACAAAGTGCTTAGACTTCCATGCTAACTGAATCTCTCCTTTGTTTCATTCTTTTTGGTTCTAAGCTGCTTACCTTTAAATTTGTGGTCATTAGTGTTCCCCTTATAAATGCGTTAGTATGATTAGTATGAACACGGTATTAGATCTTTACCTTTTAGATTAATGCTGAACTATGTCTGAGTTACTATTGTGAGATACATTGTGAGATCTTTACCTTTTAGATTAATGCTGAACTATGTCTGAGTTACTATTGTGAGATACATTGTGAGATCTTTACCTTTTAGATTAATGCTGAACTATGTCTGAGATACTATTATGAGAGTTACTATTGTGAGATATTGTGAGTTATAAGGTTTGAGCTATATGGTCCAGAATTTTAGTCTTTTCTATATTTCAAACAACTATTTATTTAGCCTTGAACCCGGTTACTCATTATATATTCCTGTGTAGGTTAAAGTTCTTAAATTTTCCTTAAGGGCATGGGGATAATTAAGAAATGATGCTAAGATTTGTGAAATCAGGACAGAATTCTGTTATTTGGTGAGGCTAATTTCATAACTGCTCAGTTCTGGGTTACTGAAAAGAGCGAGCAGAAGCACATAGTTATTTCAAGAGAAGAATGACTTGGGGACTATCTTGTAAATGACTTAAAAGAGAGATCCACATTTAATAGGGGTTATTCTTTTGAATATCGCTAGAAATTGAAAATGTTTTATCATAAATAACTTACGTGATATACACTGTTTTCAAATTGATTATTCATTATATTTATACATTCCATCCCAGAACTTTGTGTTCCAACTGAAGTTTATCTGGTAACTTTATTTATTTTAGTTTTTAAATTCATTACAAAATAAGGAAAGAAAAAGAATGCAGTGTACATTAGAGAGGATTCAATATAAAGCAGTATCTGGTAACTTTTAAATGAATTCTTTTTTTATTAGAGTCCATCTTATGTGTTCTACTATTAATTCTTTTGCAGAATCTCATCCTCCTGATATGGGAATGGTAATGATAAGTATAAAAATTGGGTTCTAATTTTCTGCTTGTATCTGAATTGCATACATATATACATATATGTGTCTGTACGCAGTCAGATATGAGAGTGCCCCCCCCCCACACACCAATTAACTAACCTAAAAATGTAAATTCCTTAGTCTAAAAGATTCTAAATTTTTCCAATAACAGAGAAATAAAATTTGAGCTAGCTTTCACTATTTGACCTGGTTATTGACAAAGTAAATTTAACATTGTGTTAAGACCAATTATGTAGAAATTTTTTTTAGCAGAGAACAACATTGCTATAAGTGACCTGGACCATAAAAAAATTGCTCTGAGACCACACACAAACCAGAGAGCCCCATCTGATGTTTCCAAAGAACTAGAGGGACCAGACTTCTATTTTACTATTTATATTTCCCCTTTTCACCTTTTATCTGTAAGGTCTACTTATCAAAGGGGATAGCCCCCTTTGATTTTGTCAAAGTGCCTTTCCATTTTTCTCCTTTCCCCTTATATTGTTTTCCCTTATAAGGTCCATAGTTAAGAACCCTTGATAAAGTGTTTGTAATATCAGTTAGTGATTCATTAAGGAGATTGTCTGTCAATAGAAGCCAATGGGGGAATGTGAGAAATGATTATTTCTCTCTTATACTTAATAACTAATTATTTTACTAGGATCAAGGTTTTTCCCCTTTTCTATTTCCTTATCCAGAAATCAACCAGTGTTGGAAAGTTTTCTAAAACAAAAGTTTTTCAAAAACAAAAACGAAACAGTTTGACCACAGGGAGCTCCTGTTTTATTGGTGGTAAACAGCATACTCACATAAATCTATACAAAGTAAATACATGGTATTTTGGATCAGTGGGAGGTACTTAGAACCTTGAGGGAGACCTAAATTTAAGTCCTACCTCTAACACATACTGGCTATGTGACTGTGGGCAAATCAGAGGTACCCGATGATCTCGTAAGAATATAAATTGCCAAATAGTTGCTGAGATACATTAATAAGAGGGAATTTCCTTGCTACCAAGTCCTCTACCAGTGAAATAAATCATAGATCAGCAACAGTAACAAAAAAATACAGCTTTTCCTGCTTTATTTGTTATTAGATAGTACTTATTCTAGTGTATGTTGAGAAAAATGCTTCAATACTTGAAGAAAATGTGATTTTGTTGTGGAACTCTAAGATTTGTAGTTGTTGAAAAATCCATCACTTTTTGTCCAACCTAGTGATGGGCAGTTGGTTATTGGATGACAAGTATTTAACCTGTCACCAGACTGTTATTTAAACTCTTCTGGCTGGTAGAACTTGCCAGATCTTGTCCTTTATTGGCTTAACCTTTGACAGCCCAGATCACCTACATGCTATTCATGGCAAACAGAATGAGAGTATAGGATATATTCCAAGAATAGTGGTATGTTCATTTTGACTAGAGTGTAAATCTTGAGGGGAACAGCTTAGTGTGGTTTTAGATTATTGAATGTCTTGAATCCGAGGGAAGAGAATTTTTAACTTTCTTCAATAGTCAGTAAAGAACCTTTGAAGATTTTTGGGCAGATGGTAGTGCTAATGCAGTTATGAGTAGGACCAGAGTGGGGAAGAAATGGGAATCACAATCACTCATGACATCCTAATGGACTAGCAATGTAGAAATTTCCCAACTACCTGGTGGCATAATAATAGGAAGTAAGGAAAAATAAAATTGTTGGTGTAACTGTAAAGTGGTTAGTATCATTCACATATTATTTGTTGTCCTTGTACAAGAGACACCTACAGTCTTATGTAAATGGTTGTCTCATTCCTGAAGTTTTGTTTAAAAGGACTTTTTTTCACAACTGTAAGAATATTTGGTTACTTTTTCTTGTCTTCTGAAGGTCTTGGAACAGGGACACTTTCTCATCCTGATAATAAATCCTGCCAGCTGCATAACAGATATTCCTGCAGAAGTTCATCTTTTCTACCTTGATTGATTTTCCCCTTCCTTTCTTGTGAAAAGTATTACTTCTCTGTCTTAAGTTTCCAAAGAATGCTGCTGATTTTCTGTGTACTCTAAGGAGGCCTGGAAAGTTATAAAAACCTAAAATATAAATATCTGTGCTTTAGGAGATTGGAGCGGCAATCATCAGTTTCCTTAGCAGGCTAATACTTTTTTTTAGTTTCAGTTTGTCCTCCTATCTTTGACTGACAGTGATTACACTCCCTCCAATAGATACCCTCTACAAAGAAGTTACAATCCTTTTGGTTGACAAAATTCCCTGACAATGGCTTCTGTGGTTCTCTCCATCCCAGATGTTCTGTGAAAACATATCTTGTGTTAATTGTATATTCTGAGCCTATACTTTAAAAAAAAAAAAGGAAACATTACAAAACTTAAGATGAGCAGACTCCTGTAAGATAGTTGATCAGTATTTTTTTATAATTAAGGTTTAGGAAAACACGTATTTTCTCCTTTTGTATCACAATAGAGAGGTGATTGTGTGATTTGAGTAATCCTTTTATGAGTCAGAGTTCATGTTATGTGGTAGTTCTGTCTTTTCCACTTTGTACTTATCCTTCTATTTAAGGTTTGCTGAACCTGTTCCTGTGACCCTCAATGTCAGGTACTGCCCACAGGCCATTGTACAATTGTAATGTTTCTTAGAATCCTAGGATCTATCTGTCTGGAAGGGACCTTGGGAGAACATCACACTCAACTAGTTCCCATAGCCAATTGAATGCTTTAACCCTTCATAAAACCTTGTAGGAAACTTGTTGGAAGCACCAGGGAAGTAATCTAAAAAGTTTGGGGGTTACTCTTGAGGAGGACTGAGTTATAAATGAATGAATGTGGTTAAGGATGGTCAAATGGTAAGTCTGTGACCTCTGTAACTAGTGTGATTTCAAATAAATTGGGAAAATATTAAATTGTTTTCCAGTAGGTTTTAACAAATAGTTTCCTTCATATTAGTCAAGGATGTTTTTTCCAGTTTTTGATCCCATGAATCCTGAGAGTCTCTGAAACCCTCTGAGGTACAGTTACTAAATTGTACTGATTAAGAAACACCAAAACCAGTCCGTGGATATTTATGAAGAACTTACATATGCTAGACACTGCTGAATTCTGGAAATTAAAAGAAAAAAGTAAATTAGGGGAGACCACATGTTTAGGTGAACATTTGTGCAAAATATTTAAATGCAAGATGATTAAGATCTAAGTGTCTCGGGAGGGATCAGGAGAAGTCTCATGTAGCAGATGATATTTGCACTGAGCTTTAAGAGGAAGAGTTAAGGAAAAAGTGCATGGGAAGAGATTCTGCAAGGGCCTGGAGGTAAAAGTGGGAGGCTCATTTATGAAAGACACAATGAGGTTTTTGTTGTACTTTTGGGTCACTTTATGGGATCATTGAAAAGTTCAGGAGGAAAGAATTTTTTTTTTTCCAATAAAGAAAAGAAAAAAGGATAATGATACAAATGACCTTAATGGCAGCTAGTTGGTATAGTGGATAGAGTGCTGGGCTTGGGAGTGGGTAAGACCTAATTTCAGACTTGACCTTAGGTACTAGCTGTGAATTTTTTCAGTTGTGTCCAACTCGCTGTGCCCCATTTGGGGCTTTCTTGGCAAAGACTTTGCAGTGATTTGCCATTTCCTTCTCCAGATATTTGCAGATGAAGAAACTAAGGCCAATAGAGTTAAATGACTTGCCCAGGATCACACAGCTCGTAATCATCCGAGGCCAAATTTCAGCTCGGGTTCTTCTGACTCCAGGGTTAGTCCTCTCTCCACTTTACCACCTAGCTGCCATTACTGTATGTGTGACCCTGAGTAAACTACTTCTGTCCGTTGGATTAACTATAAAACAGGGAAAATCATAATACCTACCTCTCAAGGTTGTTGTGAAGATCAAATGAGGTAATAGTGTCCGACACTTAGTAGGCTCTTGATAAATGTTTGCTCCTTCCACCTCTCCTTGACTTTTGCATTCATTTACAGTTGGTGGGAACTATTATTGTTCTTAGTTTCTTTAGCTGAAAAGCCAATTTGCAGATTAAAAGCTTACATTTTTTCCCTCTCTACTTTTTCCTCAGTATGCCCTCCGAGATCCTGCTGAAGATATTTTCTTACTTGGATGCTGTTACCCTTTTGTGTATTGGCTGTGTGAACAAGCGCTTCTATTCTTTGGCCAATGACAAGTAAGGAGAAAAGCATAACAATCAATGTTGTAATCTTTTATTAATCACCTGTTACGTATAAAGTCCTTGTGCCCTTTAGAACTCTAGAAACTTGAGAATCATGATCAGTCTAATTAGGGGATAGGACACACATATCCCTAACACACAATTGGCAAAGTAAGGGTTTAGAGACATGAAACTGATATCTGTGACTTCCACGGTGATGAGAGGGAGGGCTATTACTCCTAGAGGCATTAAGGAAGACTTCCTACAATAGCCTTTGAATTTAACTTTAAGGTTAGGGTCAGATAAACTTAGAAAAGGTATCCACATAGCAGAAGGCCTGAGCAGAGTCATAATTGTAGGAAAGTAAAGAGTTTCTTACCTATTTTCATATGCATATCTTGTGAGTAGGGAGAGTTAGAGTGAGAAGACTTACTGTCTTTTTAGTTTTCTTTTTTTGTCTTTCAGCGAATTAGTTTAATGAATTGGACTAGAATAAAATGGCTCAGTAATATTCTATTACATTCATATATCTTAATTTATTCAACCCTCCCTAATTAATAGGTACTCTCTTAGTTTAAGTTTTTTGACACTACAAAAAGAGATGCATACTTTTTTTGCATGTCAGTCAGTAAGCATTTATAAAGAGCTTACCATGTGCCAGGCTCTTCACTAAGGACTAGGGATACAAAGAAAGGCCAAAGATATTCCCTGCCCTCAAAGAGTTCACAATCCAAAGAGGATGACAGCATGCAAACAACTATGTCCAAATAAGTTACTTGAAGGATGAATTAAGAAATAATCAATGGAGGGAGGTACTGGAATTTAGAGAAATTGAGTAAAGTTTCCTTTAGAAAGTAGGATTTTATCTGGGACTTTAAGGAAGTCAGAAGAGGGAAATGAAGAAGGACAACTAGCAAAAAGGAGAGATGAAGTGCCTTGTTAATGGAACAGCATGGAGGCCAGTGTCTAGATAACTGAATACATGGTAGGAGTGGGGGGCAGGCAGATAAGGTGTAGGAAAACTGGAAAGAGGGAAAATGGGCTAGGCTGTAAAAGGTTCTGAACACTAAGCAAAAGATTCTTTGATCCTGGAGGTGATGGGGAGGTGATAGGTGATACTAGAGATTATTGAGCAAGAAGTCCTTTCCCTTTTTTTGGTGGGGGGTTATTTTTCATTTTTAAGAATTATTTCACCCCTTATTTTACAGATGAGGAAACAAGAGAGGTTAAATAACTTATCCAAGGCCATGCAGGTAATAAGTAGCAAAGCTGGGATTTAAACTTCATTCCTCTGTTTGGAAAGTCAGAATTACATTTAACGCTCCTGTGAGACAACTCCACCTACTTACATTCAAAGGTTGGGTCCCCAAAAGGGTAACTTTTTATTGCTGGTCCTGTGGGTACTATCCCTATTACCTTAGTTCTTGAGCACCTACCACAGCCCTTCCAGTTAGCAAGTCAGTAAACTTAATTAGATGTTAGCAACAGCATTTATTAAGGTTGTATCTTAATACCCTTTAGAAGAACATTCCCCTTAAAAGTTTAGGGTGCACTCTTGCAAAATACACACACATCCTTGCACTCAGCAAGTGAGTGGACATGTGGAGATTATGGGTTGGGAGTGGGATTAGTAACTCAGATTTCTAAAATCTACTTTTTCTCAATTCATAGCTTTTGCTTCTCCCTGCTATTAGGGGTTATACTGCTTGAAGCTGCCTTCTCCATTGGGTGGTGACTATTTCTCCACATCTCCACAGTGTACTTTGTTTTCACCCAGGTGGATTTCTTCTCTCCTTCTTGTCCATTGTCTCCAACATAGTCATTTGGGGAAGGGGGAAAACGGGAAGAGAATACATTCCTTCCCATTTCCCTTTTCCACAAGTTCAGATGGAATTACCAGTTTCTTCTCGGGTTTGATTCTTTTGACTCCCTTATCTGTATGACCCTGTCTCTGAACTATTAAACTATTGACATTTCACCCAGTTATTTAAAATTCCTAGAAGCTTACCTAGCTTGTTTATGCACAGTTTTCTTTCTTGATCCATTCAGAGAGTTTGATTCCGTGTCAAAAAAACATAGGGTTTAAATTATCTTATTTATATATTTAAAACTTGCTTACTGGTAACCACTTCAGTTGTGATTATGTAAGTTGAGGACATAGGGAATCTTATTCCCCCTCCTTTACAAATACATTTGTCATTTCTGTGAAAATTAAGGAAAACTGGTGGAAAAGCAAATATCCTAAAACTAAATATGGCTAATGCCATATAAAACTCTTGGGATGATTTCAATTTTTTGCATTCATATCTTACCTTCAAAATCCAAGAGCAGTTTCCTTAGTATAGTTAAGATGATGATTAGTAGTATTTCATGGTGTTGGTAAAAATTTAGTTGATAAGCTGAATCATGCAATTTTCAGTGGATGTTTCTAAGAAGTACTTAGGGAAGAAAAGGTACTGTGTATTGTAATAAAATACTGTATCGATATTTTATTTTATTTATTTTATTTTATTTTATTTTTTAAAAATAAATTTATTTAACTTTTTACATTCATTTTCACAAGATTTTGGGTTCCAAAATTTTCTCCCCATTTGTCCCCTCCCCCCTCCCCAATACACTGGACATTCTAATTACCCATATCACCAATCTGCCCTCTCTTCTATCATCCCTCCCTTCCCTTACCCCATCTTCTCTTT
>CM053773.1:79251620-79360735 GCA_028658325.1 Potorous gilbertii | reverse complement strand
TCCCCCCTCCCCAATACACTGGACATTCTAATTACCCATATCACCAATCTGCCCTCTCTTCTATCATCCCTCCCTTCCCTTACCCCATCTTCTCTTTTGTCCTGTAGGGCCAGATAACTTTCTATTCCCCATTATCTGTATTTCTTATTTCCTAGTAGCAAGAACAATACTCAACAGTTGATCCTAAAACTTTAAGTTCTGGAACTTAAAGTTTTAGGGTCAACTGTATCGATATTTTAAAACTACTTTTCCAAAACAAAACTTAACGTATGCTTTATAGAGATGTTTCTCTTTGGGTGAGGTATAAATTTTAAAAATAACCTTATATAAAAAAATCTATAGCACCTTTTGTGAAATTCTGTGGAATAAGTCTCAGTACACCAAAATCTTGACCAACGTGAATCTTTAACATTTTTTTTTCCTCTCTACATTTAGAAGGTAAGGTGTACAAGGAGACTAAATAAATAACCTCTAAGGTTCTTGCAAATGGTAAGAAAAAAGTTAATCATTAAAAGAGTACTTCATGTTAGTAATTGCTCTAAGTTTTTTTAAACTTTACATTTTAAAAAAAGTAACCTTTGGGTTTGACCTTTAGATCAGTATAGATCAGACTTGCACAACTTGGTAGTACGTAGGGGGCAAAATTAAAATAGGCTAAACATCTTCAGGCTGCAGATAGGTTTTTAGTGCCTCACTTTTCTTTGCTTTTGTAAAAAAAATTTAATTTATTTATTTTCAGTTTTCAACAATCACTTCTGTAAGTCTTAACCTTTCTGCCCCTTCCTCTCCCCTCCCTCCCTGAGACAGCAGGTAATCTTATATGTGTTCTACATATACATTCTTATTAAACACATTTTCACATTAGTCATGTGGCATAGAAGAATTAAAACAAATGGGAGAAACCATGAGAAAAACCAAAACAAAACATAACACAAGAGAAAATAGTCTGCTTTATTCTGCGTTCTGATTCCATAGTTCTTTCTCTGGATGTGGATGGCATTTTGCCTCGAGTCCTTTGGGAATGTTTTAGGTCCTTGCATTGCTGTGAAGGGCTGAGTCTATCAGAAACAGTCTTTGCACCCTGTGCCTGTTACTGTATACAGTTTTCTCCTAGTTCTGCTTATTTCAGTTAGCATTGGTTCATGTGAGTGTTTCCAGGTTTTTCTGAAGTCTGACTGTTCATCATTTCTTATAGCACATAGATTCCATTACATTCATATTCCACAACTTGTTCAGTCATTCCCTAATTGATGGGCATTCCCTCAATTTCCAGTGCTTGGTTACTACAAAAAGAACTGCCATAAATATTTTTGTACATGTGGGACTTTTTCCCATTTTTGTGATCTCTTTGGGATACAGCCCTAGAAGCAATATTGCTGGGTCAAAAGGTATGCACATTTTTATAGCTCTTTGGGCATAGTTCCAAATTGCTCTCCAGAATTGTTGGATCAGCTCACAGCTCCACCAACAATGAATTAGTGTTCCAGTTCTCCCACATCTTCTCCAACATTTATCATCCTGTTTTGTCATGTTAGCCAATCTGATAGGTGTGATGTGGTACCTCAGAGTTATTTTGATTTACATCTCTAATCAGTAGTGATTTAGAGCATTTTTTCATATGACTATAGATAGCTTTAATTTCTTCCTCTAAAAACTGCCTGTTCAAATCCTTTGACCATTTATCAATTGGGGAATGACCTGTGTTCTTGTAAATTTGACTCAGTTCTCTGTATATTTTTAGAAAAAAGGCCTTTATCAGAGCACTAGTTGTAAAAATTCTTTTCCAGTTTTCTGCTTTCCTCCTAATCTTGGTTGCATTGGGTTTGTTTGTGCAAAAACTTCTCAATTTAATGTAATCAAAATTATCCATTTTGCACTTTATAATGTTCTCTATCTCTTATTCGGTTACAAATTTCTCCATTCTCCATGAATCTGACAAATACACTATCCTTTGCTCCCCTAATTTGTTTATAGTATCAGCCTTTATACCTAGATCATGTACCCATTTGGACTTTATTCTTGTGTATGGTATCAGACATTGGTCTATACCCAGTTTCTGCCACACTATTATGCAGTTTTCTCAGCAATTTTTATCAGACAATGAGTTCTTATCCCCGAAGCTGGGGTCCTTAGGTTTATCAAACAGTACTGATATATTCATTGATTACTGTGTCTTGAGTACTAACCTATTCCATTGATCTACCCCTGTATTTCTTAGCCAGTACCAGGTGGTTTTGATGACTGCTGCTTTATAATACAATTTGAGATTTGGTATGGCTAGGTAGTGGCTCACTTTTCAAGTAAAGGTATAATTAATGATTAAACTATTTTGCAAATAAACCATATTAAAAGAAAGGGAAATTTCAGTTAATACCAATTAATTACATTTGTTACTTAATATTTTTATTTATCATAAAATCACTTCTCTCAGACTAGAGACAGATTGACAGTGGTTGGTTGCTGCAGGTCACATGAGAAACAGAGTATGCAGTGACAGCACATGACAGGCACAATAGTGACTAGTGGAAGGCAGTTGAAGTGGGGCATGGACAAAGTACTTGTTATATCTTTACTTTCTTTTACATTCTGTAAATTTTTCAAGGGCTGCCTGCAAGTTATGCAGGCCTGGTACAGATCTTCCCTTGGTCTTATACAATCCTGTGAAATGGATCAAGTTTTATCTTATTTTGATTTTATTTTAAACTGGATCTCTCTATGCCATCCAGGTTGGAAGTGCAGCAGCCACTGATACATGCATTCACATACACAGAAACTTTTAAATTTATATGCAGAAACGTTTTGCTCTTGACCTCCCTAGGGTATGTCTGACAGTAGGATTACTGGGTCATATAGTGTGAGCAGGTCAGTTATTTTTTGAGAATGATTCCTAATTGCTTTACAAAACAGTTGAGCGAATTCAAAGTTTCATAGTGTGCTAGTCATCTGATAGACCTTTCTACACTGACTTTCCATAAATTTTCAGATTTTTCTTGTGAGTTGAAAACCCAGGGTTGTTTTGATTTGATTTTCATTTCTTAAGTATTAGCAATTTGGAGCAATATTTCTTATTGTTAGTAGTTTTTAGTTCTTAGAGAAACTATTTCTTTAATTTCACCAACAGTTATCTAATGGAGGTATGCTTCTACTTTATATGTTTTTGTTAATTCTCTCTAAATTTTCGATGGGTAGCCCCTAACAAAGAGGTGTGATGTAAAGAGTTTTTTTTGAAATTGTTTCCTTTGTTATTTTTTGCTGCATTGATTTTATTTGTGCAAAAGCTTTTCAGTTTTTGTGCAATTATTTTTATCTTGTGATATCGTCTGTCCTTTGTTTATGTAAGAGTTTTCCCTATTATCAGAGTTGTTAAAGCTGTTTGATTTTATTCTCTTTGTTCTTTGTAGTGCAACCTTTTATATTCAAATTTGAGGATCCATTTTGAGCTTATTTTAGCATATGTTGCAAAACTTTGGTCTAAACCTAATTTCTCCTAAACTCCATTCCAATTTTCCCATCTTGTTGTTTAGTCATTCAGTCTTGTCTGAGTCTTTGTGACTCCACAGACCTCATCAAGAGGTTTCTTAATTCCTCTTCACTGGTATCATCTACATGATTGAGATTGTTGGATATTTCTCCTGTCATTCTCCTGGCAGTCTTCATTCTGGCTTTTGCCTCTCCAACCTAGCATTTTGCGTGATTGTACTCTGCATGTAAGTTAAATAAGGTGATAACATGCAGCATTGTCATACTCCTTTTCTAATTTTAAACTGATCAGTTATTCCATGTTTGGTTCTAACTTGCTCCTTGGCCTGCATACAGGTTCCTCCAAAGACAAATAAGGTGATTTGGTACTCCTGTCTCTTTTAGGACTTGCCACTTTTTTTTTGGTGGTCTGCATAGTCAAATCAGTGAAGTGGAAGCAGATTTTTTTTTCTTTCAACTCCCTTGTTTTCTCCATAATCCAGGTTGGCAGTTTGGTTTCTTGTTCCTATGCTTCTTTGAAAACCAGTCTGCTCTTCTAGTAATTGTTGGTTCACATGTTGTGAAGCCTAGCTTGCTGAACCTTAAGCATAATCTTGCTGGTCTGTGAAATGAGCACAGTTGTCCATTAACATTCCTTGGAATGTTCAAGTTGCCAGACAGTTGTGTTTATTTCACACACCAACAAGATAATGCTTAAGATTTAACACACTAGGCTTCAGCAGAAATATGTGAACTGAGAATTTTCTCAATAGTTTTTATCATGTGGGAATTTCTTTAAGTAATTCATTCTTGCGTTTAAGTAAATGTGACTACTGAATTCAGGTACTTTTTCATTTTTACTTATCACATCTGTTTAATTGAGCTACTTTTCTGATTTTAAACCAATATATATTTTGTTAAGTACTTTAAAGTGTTCTTTTCCTTCATTTCTACTTTCTCCCTTGATTGCTTCCTTTCAGATGCTGTTTCCTATTAAAATTACTATTAGCTTTTGTTTTTAAATATATACCTTTTATTAGCTTAAAAATGAACCTTCTATGCTTAATATTTTAGAGAGTTTTTTGCATATTGGAGTTGTTGTCCTTTGTTAATATATCATTGCAGCACATTATAATGTGTTTGTAGGTATGTACACATGTCCACATATGTATACAGTATAATGCAATGTAATCTATCCAGTTGTATGCTTTAATTTGGACAGTGTGCATTTTTCCTCTTCCTTTTTCCTCAGCTTTCTTACTAATTTCCCTCTTCTTTTTCCTTTTACTTGGTGTTGACCCCTTATATCTACTCCCAAGGAGGAAGGAGTCTGTAGTGCCTGCTATATTCTGATATTTAGCTACATTTTCCTCTGTTCATGAGCTTAGGTCACTCCAGTTCCCTTTCTGTGTCCAGAATGGCTTGTCATACTATTTCATTGAGCAGGGATTCATCATCTATAGTCCTTCTGGCAGGACAGGACTTAGTGGTTATCCTGCTGATATATTGAGAGGCTTTGGGTATTGGAGTCTGCCCTGCTTTTGAACCCAAAGGGTCACCAGCTGCTTTGCAGCTGAATCCTGTTATATATTTTGTTTCTTTCAATTAGAATGTGAGATCCTTGAGAGAAAGGACTATCTAAATTTTTCTGCTTGTGTATCCCCAACACATGGTAAGTCATATTGCTTGGCACATAATAAGTGTTTACTACTTTTTCATTCATTCATTTATCTACTTTGTTTTTCTAGTATGGATAATTAGACCATTTTCTTTTTAAATAACTATGATTTTCATCATAACAAACTTTTGATATTCTGGGGCTTGATATGTGAGCTCATAGGAGCACTTGGAAGGCAATGATAAGAACTACTTCTTTGGTTTAGATTTTATGCAGGACATCTCCCATAATGCTGATGAACACTTAAATGAGGTTTCTTTCTGTTTCATTCTTCTCCTGACCTTGATTCTTCCTGAGTTGTTGATCAACATTATCTCCATAGTCCATTCTTCCTTTTAAAGCACACTTGTTCGTGTCGTCTGTTTTCATGTATAGAATATTAATATGTATTTGGTTCATTTCCTCAAATAGAGAATTAAGTTGTTGGTTATTGAACGAGTATCACATAATAAGAGTACAAATAGTTAAATAAATATTCTAAAACTTTCTGAGGATGTATGTGAATACCCACATTTTAAGGGTATTCATTCTGTTCCCTTTTTTATCACTGTCACAGCATAAAGTGGCTGTAGACGACATAGGATTGTTGTACATTTTAATTTTGTTTTAAGTGGCCAAAAATTTAATATGTATTGAGTATGACCTTATTGTACATCATGAATCTTTCTGTGTTAAGGTAGGTTGGTCCTCAAACATCAGATGTAGTTTGTTGCTGGTACCATACTCAAGAGGGAAACTAGAAGGTGCAATAGAGTGCTAGTCAGGAGTCAGGAAGACTGCTTTTTCTAAGTTCAAACGTGGCCTTAGACACTGGCTGTGTGACCCTGGGCAAGTCACTTAACCCTGTTTGCCTTAGTTTCCTCATCTGTAAAATGAGATGGAGAAGGAGATTGCAAACCATTTCAGTATCTGCCAAGAAAATTCCAAATGGGGTTATGAAGAGTTGGACAAGACACAATAGGGAAAATAGCTAAACAATAACCATGTTCAAAGTGTTACTGACACTTCAGTGCTTATGTTCATGCTAGTTTAGCTTTCTAGAACCTAGAATCACGACTGTCCATGGGAGCAAACTTTTTGTGAAAGAAATAGAGATTAAAGGTGAACGTTTTTTACTCTTTAAAAACAACAACTGTATTATGGAAAACTTGGTTTGATCACAATATGATTGTTCCTTGTAGATAAGGACTGTTTTCATTTTTGTCTTTGTATTGTTAGACTCTAGGAAAGTACTTGGCACATAGTCACAGTTGATAGGCTTGTTGAATTTATTTTACTTTCTAGTATTTTAAGCATATAGTTTTATTCAGGAATAATTACATACTTACTTTTAAATACTTTTGAATTAATTGTTAGTGATAAAATTTTTTTATGTAACTTGTTGATACCCTTTCATATTTCCCTTTGAAAATTGCCTATTTATATTCCTAAAGGGGCCAAGGTCTTCCACTGCATCCTGGGCCATCTCCAGTCATCCTGATGAATATCTATCTGGTCACTGGATCCATATGGCTCAGGAGGGGGAAAAGTGATGCTGGTGACCTGCACGGCCCTCCCTCCCACAGAACAAAGTCAAGTGCAAGTCATGTCATCATTTCTCTGATGTCATGGTCTTGGAGATTGAAGGACGAATACAACAACAACAACTTTTGGATTATTCTTATGCAGATGAATGCTGTTGAATTTTAAGAAGGTTTTTCATTCTCAGTTTTTGCCATATTATGAGAAGTAGTTTAAAGATTGGTGTAAAAGATGTCACATTTTATTATGGGAAACTAAACATGTTGTGTTTTGGGAACTTTAGATGACTCCAGATTGCCAGGTAGATTCATGAAGCATTCATCTTTAGAAAAGAAATTGCAGAAAAAGTAAAAAGGTTTCTTGAACTCATGAAATGTAATTTTTCTCATTAATTTTGTCTTCTTGTCTTTTGTCATTTTTGATGTTCTATCTCATTTTGTTGTTGCCCTTTTTTTTTTAGCTTTTTTGGTGAATCTCAAGGTCATAGGATCAAGAAAAGCCAAATTCTAACATTTCATAACTGAAAATATATAGATTTAATCTCTTTCCAGAGATTTTGAACATGTAATCTACTAAACTCTTTGCTCCTAATCTTCATAGTAATAAATGGATTCTATTGCCACTGTATAGTTTGCTCCTAGGTCTTGGAGGGCTGATCAGGAGGGTGAAAACGTATTCATTTACTTCTTTAGTTTGTGGGAATTCCAATGATCTGATACTATAATTCCCTGCATATCTTCCTATTTTATAGTCAGTAAGTCAATAAATATTATTAAGTGCCTCCTATGTGCCAGGCACTGTGCTAAGCACTGAGAATACAAAGAAAGGCAAAAGGCAGTCCCTGCTTTAAGGTACTCATGGTCTAATGGGGGAAGAAAATACATAAAAAGAAGCTGAAAAACCAAGTTTTGAGGGAGTAAGGTACTTGGCTCAGGGGCATGATGACAATCCAGAGGAATACATCTGGGAGGAAAATGATGAGATGATTGCTCTGGCTGCCTTCCTTAAATGGAGAATCTGGGAAGAGCTCTCAACTGGCTACTTTCTACCCTCTTCAGTCAGAGGGAGAGAGGAACCCCAAGGGCAGTGAGTGCTATGGAGGTATGAGTTTCAGGGTTAATGTGATCTTGTGGGATGAGATTTTGTGGGGCCCTGATGAAAGTTCACAAGAGTTCATCCAGATGGGAGATGATTAAGCTTTTAGAAATCATTTTAAGGGAATAGAGGTAAAGTATGATAGAGGACAAGTTTTGCAGTCAGGGTGTAAATCTTGCTTTTGAAAGGGATCATGGAGAAGTCACTTAGACTCTTATTAATGCAAGAAATTTTAGAAGACTAAGGTATAAATGAGTTGCTTGAATTGCTGGAGAGAGTTTCCATACGAGAAAAAACTAACAGGTAGTGGTTTATAATTCAACTCAGTTAAACATTTATTGAGCACCTCCAGTGTTTAAAGATTATGCTTCATTTTAAAAATATCTGTAATCTAAACTATTTTCCATTTTTAGTTAAAACACAGGAAACTTCTCTGAAGTCCTGAAGTAAAGCAGGAACTGTCCCTTCCTCCCTCACTCCAGAAAGATTTTCTTGTCTTTGTTGTTGAGTTCTCCTGCTTTTTACCTTTACAACTTCAGTACAAACCAACAGTTTGTTTTTCTTCAATATTGTGATAATTTATATAATAATAGGTTATACGAAAATCCATTGCTAAGACCATAACTAACATTGATACTAAGAAGAGTGAGGTTCTGTGAATGTATTGTCTACATTTTGAAGTTAACTGTTTTTAATGCAGAGTCTCAATTTCTTTTAACATTGTTTCTGCCTTTAATTAGATTGTGATTTATGATTTCATCAGTGTGGGAACTCCTTCCCACTGTGTAGATTGCAACTTATTGCTAAGATAGGCAATACGTTTTGGAAAGTGGTTTGAAGTTCAGAGAAGAATGTCAGAGATACAATTCAAACTTAGCTTGTTCTGACTTTGAATCTATTGCTCTAGCTGCTATTCAGGGCTGCCTTTCACCTTTCCTGGTACAATTGCAACAGCTTCCAATTTGGTCTTCCTGCTTCCAGACCCTCCTCTACACAGTTGTTGAAGTGATTTTGCAAAGGTGCAAGTCTGAGCATGTCACCAGCCTACTCAGTAAGCTCTAGTGACTCCACATTTTCTCCTGGATCAAATATAAACGTCTATGTTTGGCGTTTAAAATTCTTAAAACATTGCCTCTTTCTACTTTTCCAGTCTACTTAGATATCACTCTACTTCACATTCTCCACAGTCTACTCATTCTATCCTACTGGTTGTTCCTTGTACCTGATGTGCCATCTCTCATCTCTTATCTCTTTGCCTTTGCGCTGATTTTTCCCCATGCTGGAAATACTCTCTTTCTTAGCTTCCACCTCCTGGAGTTCTTTCTGTTCTTCAATATTCATGTCAAGAATTACCTACTATAGGAGACTTTTCATGGTACCCCCAAGTCCTACTTATCCCTTCCAAGAAATACCTTGTATTTCATTTGTATATATGTTTTACATATCTATATGTGAATATGTCCTGCCTGTTAAAGCTCCTTGAGGAAAAGGAGTTTGTAGGTGTTTTTTTTGTGTTGGTAGGTGCTTTAATTCATTACTTATTAAACTGTGGGTTGCGAAGGGGTCACAAGTGGAAAAAGTTTAAGAAGTTCTATTTTAATGATTGCTTGGTCATTCATTGGGAGATTTAATTGTGATTTAGTGGAAAAGAGTACTGGATTTGGAATAAGAGGAACTGAGTTAAAATCCTGGCTTTTTTACTGTTATGCTTGTGTGACCTTGGGCAAGTCACTTCTCTAGGCCTTAGTTTTCTTACCTACAAAATGAGGAGGTTGAACTAGAAGAAATTTAAGAACCTTTTTAGCTCTGAAATTAATGACCTGATGAATGTCTTAGGTGGCTCAGTTACTGTGGGTTTGTTCATGGTTCTTAATAATCATTTTGCGTATCAAAGAGTCTCCTTGTTTGATTACCACTATAATAGAAAAAGGGAACTTAACATCTATTTTTTTAAATTTTTCCCAGTTTTATTTGGTTCAGAATCTACTCCGCTTCTTTTTCACCTAAGAGATCAAACTGGGAAATGAATGCAGTTGAAAAGACAGCTGTATCTTTGAGCCATACATCACTTCATGACAAAGAAACTGGTTACTGGAAGAAAAAATATATTGTGAAACAAATAGCAGCTGGAAAAACAGCTGTAACTCAACTCCTCAAACCTGTAAATCCATACACAGGTCTGCCAGTGAAGACCAAAGAAGCTTTGAGGTAAGCAACAAATTACAGAGTGAGGAGCACAGTTCTCTCCCATAGTAGGAGTGTGAATGTTTGATGGTTGGTTTGAGATTGGTGAAATACTGTGTAAGTGAAAAGAATATATTACATAGGCTAATCAGATACTTTATGGAGATATTAGCAAAATGTTGGTCTTTAAGCTAGAATCCATGGGTCAGGATGCCCAGATCTCTGAGTGTACATGAACTGGATCCGATCTTGGGGACCACCCCAAAATTTCAAAGTCTGTTTCTGGCTTCTTATAACCCACCTCAGAGTTTATTCTGAGTAATCTCCAAATATGGTTTATGTGTAGTTCATTTATAGAGTTCTACAGATGTGGATGAGTTAGTTCCTAGATCTCATACAAATCTTGAAAGTAACAAAAGCATATAAGATTGAGGATATCCTTTATTTCATTCCACAGCAAATGCAGAAGGTATACAGGACTTGTAGGATACCATGAACACATTAAGAAAAAACCAAACTGTTCTGAATTAGGCCTGACTCAGGCTACACTTTTGATGATTTAGGTTGGATATTAGAACAAATGAGACATTTGTAGGTCAGTTAAAAGTTAAAAAAAGATTTTGTTAGCCATAGAAGGAGGAGGATATTCAACAAAGATAGATGTTGAGATTAGTTCACATTGATTGAGTTGGTGCATCAACTAAGAATAAAGGAGAGTACCTGAAACTTGATTTTTTCTTGCCATGGTGATGAGAAAACAGCGTGAACCCAGAGTCCCCTCACAAAAACAAATCTTGAGGATGGTCTCAATACCTTTTAAAGAAACATAGGGGTAGAAATTCATTACTCATACCTTGAACACAAAGCACTTATAGTAAGTAGCCCAAAGGTGTTCAGCACACTTCTCCCTGGTGGCTACTCCTGTAATTTCACAGTACTTGAATATTTCCAACTCTGTCTGTACTAGGAGTTTTTAATCTGGGTTTCACAGACCTCAGAGGGTTCTGTGGACAGATTTCAAAGAGGAGTCTGTGAATTTAGCACTTTTAGTATTTTGATGATAGCTATATTCCAATATAATTGTTTTCCTTAGTAATCCTGTGTATTTTATTTTATGTATTTACAAAAACACAGGCTTTACAAGACTGCCAAAAGGGAAGTCCATGACAAAAAAAAGGTTAAAATTTCCTAAACCAAATGACTCCTTTTAGGCCATTTTGTTGAATTCCTTCTTCTAGAACACACCAAGGGGCATCTTTAAAGCAGCTAATTTATCTTAAAGTCATTGAGACTTACGAGTTGTCTTTTGACTGATTAAAAGATGCTAACAGGCATGTCCATATCTAATAGGAGAAAGTGTGGATAACCAAAGGTTTGAAACAAAGATTTAAGTGCTCTGTAAATTAATGAGATGATTAGAAAATTCTCTAGAATGAGTATGATATAGAACTAATACAGAGAACTAAAGCAATCATATTACTTATTTTCAGGAAATATGTTAAGTCAAAGAAGAAAATAATCGATGAATATGTATTTTTAGTTAGGCAAATCTTAGGAACTTAAATTTTAGCTTGTTGGAAATAAGATTCTTTCATCAGGAGTGCTGGTACTTGTAGATACAGGGGAACAAAGTCCCTTCGTGAGTGAAGAACAGAGCACAGGCCAAGATTGTACTACCTTGAATACACTGTAACCTGACAGACCCCCAGAATTAGCTCTGAAACTACAGCATCAGGAAATACCTGAAGATAGGGACAGTGCCTTTTTCACCGACATAACTTAAACATAAACTTAAAATGAAAAAAAAAACAGATTGGAAAAAAAAGAGCAAACAACAAAAAAAGAACCTGACCACAAAAAGTTACATTGGGGACTGGGAAGAACAAGACACAAATTCAGAAGACAAGATGTAAAAACAGATACAAGCATATTCATAAAGAAAAATCTGAATTGTACACAAGCGTAATAATTTTTGGAAGAGCACCAAGGGATTTTTAAAATCAGAGAGGTAGAGGAAAAGTTGAGAAAAGAAATGAGAGTGATACAAGGACATTGTGAAAAGAGGATTAACAGCTTGGTAGAAGAGGCACACACACACACACACACACACACACACACACACACACATATACACACATACTAAAGAAAATAACACCTTAAAAACAGAATTGACCAATGGTAAGAGAAGTACAGAAATCCACTGAAGAGAACTCCTTGTAGTAGATCGTCAAATGGAAAAAGTTTCAAGAGCTCATTGAAGAAAATAATTCCATTAAAAATTACAAGTGGGCAAGTTGAAGTTATTGACTCCATGGACATCAAGAAATAATAAAACAAAATTTAAAAAGTGATAAAAATAAAAATTTGAAATATCTGGCAAAATAAATGACCCGGAAAATAGAACAAGAAAAGAGAGAATTTAAGAATTATTGAACTAGAAAACCACAATTTGAAAAACGATTTAGACATCTTATCAAGAAATTACCGAGGAAACGTGCCCTGTTATCATAGAACCAGAGGGATAAAATGAAAATTGAAAGAACCTAGTGATCAAATGAAAACTTCCAAAAAGATTATAGACCAATTCTAGATCTCTCAGATCAAGGAGAAAATATTGTAAGCAGTCAGGAAGAAACAATTTAGGCATTGTGGCGCCATAGAATAACAGAAGATTAAGTAGCTTCTGTGTTAAAGAGTCAGAAGGCAATATGATGTTCTGGAAGACAAAGGAGCTGGGATTTCAACCAAGAATTATTTACCCAACAAAACTTGGTATAATCCTTCAGGGGAAAAATGGATACTTAATGAAATAGGAGACTTTCACACATTCATGTGTTCTTGATGAGAAAAACCAGCACTGAATAGAAAAATATAAAGCTCAAGAGAAGCATAAAGAATGTAAACATGAAAGAAATCATAAGGGATTCAATAAGATTAAACTATTTACCTTCCTACATGGGAAGATGAGACATGGAATTCTTAAGAACTTTCTCATTATTAGAGCTGTTAAAAGAGTATATCAACACAGAGAGGATAGATGTAAGTTGATTATGATGGAATGATTTTTTTAAAAAAATTAAGGGGTGAGAAAGATGGATGATGCACTGGGAGAAGTGGGAGAGAGGTATATTGGGGAAAATTATCTCACATAAAAGAGAAAATGAAAGGAAGACCTTTTAGAGTAGAGGAGAAGATAGGGTGGCAGTGGCAGTGGACAATGTTTGAACCTTACTCCTCAGAGTTGGTTTAAAGAAGGAATTACATATAGATTCATATACATTTAAAGAGGGAATAACATACACTCAGTTGTGTATAAAAATCTATCTTATTCCAATAGAGAAGTGGGATGGAAAAGGAATGAAAGAAGAGGGAGAGCTGATAGGAGGGAGGGCAGATTAAGTGAGGCAGTGATTAGAAGCAAAATAAACTTTTGAGGAGGAACAGGATAAAAAGAGAAAAAAACCTGGACAATAGGATGGAGAGAGATAGAGAATTAGTAATCAACTGCTAATGTGAATGGGTGAAGTAACCCATTAGAATAGACGTTAATTTCAGATGTTATCAAATACCAGAATCCAACCATGTGTTGTTTAGGAGAAATACACGTGAAAGATATGAATAGAGTCCAGAGCAGAATCTTTCTATGTTTCAACTGAGGTTTAAAAAACGAAAACAAAACCCAAAAGATTGCAGTCATGATCTGAGGCACAAAAAAAGTGAAAATAGGTTGAATTAAAAGAGAAGGGAAAGCTACATTTTGCTAAATGGTACCATGGATAATGAAGCAGTACATCGCAATGCATGACATGCACCAAATGGCATAAAGGACCATGGAAATAGATTAAAATTAATTGACAGTTGAGTATTCTAATTCTAAAGAATGCATGGGGTCAAAGAACAAATCATAGAAACAATCAGTAATTTCATTAAAGAGGATGACAATGAGACAGCATACTGAAATTTATGGGATACAGCCAAAGCAGGGCTTTACTGGAAAATTGTTATCTCTAAATGCTTACATCAGTAAAATAAAGCAGATCAGTGAATTGGACATGCAACTAAAAAGCCAGGAAAAGGAACAAATTGAAAATCCCCAATTAAACACCAAACAAGAAATCCTGAAAATCAAAGGAGAGATTAATGAAATTGAAATAAAAAATCCATTAAAGTAACAAAATTAGGAATTGGTTTTATTAAAAAAACCTAATAAAATAAGTAAACCATTGATTAATATTTTTTAAAAAGAAGAAAATCAAACCACTAGTATCATAAATGAAAAGGGTAAATTCGCCATCAATGAAGGAGTTAAAGCAGTTATTAGGGGTTATTTTGCCCACTCATATGCCAATAAATTTAACAATTTAAGTGAAATGAGAGAATATTCATAAAAAACATAAACTACCCAGATTAACAGAAGGGAAAATAGAATATCCAAATGAATCTGTTTTAGAAAAAGAAACCAAACAGGCTATAGAGCTTCCTGAGAAAAAGGCATCAGAAACAGATGGATTTACAAGTGAATTCTACCAAACATTTAAAAATCAACTACTTCCATTGTTGTGATTTGGAATAATAGGCAATGAAGGAATTCTGTCCAAACTCTTTTTATGAAAGAAATATGGTACTGATACCTAATCCAAGAAGAGCAAAAACAGAAATTATAGACCAATTTCACTAATAAATATGGATGCAAAATTCTAAATAAAATACTATCTCAGAAATTACAATCTTGTAAAGATTTTACATTATGACTAAGTAGGATTTATACTAGGAATGCAAGACTGGTTCAGTATATCAGTAACAAAATTCACATGATTATATCAATGGATGCAGAAAAAGCTTTTGACAAAATACAACACTTATCTCTATTAAAAATACTTGAAAGCATAGGTATAAGTGGATTATTCCTTAAAATGGTAAGAAACATCTACCTAAAACCATCAGCAAACATTATCTGTAATGGGAATGAATTTGGAGCTTTTTAAGTAAGATCAGGTGTGAAACATGTATGCCTGTTATTGCCAGTATTATACTGTATTCTAGAAATGCTAGGTATAGCAATGAGAAGAAAAATAAATTGAAGGAATTAGAATGGGCAATGAGGTAACAAATTCTTTCTTTCTGCAGACAATATGATAGCATACTTGGAAAATCCTAGAGATTCAACTAAAAAACCAGTTAAAACAGTAATTTTAGTAATATATGAACATATAAAATAAACCCATACTAATCATCAGCAGACATAATCATCAGTCACCAACAAAACCCTGCAAAAAGATAAGTAGAAATAGTTTATTTAAAATAGCCATGGACTAAAATGCTTGGGACTATACTGAGGAACTATAATTATAAAATGCTTTTATACAAATAGTGTCACATTTTAATACTGTTTACAAGGGAGCTGAGCCAATAGAATAAATAAGATAATTTACCTAAATAATCTACTTATTCAGTTTCATCTAAATTAAATTAACCAAAAAATTGTTGTATTGAGCTCAAAAAACCCCAGAGTTCATTTAAGAGAACAAAAGGTTAAGAATATCGAAGGACTTACTGAAAAAAAAAATGAAGGAAATCTAGCACTTTCAGATCTTAAACTGTATCATATGATTATTAGCAAAGCTATCTGGTAGTGACTAAGAAATAGAATGATAGATCAGTGGAATACAGCAGCTATACAATACAAGATAGTAAATGATTGTAATAACCTTATGTTTGATAAATATAAAGATTTAAGCATTTGGGATAAAAACTCACAGTTTGGTAAACATTGCTGGGAAAATTGGAAAACAGTCTGGCAGAAATTAGGTGCAGACAATATAGGAAACCATTTACCAAGAGAAGGTCAAAATTGATATATGATCCATTAGACATAAAGACATAAAGGGAGATAGCCTAAGTAAGTTAAGAGAACATGGAACATAATATTTATCAGATTTATGGTTAGAAGAATTTCTGATAAATGAAATAGCACTGTAAGCTATAAAATGGATAATTTTGATCCCATTAAGCTGAAACAAAATTAATGTAGGCAAGATTAGGAGAAAAGGAGAAAATTGGGAAAATTATTGTATGGATAGTTTCTTGAATAAAGGTCTCATATCTCAATTATATAGAGAACTTTGTCAAATTTATAAGAATAGAGAGTCATTGCCCAATTGATACGAACAGGCAGGTTTTGGAGGAAGAAATCAAAGTTATATGTACTGATATGAAAAAATGCTCTACATCATTATTGATTAGAGAAATACAAGTAAAAACAACTTTGAGATACCATCTCATACCCATGAGATTGGCTAAAATGATGGAAGGGGAAAGTGACAAATGTTGAAGGGGATATGGAAAAATTGAGACACTAATACACTCTTGGTGGGAATTGATCTAACCATTTTGGAGAGCAATCTGGAATTATACCCAAAGAGTTATAAAACTTTTATATACCCTTTGACCCAGCAATACCACATAGATCTATTTCCCAAAGTGATGAGAAAAAAGAAAAACAAACCTATATGTTCTAAAGTATTTATAGCAACTCTCTTTTTGGTGGTAAAGAACTGGAAATTTTCAGTTGCGGGGCGGGGTAGGTAAATAAATTGTGGTATATGACTGTGATGGAATACCACTGTGATATAAAAAGTTGTGAACAGTTTGGTTTTAAGAAAATGGAAAGATTTGCATGAAAAAATGAAGATTGAAATGAGTAGAACCAAGAGAATGTTCTCTACAATAATAACATCAGTGTTCAAAGAGTGAATGTGCATAACTAAGGTATTCTGAGTTATGTTAATATTTAGGTCAACTACAAAGGACCTGTGAAGGAAGTGCTATCCACCTCCTGAGAAAGAACTGGTACATGAAACTATGTATTATATTGTATTTGTGTCAGATGTTGACCTTTTCTAGTACTATTTTGGGAAAGGAGGGTAACAGCTTGCAACTCAAATGTAACCAAAAAATATTAAAGAAGAGAAAGTAAGAAAAACATTGAACTAATAAATAAAATTGAGAGATGATTTTATGAAGAAACATGATAAAATAGATAATCCATTGGTTAATATGATTAAAAAACAAAGAAAACCAAATCACCAGTATCAAAAATGAAAGGGAGAATTCATCATCAATGAAGAGGAAATTAAACCAATTATTAGAAATGATTTTTTGCCAATTATATGCCAATAAATCTAACAATCTAAGTGAAATTGATGAATATTTACAAAAATATAAATGATCAAGATCAGTAGAAGAAATAGAATACTTAAATAACCTTATTAAAAGAAATTGACTAAGCCATCAAAGAAATATGCCTAGGATCATTGGCTTCGCAAGTGAATTTTACCAAACATTTTTTGACATTTTATTTTTTTAAATTTATTTTCAGTGCTCTACAATCACTACCATATAACTTAGGTTTTTTTCCCTCCCTTCCCCCTCCCTCCCCAAGATGGCATACAATTTTATATAGGTTCTACACAGATGTTCCTATTAAATACATTTTCACCCTAGTCATGTTGTGTATGAGAATTAAAATGAATGAGAGAAATCATATAACAAAGCAAAATGTAGCCCAAAAGAAAATGATCTGCTATATTCTGCCAGTTGAATTCCATAGTTATTTCTCTGGATGTGGAAGGCATTTTGCCTTGAAAGACCATTGGGAATTTTTTAAGTCCTTGCATTGCAATGAAATTCCAAGTCTACCAGAAAAAATTCTTGCACACTGTGGTTGTTGCTGTGCACAAAGTTCTCCTGGTTCTACTCCTTTCGTTCAGCATCAGATCATATAAGTCTTTCCAGGCCTCTCTGAAGTCTTCCTGTTCATCATTTCTTATAGCACAACAGCATTCCATTACATTCATGTACCACAATTTATTCAGCCATTCCCCAATTGATGAGCATCCCCCTTGATTTCCAATTTTTGGCCACCACAAAGAGAGCTGCTATAAATATTTTTTGTACATATGGGACCCTTTCCCATTTTTATGATCTCTTGGAGATACAATCATAGAAGCAGTATTGCTGGGTCAAAGGGTATGCACATTTTTACAGCCTTTTGAGCATAGTTCCATATTGCTCTCCAGAATGGTTGAATCAGCTCACAGCTCCACCAACAATGGATTAGTGTTCCAACTCTACTACATCTTCTCCAACGTTTATCATCTTGCTGTTTTGTCCAGCGTTTATCATCTTGCTGTTTTGTCATGTTAGCCATTCTGATAGGTGTGATGTGGTACCTCAGAGTTGTTTTGATTTGTATCTCCCTTATCAATAGGGATTTAGAGCATTTTTTATATGACTATAGATAGCTTTAATTTCTTCCTCTGAAAACTGCCTGCTCATATCCTTTGACCATTTATCTGTTGAGGCTACCAAACATTTAAAGAACACAATTCTAATACTATATAAACTTGTTAGGAAAATAGGCAATGAATGGAGTTATACCAGATTTCTTTTATGATACTGATCCCCAAACTAGGAAGAGCAAAAACAGAGAAAGAGTTCCATAGATCAATTTCCTTTATGAATATTGAAGCAAAAATTTTATATAAAATGCTAGCAAGAAGATTACAGCAGTATACCACCAGGATCATATACTATGACCAGGTGGGATTTATACCAGGAATGCAGGGCTAGTTCAGCATCAGAAACACTATTAGTGTAATTGACCATATCAATAACAAAGCCAACAGAAATTGTGTAATTGTCTCAGTAAATTCAGAAAAGCTTTTGACAAAAATCAAAACATTCCTCTTAGAAAAGCTAGAAAATATAGGAATAAAGGAAACTTTCCTTAAAAAATAAGTAATATCTAAAATCATCAGCATGCATTATCTGTAATGGGAATAAATTTGAAGCCTTCCCAATAGGATCAGGGGTGAAGCAAAGATACCTGTTACATGCAGCAGCCCTGTTTCGCATTGTCCAGTATTCAGAACCTGGGCAAACATGCCATCGTGAAATTGATGTACAATACTGATGAACTATCTGGGCAATCAAATTTTGACTTAATTTTCCATAAGCCCCTGTGGCTAACAGTGTCAAATGCCTTGGTCAGATCTACAAATGTGTACAGACCTCTGTTTTGCTCTTGGCATTTCTTCTGGAGTTGTTGGGCAGCAAATAACACATGCAACTGTTCCTCGGCCCTTTCTGAAGCTACACTGGTTTCACGAAGATGGCTATATGACCATCTTCCAGGTGAAGGATCAGCCCATTAAGAGGGATTCTAGCAAGAATCTTGCCAGCAATGACTAAGAGAGAGACCCCCATGATTGTCACAGGACAATCTATTCACTTTACCTTTATAGAGATGGACAGTGGAGGCATCCTTGAACTCCTGGGGCATAACCTCCTCTTGCCATATAACCTGAAAAATTTCAGTCAGTTTTTGCATGAGCAATGAGCCCCTTACCTTGTAAATGTCACCTGGAATAGAATCAGCACCAGGTGCTTTGCCACATTAAAGAAGCCAAATGGCCCTCAAAACCTCTTCTTCAGTTGGAAGTTCAGCTAAGGAAGGATTGACTTCAACCTGAGGTAGACAGTCAGTGGCCTCAGCATTGATTGTGATGTTCTGTTGAGAACACTATGGAAGTGTTCAGCCTATTTCTCTAGGATCATGTCCTTATCACTAATCCATGTGGCTCCATCAGCACTATTATTGCGCTGTTATTCAGTAATATATTAGAAATGCTAGAAAGCAATAAGAGAAGAAAAAGAAATTGAAGGAATTAGAATGGGGATTGGGAAAACAAAACTGTCACTCTATGCAGATGAGATGATATACCTAGAGAACCCAAAGATTCAAACTCTTTTATTTCTGGGAAAACTGGAAAGCAATTTGGCAGAAGCTCAGTACAGACCAAGGGCAGGTATGTGGTGTGGAGGATAGAGCACTGGATCTGGAGTCAGCAATACCCATCTTCCTGAGTTCAGATCTGGTTTTAAGACACTTACTAGCTGTATAACCCTAGGTAAGTAATTTAACCCTGTTTGCCTCAGTTCATCATCAGCAAAATGATCTAGAAAAGAAAATGGCAACCACTTTAGTATCTTGTCAAGAAAACCCCAAACGTGCTCACTGAGAGTCAGAAATGACTATAAATGACTGAACAACAACAAAAAGGTATAGACCGAACATTTCTCACCATGTACCAAGATAAGGTCAAAATGGGTATATGATTTAGACATGAAGAGTAATATAAGCAAATTAGAGGAGAATAGAGCAGTTTACCTTTCAGATTTATGGATAGGAGAAGAATTTATGATCAAAGAGAGATACAGAGCATTATGGAATGTAAAATGAATAATTTTGATTACATTAAATTTCAAAAGTTTTTGGACAGAGAAAACCAGTGGCTAAGATTAGGAGGAAAGTTGGTAACTGGCAAATATTTTACAGCAGTTTTCTCTGATTAAGAACTAAATTCTCATATAGAAAACTGATTTACAAGAATGCAAATCATTCCCCAATTGATAAGTGGTCAAAGGATATGAACAGGCAGTTTTTAAAAGAAGAAATGAAAGATAGGATCATAAGAAAAATACACCGACTATTGATTTAGAGAAATTCAAATTAAAACAATTTTGAGTTGCTACCTCCTCATAGTTACTACCTCATACTAATATGACAAAAAAGGAAAATGACAGATTTGGAGGGGATGTTGAAAAATTAGGACACTAATGCTCTGTTAGTAGAATTTTGAACTGATCCAGCTATTCTAGAGAACAATTTAAAACTGTGCCCAGAGGGTCATAAAACTGTACATACCCTTTGACCAAGCAGCACTACTGTTCCATACCTCAAAGAGATCGAAGAAAGAAAAATAATCTATTTGTACGAAAGTATGTATAGCAACTCTTTTTATGGTGGTAAAGAATTGGAATTTGAGAGAATTCTCACCAGTTTGGGGAATGGTGGAACATGTTGTGAGATATGGTTATGATGGCATGCTATTGTGCTGTAAGAAATAAGGAGCAAACTGGTTTCAGAAAGTCCTGGGAAGACTTACATGAACTGATACATAGTGAAGGGAACAGAACCAGGAAAACGTTGTTCACAGAAGCAGCAATGTTGTATGATGATCAACTGAATGACTTAGCTATTCTCAGCAATACAATGACCTAGGGCAAATCCGAAGGACTCCTGTTGAAAAATGCTCTCCTCCTCCAGAGAAAGAACTAATGGAGTCTGAATACATATTGAAGTATACTTTTTTAACTTTCTTTTTCTTTTGTGACATGGCTGACATGGAAAGATGGTTTGCATGACTGCACATGCACAATTGATATCAAATTGCTTGCTGTCTTGAGGGGAGTGGGGAGAGTGGGAGAGAGAAAATTTGGAACTTAGAATTTAAAAAAAATTGTTAATTATTTTTATAATTTATTGAGAAAAATAAAATAATAGAAAAAAGGAAGCAAGATTTTGAAACCTGACCCATGTTTGTAGAATTGAATTAACTCCTTCAGTATATCTATTTGTACTTCACAGTATAACATTTATATCTTCTCAAAAATAAATTCAAGCTCTTTAACTCCATTTTCTCCCCACATAGAGTATCTGGATTGAGTTGGGTGATTGTATTGAAGGAGAAGAATGGAAAAGAGTACATCATGGAGCAGGCTGAGTTTTCTGTGAATGACACATCTGTTACAGTTGTGTGGCATGGGAATAATTGGCCACATATAGACAAGCTGGCAACACTGGATTTATGTGGTGTCACACCAGTTTTTTTGGACCGCTATAAGGTCCCCACCAAAAATGGGTGAGTTTCATCCAGATTTATTATTGTTAGATTGGGAAAACTTGTTAGAGATAGTTGGTTGACATTAGCTTTTTTAACCCTGGAGTGTAGTCAAAGATTGCATCTGAAAACTCACTGTCTCTTGCCTTATTGTTTGTTCACTGCAAGAATAGACATAAAAGGTGTTGTATATTTATGTATATTCATGCTTTAGTTATCTCAAACATTAGACTGGTTTGTTCTAATCAGTGCAATTTTTTTTTGACAACTGAGGATTTATCTTCAAGGTTTTTTAATTCTATATTTTGCATGAGAATCTCTGTGTTGCCATAAGAAGCTGCTAGGTGGAACAATGGATAGAATTCTGGACCTGAATTCAAATTTGGCCTCATAAAAAACTGTGTGACCTTGGGCAAATAAATTACTCTCTGCTGCCTTGGTTTCCTCAATTGTGGAATGAGAATAGCAATAACACATACCTCCCAGGGTTATTTTTGAGAATCAAGTAAAATAATAGTTATAAAGCACTTAACACAGGGCCTGGCACATAGTAGGTGCTTGATAAGTGCTTGTTTTCTTCCTTTTTTAAAGTTGAACAGACACAACTTAAGCTTTAATTAGTGGTTCAGTGTCATCATCAGAAGTTGTTATATTTTATTGTAGGTTGACTTCACTGACCCTATAATTCAAGCAAAGCAAGTGATAGGTTGAATAAATTCTGTCAACTTTTTTTTTGTTATTTTGGCTTTTATAAAAGTGAAATATAAAGTGTGTAGCTGCTTCATCTCTCAATCCACATGATTATTTATCCATTAATGGTGTAGATAGGGATTTTTGATCTCATTGCTATAGAGAACTCATAGATGAGAAAACTGCTTCTACCAATACAGATTTGCACCTTCTTTACAACCTGTGGTTTTAGAAAATTGTCTAGGCCATTGAAAAGTCAAATCACTAGTCCAGGGTCACACATCTATGTACCAAAAGTCAAAGGTGGGATTTGAGTCCAGATCTTGCTGATTCTGGGGCGTTATCAGTATCTACTTGATTATTCTTGTTTTCCAAACACTTTACATATATTACCTCATTTGAATGTTCATAACAATCCTGTGCGATAGGTAGTATCTCCATTATGCAGCTGAAGAAATTAAGTCTGAGAGATTAAAAGGCTTACCCAGGTTCACAAAGCTAGAGTCTCATGAGGTTTGAACCCAGTTCTATTTTAATCCAAGTCCAATGATTTGCTGTATATATTTCTCCAAAAAACAATTATTTAGTTGATGTCTTATATTTTCTTTCTAAAATCCCTTCCAACTCTGAGTTTCATTGGTAGTGCATTATTTTAAACTTCAATAAGTCTTCATATTCATTGTAAATATTCTTTGGATTTTCAACAGCCTTCAAACCATTTTTTCTCTTTTCCAAATTTTGACATCAGTATAATTTTTTTAGTTGCATGATATTCTTTCTTTGGAAAATGGAGAATATCATACCATTATGATTTTGTTGGGAGATATTGTTACTTCGTAGACTTTTATAATGCGACCACTAAAGCATGGGATTAAATTTTTGCAAATACAGACCTAAATGGGACTCTTTGTTTTGTTTTGTTCCACAGCCTAGCCATAGCACCTGACATATCATAGATGCTTAATAAGTGGTGGTGCTGGTTCTTGTTCTGAGTGATTTAAGAGTTTGCTCTGGTGCTGGGTACTTTTGGGCAAATTGTTCTTTTTCTCTATATGTTTATATATACCCTTCCAGAAGTAGATAGGAAATTTTTTTTTTTAATGAAGACTTGAAGAATATTTTTGGTAGTGTTTTTGAGTGGGCAATTTATGTGACCCCATTTAATATCATACCTAATGCAATTAGCCTTTTAACAAAGCATGTACCTTTATAATGTATATAGTCATTTCTGGAGAGTACCTTCTGGATCATTTTCTTAGATTCAGCAAATGATACATCACTTGAGAACATGTAGCATATTGTTTACAAGCTTTATGTCGCAAGTACAGACTTAATTTAAAAATGAATGAATGAAAATCTAACTTTAAGCAGACATTGTTTTGCATTGTCCTGGAATGCTAGGTGAATGCCACTGCTTGTCGTAATATCTGTGATGATAGATATCAGACAATGACAGATGCTAGAAGTTATTGGGGAAACTCATTAGCTCTAATTTATTCCCATTGAATCTCAATGGCCTTTACCTAGTATTTGATAAATTGTGGTAAACATACTCTTAAAAACATTTTTCATAAATTTATTTTAGTAGACATTTTTATTGCATATATATATATATATATATATATATATATATATATATATATATATAAATTCTTTCATTAGGAAGGAGTAGGAATACTGTTACAGATTAGCATGACAGGAAAGGAGAAACCATCTCCCCTGCCTTTGCCTACCTTATAGTCACCTGCAGATAGGTAAATCAAAACTCCTTTTTGGCATGATTTGAATTTTTCCTCAGACTCATGAATTTTCCTAAATTACCAACATACGAAGCTTGAGTATTTTGCCTCATATTGCTCTAATTTATGGGCAATGCTTGGTTAAATATATGCCCATTGTTGGTTGTGAATATGGGCTAATTAAATGGTATTTATTTACATAGCCAAAGCATTATTCCCCTGAATTCCTCAAACTTTTCCAGTCCAGGGCATGTAAATTTTGTACTGAGCTAGGAATTATTACCCATGTTTATCTGATCATCTATCCAGTTAGCCATGTATATGTGTATTCATATGTTCCTAATCTGAGCTGTAGGCAAGGTTCAAAAATTGGTACCTCTTTTGAATTTCTCTTTACTGGAAGGCTTTAGCCTTCACAGAAATGTATGCAATTTAAGACAAAACAAATACCAGACGCTATGGAGATTATTCAGACTTATTTAATCTCCTGAATATTGCACCCTAGTGAATATTTTCCTTGCTTCGCCATAATCACACCATATATGCTCTTAATAAATGAACAGGTACAGAAATATCTATTTTGAATATGTATGGGTAATATTAGGCTAACTAATTTGATTCCTTACTCTGTTAATCCTGTCACTTAAAAAAATTAAGAAGGAATCAGGTAGTCTAAGTCACAGGGTTGGGGAACATGCAGCCTTAAGGCCACATATGGTCCTCAGGTGTGAACCTTTGACTTAATCCAATCCAACTTCACAGAACAAATTCCCTTAATAAAAGAATTTGTTGTGTTAAAACTTGGACTCAGTCGAAAGGCTGTACCCAAGGATCTAGAAGGCTACATGTTGCCCACCCTTGGTTTAGGATAGTATAACACAGTGGTACACAATGAAATGAATATCTATTGTGCACCTGCTGTGTTCTGTCCTAGGATTTGGGTGAGAAAATTTTAGATGATGCAGATCCTTATCCTCATAAGGACTTATTATTTGCTAGAGAAATGTAACTAAGACCTAAGTACAGAATGAAATAATATGTTTGGCTCTGGGGAGGGAAGATAAAGTAAAGCTTCCTAGAGGAGGCTGCCTTTGAATTACACTTTAAAGGAGGGGTAAGAATTGAGCAAGTATGAATAATATTCAAGGTATAAGGAACTATATGAACAAATGCAAGAAAATGGGAGCAAGTCAGTTCCACTAAAGGATAAAAAAATCATAACGTGAGCTTGTATTAGTAATAATAGTTGATAATGTTACTTTGTGAGGAGAGTTTTAGGAAATAGGGAGGGAGCTATGTAGTACCAAAGCACATTAAAAGGATATGTTTCCAATACACACAATAGTGGGATTATAGGTTTAGAATGAGCCAATAAGAGGCCATATAGTCTTATCATTTTACATGTGAAGACACAAGCTTAGTTACTTGCCCAAGTTCACATAGGTATAATTATACCTCACATTTGTGAAGAACTTTAATATTTACAAGATGTTTTCTTCAGAACAACTCTATGAGGTAGGTCGTAGTATGAAATCTTAATTTTATGGATGAACAAACTAAGGCTCAGAGAGGCTAAACTACTTGCCCTGTGGTCATAAAATTATTAAATGTCAGAGCAAGGATACCAATCCAGGTTACCTAATTCTAGGTCCAGTGATCTCTCTACTACATTCTACAATGTGCCAATATATCTTGATACGTTAGTGGAGAACTTTCAGTCACCCCTTTTCTACATGGGGGTTAGCTATATAGCATGTTAATAAAAGCTTTAGAATTAACCTCTGAACTAATGCCAAAACCAATTTTTTAGAAGAAATCTTTTTGAAAAGATTCTGTTGGGTGCTAAGGATGAGAAGAGTCTTAGGTGATTATTGTACTCTTTGCAATATATTTTATTGTTAAAGTTGATTTAGAAATCTGGCTAATGTTATTTGACTCACTTTTTCAAAATTTCTGCTTTTATATTATTTGTAACATTGTAGTCATTCAAAAGAAAATTTCTACAATGTCTGCTTGTATGAAAATATTAAAAACAGGTTTTGTTTTGTAATTTGTTTTGAGTGTTACCAAGTCAGCATTTGTAAGTTCTGTATTAGTAATGAATTTAGAAGGCTTTTTCAGTTTAATAGTAGTCTGATTTTTCAGGTAGACAGTTGTTTGTTTTATTGAAGAGTAAACTGATGCAGTTCAAAGACTGATGGACAAGATAAGCATGGTTTGAAATTCTGGCTCTTACACTTAAAGGTGTTATCCTGGGCAAGTCATTTAACAATTACTGAGTCTCAATTTCCTCACCTGTAAAATGAGGATAATCCTTGGGCCAAGAAAAATCTTTTGTTACTCTTAAAAGTATTCTATAAATGTGAGTTTTATTTCATTTTCTTCACATGACTTTTAAATCAGCTGTGATTTATTATTTTTCCTCCACTTGGTCAGCATCATTTATGACTAAAGAACTGTGTAGTAGATACTAAAGGAAAGACAGAAGATAATTTTGTCTCCCTTATTATCTTTTTACTAGGACATTGAATTGTAGAGAGAGTAAGACGGGAGGACAATTTGGATGAAAAGTGAAATAAAATTGATAAGCTGATATTTTCTACAAAAGTCAGATTTTTTTTTCCTCAATGTTGTCACCTATTGTAAAAGTTGACTTTTAATATCTTCTTAATTGGCATTCTTAGATGTAATACTTAACCACTCTGATAATATTAAAACTCACTTCTTGTTTCCTTGATTTGGCATTTGATGTTCAAAGACCTCGAAGGCGGTCCCTAGTTGCGGAGTACAATCTGACTAACCTAACTAAATCCACTTCGATTGGCTCTGACAGACTTATTCGGACCTTCTGCCTAAACCCAGGGCTTCTAGTTGGTCTGTGGAAGGTAAGATTGAAGTCCTTTTTGTGTAGTGGAGTTCCATTTACCTCTGTGTGAAAACATTGGTATGCATTTGCTACTTATAACCAGTCAATATTAGGCTTTATGAGGCTTTTGTTATCACAATCTATACTCACTGTTGTAATGAGTTTTCCTGTATTCTCAAGGTTTAATTTAACTATTAGCCACATGTGAATGATTAACAAATCCACATTTTTAGCTGTGGACCTTTGACTTCTTTAGTCTTATATTTTTAGTTTTCATCAGGACATCAAAAAACACTGATACCTGAATTTAACATGTTGAAAATGTTTTATATTCTCCAACAGCTATAACATCACTATTTCCTATGACTCCTTAGACTCAAAACATTTTTGTCTCTTGACTTTCTTTTGTTCCTTATCATTGTATCACTAAACTCTGCTAATTCCTTCTTTACAATATCTTTTGGATTTTCTCCTTCCTTTTCAGTTCCATAGCCATTGCTTTCCATCAAGTAATTACTATCCATCATCTTTCATTGATGGATAAATATGCCAGCTCCCTGGCTGATTTCTCTGCCTCTCATCATTCCTTACTCTAATTCATTTTGCATATAACTACTAAGATAATCTTAGTGAAACACTATTGTTATCGTGTCACTTTTCTGACTCCCGTAATCCTGATTAGAATTTCACTTTGACTCGCATCAAAACCAAACTCTTTACCTTAGCATTTAAGGTTTGCTGCCATCTATACTCCTTTTGTTCATTATCTTACCAACTTATTTTGTATATAGACTACTGCGTGTAGACTTCTCCTCCATCCAAGCTAAATTTTGCCATTTCTCCAGCACCATCCTGTGACTTGCTTTAGTATCTCTTATCATTGCCTCATATGGACTCCTTCCTCCCCACCTCTCCAAACTTTCCTTAAAAACTTGATGAGAACTCCCTTCTAGTAGGAAGCTTGCATGATTGTTACTTCTTACCTATTAACTTCCCCAGTTAGTTACTTCCTCAGCACCTATTCACTCTATCACACTATATTGCATCTGTTGATATGTTGCTTAGTTCATGTGCTCTTCTGTTATTTTATCTATGTGTATTCCATATAGATTTCAAGTTTTATGAGACTTACGACCATGTCTTTTGCTTCTTTTATACTCTTCCTCTACTTACTCATCCATGGAGCCTATTGTGGTGCTTTTCATATTTAAGCTCCTAGTGAATGTTGTTGATTGACCAGATAGGACATTGAATGTAATTTACCATTTTAGAAGAGAATTTAACCATTTACCCTTCCCCCATTAGATTAGTTTCTTGTTTTTCAGTAGAGCTAGTTGATTGCTGTCTCTCCTTATAGAGTTAGATTCTCTGGGTAAAAGAAACTGCAACTTGAAGTATAGTCTTACATTTTCATACTTAGGTCAGACCTTTGTTAAGTCTGAATAATTGGTTCCATATAAGTGCTCTGAGAAATTTGAGGAAGGAGAGATCCCATTGAGCTGGAAGAATTGGGAAAGGCTTAATTGAAGGAACGTTAGAAGAAGTGAATTTTGAAGGAAGAGAAGGATTTCAGTATATTGAGAGAAATGGAGGGAGTACCTACAAGTCATGGGGTCTGCGCAAGTATACAGAGGTGGGGAAAAGACAGGAGGAGATTGGGAAGTCATTGTCCATTTGGGCTTTACACTGTTAATGATGATGATTACTGGGGAAATTAATTGTTCATGTTAAAGTTGGATTATTTTTAGCTTTCATTTCTTTCTCTTTGTAAAGAATACTAATTAAACATTTTTTTTGAAAAGACCATAAATATTACCGTGTCTGTGTGTGTGTGTGTGTGTGTGTGTGTGTGTGTGTAGATAGGTAAGTATCTGTGTCTTTGTCTGTATATCTTGTTCCTTCATAAGTGCTGTGGGTTAAATATCACTTATAATACTGTGTGTGAATGGTAGCTTTCCTGTCTGTTAGTATAATGCATAAGTCTTGTTAAATAGTAATCCTATATTAACAGTAATAATACACTAGCCCTGTACCAATATTGTATTAGTAAGAAACTGCATTTATTGGCAAAATTTATGTGCCATTTTCTTTAAGAAGACCTCATAAAAGCTAAAGTAGTCTGGGTGAAAAATGTATTCTTTGTAATTAACTTTCCAGAAAGAGAAGGAAATGGCTTTTGTTATGGCGAATCTTCATTTTCATCTACTGGTGGAGAGAAGCACTTTAGGCTCAACCACTGTGTACGTACTGAATTTTTGTTTTCCATGTTTTGTAGAGTAAATGTGAAAGAGAATCAGAGTTTCAAATACACTTATGCTAAGGATCATTACAAAGATCTTCCAACAGTTGGCACAACCCAATGGCATGTTGCTGCTGAAGTTACTAGATTATTCATGAGCACATTTCCTTCATTTGTTTTGGGTAAAATATGTGTGTAATGATTATGGATGATTAAAGGAGAAACAACTTCCATTATAGCAAGAAGTTGTTACTTTTCTCAGTCCTCCCTACGGAGAGAATTCTTGCTTTCTTTCTCAGAAAAGATTTGTGATTTATTCCCTTTATTGAATAGGACTTAATTTTTCTGAGTTGCAATCTTTTTATGTAGTTTCAAGAAGTAGAGCTACCTTTGGCACATTTTTCTGCCTGAAAGGGTATTCTTTTATTGTTGATCAGAACATTAAGAAAGGAATGGAGTTGCCTTTAGATAGTCAAGAGACCTGGGAGTATATTTCTACATACTGTGGTTCAAATGTATTCACCTTGCGTGGAGGTTACCCATGCATATTTTATGTCTTCTAGGTGTCTGCAGAACTGATACCTTCCAGTGGTTTGGAGAAATGGACATTTTATAGGAGTTAGCAAAGGCTATGCCAGTTTAAACGTCATGTAGTTATATAATGTTGAGAATTATTAGGAAACCTGTTGTCTTTTTATAGTAGTGGTGGAAGTGATGGGTTATGTGTGTGTTTTTAAAAAATAACATTATAGAATCTTAAATCTTAAGGGCCCAAAGTGAGCTTTGTGTTTGACCTTTGATATTGTTTGTTGAGTTACATGTTTGTGTGTATTTTTTTTTAAAGCCCTTATATGCTGCCGCCTCACATTCCTTTTCTGGATGACATTGACCAACAATATGGACTACATGGTTATCAGCTCCATGTTGACATGCACAGTGGTGGAAGTTCCTACCTTTGTGGTACCTTTCGTAATCTCTTCAGCAGGAAAGGTGAAGTTGATTGAATTTTAATTTTAATTTTACATTTTTGAAGTAGGAGGATCTGATGAACAAAGATGTAACTAGCAGTTTTTAGGCCCTGTCCAACACTATCTACTTCTCTTAACATGTGACCTCTTTTCCCTTCTGTGAAGCCTTTATCCTTCTCTGTGCAACTCCTAGTTGTAATATATATCTTGCATTTCCAGGATGTATGCTGTTTGTTTCTGCATTTCTCTTTGCCTCTTTTTAGCTTCATAATAGTCCCCAGCATGGCACCCATTTTATCATCTTCCCCCGGTACTTGTTCTGTACTCAAGTCCCTTATTCGAATTCCCCTTATCTCTTAATTTCCTTGTTGATAAAGGAACAGGAGAAAGAAATTTTGGCAAGATATTGGTGAGAAGCATCATTTTATGGCTGTGCTTCCTCCTTTTTGGCCGGTATCTTCCTATAGCCTTTCAAGCCTGGGGTAACTACTCCATATTTAGTGCCAGAGTGCTTCCTGATTATGTGGTAGGCCCTAGAACTGAGTTGTGCAAAACAGATATCATTCCTGAAATGGTTGGTGGATATGTATATGGCATAATGGTGGGGGAAGAGGACATAAGAAGAGACTACTGCTATCTTTTTTTATTCGTTACATCTAACAGCCAAGCTTGGGTCTAGCCTTATGAGGAGAAAGAGAAAGAAACTTGAGGTAAGGAGCAATGGGGAAGGGAAAAGCTGGGGAACTTTTGGTGACTACATTAGATGGAAGGAGAAAATAAGACCACTAGGTGGGGTTAAGACAGAAAAGAAAGAGGGAAGGGACCAAAAGGAGATGATGGATGGAGTAGTTAGGAATGGATAAAAGAAATTTTAGGAGCTGGTAGATATGCTTAGGTAGAGTGGGTTAGGGCAATAATTGTTCAAAGGAACAAAGGTGAAGGATTGAATAATAACTCACATTTATATTATGCTATAGCAGTCCATCTTCCTTTGAATCATCCTGCATATACCACCAGTGAGGAGACCACTTGAAGTTTCTTCTCCATACTAAATATCCCCAGTATGTTTAATAGATTTATCAAATGGCATGCTGTCAAGGCCTTTTACTGTCCTAGTTGTCCTCTGGATATTTACAAGCTTATTTATGTCTTTCCTAAGATGTGGTACTTAGACAGGAATATCTTATCTCCATATGTAGTCTAAACAATGACTACTATATTAAATTTATCAATTTCCTTAGTTCTGGGTATTATACTTTTCTTTGTCAGTCTTAGATCATGTATTTAATTTACATTAAGTTAGCAATCTACTAAATGCTGAGATCTTTTTTAGATGCATTCTCCTATCTAGTCAAATGACTCTCCACTTTATATTTGAAAAGTTGACTTTTGAACTTGAGTATAAGAATTTCATTCCTGTTTCATCCTACTATATTTCTCACAGTATTCTAAGAGACCCTTAATATCATTCATCGTGTTAGTTATTTCTCCTAGTTTTGTGTCATCTGCAAATTTGATAAGCATTCTATTTATATCTTTATGCAAGGCATTGATAAAAATGTTAAGTAGAATAGATCTTTGGGGTGCTGTACTAAACACCTTTTTCCTACTTATCATAGGATGATTAATGTCTACTCTTGCAGTCTAGCCATTTTTCCATTTCAAATCTATGTAACTATGTAACATCAAAAGACATTAAATTAGTGCGATCTGACTTGTTCTTGGTGAAGTCACGCTGGCATTTGGTGATTATTGCTTGCTTCCCTTTCTAAATGATTACTAAGTTCCTATTTAATAAGTATGTTATAGAATTTTGCTAGGAATCTACATCAAGCTTACTGGCCTGTACTGTGCAGGCTCTACTCATATAATCACAGAATTTCAGAGTTGGAAGGGGCTTAAGTGGCCATCCATTCCAACCCATAACTGAAAGAAATCCTCTCACTTTAGCATACCTTACAAGTTGTTCATCCTCTGCTTGAAGAAATTTACTGAAAAAAAGCCTACTACCCACTATACTAGTCTGTTTCACTTTTGGACAGGAAGTTGGTTAGGAAATTTTTCCTGAAATCATACCCAAATTTCCGTATTTGTAATTTCTACCCATTTGGCCTGGTTCTGCCCTCTGAAAAAAAAATGGTTTATTTCTAATAAAAAAAAAATTAGATCACTTCCCTGTTCTAGTCCTACAGCACTTCTCATGTTCTTCATGATTTTTCTGACCATAATATCCTGTCTTTCCATCTTTTCTCCCTTTCCCATACTTCCTAAACCTATTCTTTCCCCTTGATACAATGACTAGGTAGTCCATCTTCTCTGTACTTAGTCTGTCACCCCTGTAAGTCCTTCCCTTTCTAATCTTTTACCCTGCAGTTAGTCGTTAGTTATATGTCATCATCCACTTTTGACTCCCTTCATTCCTTGTCTCTCTGCTACTCTTGCCCTTTCAGCACTCAATATTTCATTATTCCCATTATCCAGTTCCTATACTCTTAGGATTATAAATCTAGATAACATAGTTCAACATCCTTATTTTACAAATGAAGAAATTCAGAACTCTACCTCAGATTAAGAGGCCCAAGAAAGTTAAGTGACTTTTCAAAGGTCAAATTATCTAGTAATTATGAGGAATTTCATCTAAGTGTAGAGTCAGATCTTTGTTCTGTCTTGCTGTAGGAAATCATGCAGTCATGCTGTCTGGCTCCTTACAGATTTATGTTAGATAATTTTAACTAGGCCTTCACTGCTACCCTGCTGCACAGTAATCTCTTATATTCTTCCCTAATTGACCTTCTCTCATTACTCCTACCCCCTTAGCACCTCTTCCAAATTTCCAAAAGGAGGGAGCATCTCTAACACATTTCAGAGGAGGGACTTTTCTTATTCAAAAGAGAAAACTTGTTAGGTATCTTTGGAGCTGATATACCATTGCTCTGGTCTGAACACAATATTCCACTATCATGTACTTAAAGGAAGAAAAGAAGGAAGGAAACAAGCATTTATTAAGCTCCTACTATATACCAGACACTGTGCTAAGCACCTTACAAATATAATATTTGATGTTCATCACAACCCTGTTGAGGTAAGTACTGTTGTTATTCGTATTTTATAGTTGAGAAAACTGAAGTAGGCTGAGGTTAAGTGACTTGCCCAGGGTCATAGAGCTAGTGTGAGACTGATCTCAGGCTGCGTTTGAACTCAGGTCTTCCTGATTCCAGATCCAGCCTTCAATCCACTGTGTGGCCTGGCTGCCTGAAAGAATATGCTTTAAATAAAACTCTTGTATCAGTCTTATGCATGTATTTCCTCTTCCTCTTTATAATACAGACAGAAGATTTTAAATCCTTTGCTCCTTTGTCCTCCTGCTACTCCTCTCTTGCCAAATCTTAATCCTGAAGTACTGCCTCCTCTCCTTAGTTCCTGAATGCCACTGACAGAAGTCTCTTACCCTTGGTGGTTGGCTATTTTAGAAATTCACGCACTGCAGCCTCATCAGAACCATATAAGGTTCCATCATAGATTCCCTGTCTCAATTCCCAGAGAAGCTATTTCAAACTGCTTCTTTCCTACTCAGTCCCTGCTCCCTCTCTTTTTAGGGTCTTATCTCTTTTCTGAAAAAATTGAGGCCAGTGGATGAGAACTTTATCTTAGCCCATTCTCCACCTCAAAACCCTTGGATGTCTCCCACTCTTTATTCATTTCCCCCAGTCTCTGAAAAGGGATAGTCTTTTTCCTTGCCAAGGACAGCTCTTCTACATGTGCATTTGATTCCATTTCCTACCATTTTTTTTCCAGTGGAGTGCATCCTCATCCCTTGTTTCTCTTGAATCTTTAGCCTTTCTCTATCTACTAGTTCCTTCCCTCTGTCTACTAATTGCCTTCAGACGTGTCCAAGTCTTCACCATCTTTAAAAACAAAACAAAAACTTCATTAAACCTTACAGTTCCTTCAGGATATCATCCTATATCTCTTCTCACTTTCAAAGCCAAACTAACTGGAAAACAATTAACAACTGTACTGTCTCAACTTGTTTTGCTCCTATTCTTCTTTCTGGCTTCTAATCTCATCACTCAAATAAAACTGCTCTCTTCAAAGGTACTAATAATCTCTTATTTGCTCAATCTGACAAATTTTTCTCAGACCGTATTTTTCTCTCCCTGTTTACTGTATTCGACATTACTAATCATACTGTATTGTATATTCTTCCCTCTCTGAGTTTTTGTGACATTGTTCTCTGCCTGCCTTCCAAATCATGCCTTCTTAGATTCTTTTGATGGCTCATTGTTTGTAGCCTCATCCTGGCCTCTTCCTCTTCCTCACCCTACATATCAAGTCAATCACTAAATCTTTTTGTTTTTGCCTTTCCAACATCTCTTAAATCTTACCCCTTCTCTTTAATTACACAGCTACCACTTTAGTTCAGGCTTTGTTTATTTCTTGCTTAGTTCCTAATTGGATTCTCTGCCTCAAGTTTCTCCCCACTCCAGTTCATCCTGTACACTGCTGTTAAAGTAATTTTCTTTAAATGCAGATCTGACCATGTAACTCTGCTACTCATTCAACTTCAGTGATTTATTGCCTCTAGGATAAGGTACAAAATTCTCTGTTTAGCTTATCACAGTGCATTCCCAACCTATCTTTCAAGTCTCATCAAATCATTGCTCCCTTCCTGCACTCTGTAAATTCATCTCCTTTCTGTGTTTTTTTGCGTTGATCCTCCCATATGCCTAGAATATATTGTGTCCTTCACTTGCCTCATAAAGTTCCCTTTTCCCTTTTGTTTGCTGTGTAAACACTATGTTTTGCGTGAAATCTTTCTTGATCCCTTTAACTACTAGTGCCCTCCTTCCTAAAACATTTCACATATGTTTGCATTTATTAACTTTAATTTATGCTGTATAGATTTTAATATGTGCTTCCCCATTAGAATATAGACCCCTTTCAAATAGGGCATTTATTAAACTTGTATCTCTAGCAGCAACCCCTTAGTCAGTGAACACTGATTAAATGCCTACTATGTGCTAGATACTTTTAGGCATTGAGGATACAAAGAAAGACTATGACTCCTGTCTTCCAGGAGTTCATAGCCTACAATGTCAGACACTTATTCAATAAATACTTGTTGCTTGATTGATAATTACTTGTTTGGAGGTTCTTTTGATTTAAATGAAGGAATTAAAATGGATAAGAGAAATTGATCAAATTTTTTCCTCATTTTTAAATTCAAGAAATCTTCATTCCAGTTGTAGAAAATGGACAATTTAATCTCACTTCCTTTTTATTGCTAAACTCTTATAAAAAGTTTCTGGTTAATATTTGCTTACTTCTCAATCATAGGATCATGGGTTTAGAGCTGGAAGGGAACTCAGAGGTCATTAAGTCCAACTCCTTTCATTTTGCAGGTATAACTGAGATCCAAAGATGGGGAGTGACTTGCCCGTGGTTATACAGTTAAAAGTGTTCAAGATATGATTTAGATCTAGGTCCTCCTAATTTCAAGTCCAGTGTTCCCACTACTACACCACAATGCACGTCTTCCTTTACAATCAGGTTTCTGATATAGGCTCCCTTGCCTTAGTCTTCTTTCATAGGTTCTTGTTGATGCCTTGAGTGTTAAATCCACTGACCTTTTCTTAGTCATTGTACTTCTTGACCATTTTTTCTGTTGCATATGTCTTCCTTTCTGAAAAACTTTCCGCTGTTTTTTTTTCATTCTTATACATGTCTAACAGCTGTTCCTCAGTCTTCTTTGCTAGTCCACCATCTATCTCTTACCCTTAATTATGAGTATTCTTCAAGGTTCTATCTTTCCTAGATTTACACTCTAACAATGATTTTAGTAGCTTACTTTGTATCACCCAAATTGATGGATACTACCCTAATTTCTTTGCTGTATCACCAAGCTGCTTATTGAACTTCTCTAGCTAATGTCCTTTCCGTGTCTTAAACTCAGAATTTTCTAAGTTGAGTTCATCATCCTCATCCTCCTTTTTCCCCTCCCTTAAGCAACTTGCCCTTTCTCTCAACTTCTGATTTCTGTTGAGGGGTAGCATAAACCCATGATCCTATGATTGAGAAGTAAGCAAATATTAACCAGAAACTTTTTATAGGAGTTTAGCAATAAAAAGGAAGTGAGATTAAATTGTCCATTTAGTACAACAACTGGAATGAAGATTTCTTGAATTTAAAAATGAGGAAATGCTACCCCTCAACAGAAATCAGAAGCATTCCAGTCATGCAAGTTTGCAACTTACATGAGTGTCACTCCATTTCAAGGCTTCATTACCAGTTACCTGGTGTATTGTAATACTTCCTTAATTGGCTCCACTACTTACAGCCTCTCCCCTTTCCAATCCACCATTCACTTAGATGCTAAAGTAATTTTTATACGGTACAAGTTTGATCATGTCACTTCCTTGTTCAGTACCATTAGTGTTTTTTTTATTAACTATAGGAAAAAATACAAACTCCTCAGCCTGATTTAAAAGCATCCTACAATCTGGCTCCTCCCTGCATTTCCAACCTTATCTCATATTACACTGTTATTTTCAAATTTTACCACTAACTTTTCCCTTAATTCAACTCCATATTCATTTGCTATGCATTTGACTAAATTGTACCTGATATTTAGAATATGCTTTTTACTTATCTATAGATCTCAGGTTCTGTATCTTCCCTTCTGTGAAACCTTCCCTCATCTATCTAGTTATTAAATGTTCTTTCCCTTCTCAGATTACATTGTATTTTATTTGTGTGTGTCGTATCTCTAATAGAATGTTAGCTGTCTGAGAACAAGGACTACTTATTTTTATCTTCCTACTCAGACAACTGTCACACTGCTTTGCATATAGGTGATTGTCAAATGACCATTAAACTGAAATTAATAATTTGCCTGAGAGTTGCATAGTAACTTGGTGACGTTATAACCTTCTAACTCAGTTATATGTTGGTTTTGCATTTGGACTTTTTCTGTATTTGTCAATGTGCCTTTTTTCCTGACTGGGAAGGTGTGTTCCCTTCTATGCGTATGTTCTCAGACTTCAAACTTCTCAAGATTAAGTGCTAGCTTGTTTGCTTAATTTGCAGTTTCATTTATAGATAAATGAATGTTTAAGAAAGACTGGTTAGAGGACTAGAAGGTTAATTAAGTGAAATAAGGGGGCTTTTTACCCAACCAGGAACCTTTTTAAAAAAAGAATTAAAAAAAAAATAAAGAAATTGACCCCAGACTTCAGCCTAATTCAGTGCCTGAGTTCAAAATAACTTTCCTTGTAATACAGTCTGACTCTTGTGAGAATTCAGCAGAGGGCACTATTGCTATCAAGATTTTTAAAAACACAGACAGTGTCCTTCTACAGTTTTTGAGTAATTCTCATGTGGTTCTGTATATATTTAGTATTTAGTAACCTCCTGCTGTGTCATTTCATTTGATGAGTTCAGCATTCTGCATAATGTCTTTCTCCCTTCCCCCCCAGTACTTTGTCATAGCATTTTATCCTTAGAATTCGTGCTATTGTTCTCTGTTCTTCTATTAGCTACAATAGGATCTTGTCCAAATAATTGACTTTTGATAGTGGCCCTTTGAGGTCTATCTTTTTTTGTTCTCCTAGGGAACAGATGTATCTGCAAAGAACCATAAACAACAATAAACCATGTTTCTATAGTTTTTAAAAAAGTTTTGCCACACATTTTCGCCACAATTTAGTGAAGTAAAGATTTTTAGCCTGTTGATGTTGTTTTCAGTCATGTCCAGTTCTTCGTGAACCAACCCAATTGATATTTTCTTGGCAAAAATACAGGAGTGATTTGCTAGAAAGTGTCCGAGGCCGGATTTTGAGGAAGGAAGAATGATATAGTGATGAGAGATGGGAAGATTGAGTTTTTTTATTTTTTGGCTTTCAAGGAGTACATTTTAAAAAGTTTTTCAGCTTTTAAGAAAGCAGCTGTGTGGCTCAGAATAGAGTGCTCAGAAAATCATCATTCAGGTACATAAGAGTCTGACAACTACTAGCTGTGTGACCTTGTAAAGTCACTTATTTCCCAGGATTGTTGTGAGGACAAAATGAGAAAATATTTATAAAGTTCTTTTCCAACCATAAAGTGCTATTTAAATGCTGGTATTATCTGTGTTATTGTTATTAAGGAGAATATATTTGGAGCAGAAGGATCTAGGTTCAGATCTTACCTTGGTTGCCTCTTTTGTCACTTTGGACAAGTCACTTAATCTCTCTAGGCCTTAAGTTTCTGATTGGTAAAATGAGAGGGCTGAATTTGGTGGGCTCCTAAGTCCTTTCCAGTTCTAAATCTGTGCCCCTATGATCCTTCTTTTCATCAGATTGTGATGTGCTAGAGCTAGATTATCAGGAGCACGTCACATTGTCTAAAATGGCTAGACTCAGAGGGCAGTGCAGAAGAGAAGAGCATGCTTTTTTTTTTTTAAATCAATAGAATCAGGATTGTTTATTTTACAGTTCTTTTGTTTTCTAGCATTTTGTCTTTGAATAAAGATACTGAGGATGAACTTGAAGAGACCATAGTCCCTTTTTCTTTTTTGAGGCAGTAGGAGACAGGTAGAGGAAAGTTTTCAAGGGAAAAATTGATAGTCTTAACTTAAAGAGTTCCTGTTTCCTATCCTCTTCAAATGAGCTCAAACTTGACTAAGTAGATAATGTAAATATTTACTCTTTTTTGTGTTCAGTATTTTATTATTCAGTTGTATGTTACTTGGTTAGCAATACTAGAGTTGCATGGCCCTTGGGTAACAGAGAACATATCTTTCTGAACTATTCAGCATAGCATTTGTGTATAGTACTTGCTTAGTAAAGGCCATTTGATGACAAGTTTTTTATTCCGTAAACAGTTGATATATTTTTAGGAAGAATTGGTTTGCATTTAGTTAGGGAATTTTACCTAATAAGCTTCATTCTTATCTACCTATCTTTTGTTTTCCTGTATTGTTTATTATTACTTTTTCTTTTAACTTTAGTAGCCATTTTTAACAATTTCTTATTTCATATATTTTATGGAAAATGAACACCCCCTCCCCCACTTCAAAGTCTGAATGAGACTAAATTAATTGTAGATATTTGGTAGTTAATAATGAAAGAATAAAAATGAGAGGACAATATTTTGTATAAAATGGACCTAGATATTAGTTGTGAATCCATTGGTGGTTGTTCTTCGTTCTTGAAGAGGACCAAAATGACATCACAGTTCTGGGGGGTCAAGGGATAGTATATCCAACTGTGGCTGATCAGAACAGTCTTAAGTTTGGAAGGCTCTGCTGCAGGTCAGACACAAATAGTCCACGTGAACATTTGGAGTAGAGATGTCTCTAAATTTACACATCTAGTTATGGCTGATGTAAAATTAAAAGAAAATTATAAGCCCTAATTGGGAATAGCTATTTCATTATTGCTATAAATTTTTTAGATTAGGAGAGACTATATATATTAGATATGATATCTTTCAAATTAGAGTCGTCTAAGTCTGATTCAACATAACTACTTCTGGATGTTGGATTGGAATTCTGTTTTTGACACAGCATCAACATCATATCATTCCCTTATGACTATTGATTTTATCAGCCAGTTATCCTTGACCACATGGATGTTTTAACTACCTCCTTTTGCATTTGAGAGCAGCAGATGTAATATATTCTCATGGTTGCCTGTAAATCTTGCATTTTTATTGGATAACTACTGAAAAAAAGGATCAATGGATTTGGAATCAGAGGTCCTGGGTGTTCAGATCCTGGTTCTCTTACTTAATTAACTGTGTGATCTTGAGCAATTTGCTTAACTCTTTCACTTCAGTTTTTATAATAAATGATTGTACTAGATGATATCTAAGGTTCTTTCTAGCTCCAAATCCTGTGACTTTAGGGAAGATTTCTAGTGCTTAGAAATGCTGTCTTATATTTGTATATATTTTATATGAGAGTAAATATGGGATATTCTTTATATCTTGCATTGAAAATTTTTATAGATATCTTTTAAAAAATCACACTTCTTTCTGGGAGGGGACAGCTAGATAATTACACTTATTTCTGAATATTTTCCTTTCTTCTCCCCCACCTAGCAAGCCATCCTTTATAATAAAGAATAAGGAAAAGAGGGGAAAAAAAGTTCATTGAAACTAAGCATAGTGTGTATAAAAAATGTGAATATAAAATGATGAAAATGAAATGAAATGTTGTATAACTGTAGTAAAGCTCAGCCCAAAGAGTAGAAGACCTCTCCTTCCAATTCCTTTCTTTGAAGATGCAACGGGTGTGGCCCATTACATACACTATGTGTGCATGTGCATATCAGTTAGGTGGTACTGTAGGTAGAATGCGAGAAGATTCTTCTTTAGTTGAAATCTGACACCTCAGACACCTACTAGCCAGGCAAGACACTTAACTTTGTTTGCCTTAGCTTCCTTATCTATAAAATGAGTTGGAAAAGGTAAACCACTCTGGTATCTTTACCAAGAAAATGCCAAATGGACTCATGATGAGTCAGACACAACTGAAAATGACAAACAACAAACATACTGTGTGTGTGTATACACATACACATAGAATTTTTTTCCCCTCATTCTGCTTACTTCATTTGGCATTAGTTCCTATGAATCATTCCATGATCCTGAATTCTTCATTTCTTTACAGTATAATCACAACAGTTCTTTGGACAACCTGTCAACTTTCACTTGTAGGTTGAGTCCTTCTCTATAGAGTGACTATCCTAGGTTCATGATACTCTATGGCTTCAAACCCCTAATACGGCTATGTTTCCTTTGAACCCAGCAAACTGGATCTTTGTATCAGATTTCTCAGATAAGGGTTTGGTATCCCAGATATATACCAATGCACATGTGTGTACACATGTGTATACATGTACATACATGCAATACACGTATACACATGTGTTCGTACATAATAAACATTAAGTGCTTACTGTGTGTCAGGCATGATACTAAGCATTGGGGAAACAAAGGCAAAAGACAATGCTTACAAGGAGCTCACTCTAATAGGGAAGACAACATGCAAACAACTGTATTACATGCAAGGTATGTACAGAAGTAATTGGAGTTAAACAACAGAGGGAAGACAGTAGAATTTAAGGGGAACAGAAAAGGCTTTCTGTAGAAGATAGGAGTTTAGCTGGGATTTGAAAGGAAATCGGAAGCCAGAGGAGATGAAAGTGACAGTTACAGGAATGAGGGACAGCCAGTGAAAACATCCAGAGTATATAGGTGGATTTTCCTTGTTCCAGGAACGGTAAGAGGACCAAGCATGCAACTAGGAGGTGCAATAGAGTGCCAATCTGGAATCAGGAAGACTGCTTTTTCTAAGTTCAAATTTGACCTTAGACACTGGCTATGTGACCCCGGGCAAGTCACTTAACCCTGTTTGCCTCAGTTTCCTCATATGTAAAATGAACTGGAGAAGGAGATTGCAAACCTTTTCAATATCTGCCAAGAAAATTCCAAATGGGGTTTTGAAGAGTTGGACACAGTAGGGAAAATAGCTAAATAGTAACCATATTCAAAGTGTTACTGATACTTCCAGTTCTTATGCTCATGCTACTTTAGCTTTCTGGAACCTGGAATCATGACTGTTCATGGGAGTAAACTTTTTGTGGAAGAAATAGAGATTAAAGGTGAACGTTTTTTACTCTTTAAAAGCAACAACTGTATTATGGAAAACTTGGTTTGATCACAAAATTTGTTTTTTGTTCCTTGTGGGTAAGGACTATTTTCATTTTTGTCTTTGTATTGTTAGCCTCTAGGAAAATACTTGGCACATAGTACACAATTGATAGGCTTGTTGAATTTATTTTACTTTCTAGTATTTTAAGTATACATTTTTATTCAGGCATAATTACATATTTACTTTTAAATACTTTTGAATTAATTATTAGTGAGAAATTTTTTTCATGTAACTTGTTGATACCCTTTCATATTTCCCTTTGAAAACTGCCTATTTATATTCCTAAAGGGGTCAAGGTCTCCCACTGCATCCTGGGCCATCTCCAGTCATCATCTGGTCACTGGATCCAAATGGCTCAGGAGGAAAAGTGAGGCTGGTGCCTGCACAGCCCTCCCTCCCTCAGAACAAAGTCAAGTGCAAGTCATGTCATCATTTCTCTGATGGCATGGTCTTCTTCTGCAACAAAGGATGAACACAACAAGAGGACCAGTGTCACTGGATCACAGAATATGTATATGTGGGGAGTATAAAGTTTTGGAAGACAGGAAATACAGGTGGGGTAAGACAGGTTATGAAGGACTTTGAACACCAAACAAAAGATTTAATACTTAATTCTGGAGGTCATAGGGAGTCACAGAAGTTTTTTGAGTGATTTTAGTCAGACCTCCCCTTTAGGAAGATCATTTTTTAGCTGAATGTAGGATGGTGGGCTAGAGTGGGGAGAGATTCATATCAGGAATACTAATTAGTAAGCTGTTGCTCTGGGACGTTCATAAAATGATGAGGACCTGTACTAGGGTAGTAATGGTGACAGAAGAGAGAAGGTGGTGGTGTGTGAGAGAAGTTAAGAAGGCAAAATCAACAGATATACCAGAATCCGTTCTCTAATAGATAAGTTGGCAAGAGATAGAAACATTTCTCAGAAGAATTTCATATTGTTAACCTGAAAGAAGGTGCCAAATCACTAAGAAAAAATGCAAATAAAACAACTCCGGTTTCACCTGATACCCAGTAAATTGGCAAAGATGACAAAAGATGGGGAAAGGCAGTGTTGGAGGAGTTGTAGGAAGATAAGCATTACTAATGCATTATTAAAGCTGTGAATTAGTACAATCAGGTTAGAATTATGCAAATAAAGTGACTGAAATGTCTGTAAGTTTTGACTTGGAGATTCCACTATTAGGTTATTGTTTTTTTTTAAAAGCTGTACCAAAATATTTATAGTGAGCATTTTCTGTAGTAGCAAAGAACTAGAAAGGAATTAGATACCCATCCATTGGGAAATGACTAAGTAATCTGTGGCATGTGAATGGAACAATATTATTGGGCTAAGAAATGATGAATATGACAGATACAGAGAGAAGCATGGAAAAACTTAGAATTGACAAAAACAAACAGCCAAGAGAACAATATAAACAACCATCACAAAATAATTATAGGTAGTGAATTTGCAAAATTATCAAAAACAAGCATGACCACAGGTTAAGACATACTTTTCAGAGTTGAAAGGTATGTGGGTATGGAATATTGTGAATATTTAAAAAAAATTTTTAGATTCATCAGTTGATTTTGCTGCTTATTTTTTCTCATTCTTTTTTTTCTTTTTAAAATATTCTTTGTCATATGGGATGATATTTCAATATAAAGGGGAAATTTTGATGATGTTAAAAATAAAACAAAAATTATTTTTAAAAAAAGGTATTTACTGAAATGGTAGCGTAAGAACAATAAGAACAGTTCTCTCCCATAAACCTAGGATATTTGGCTTGTCTTGGCTTTGAGACCTTTTGTCTAGGCTTTGAGGCCTATCTCTTATTTAGGAAATGGGATTGTTCAGATCATGGCTATGGATGTCGTTGATGTAAGAGGATGTTGCTGTGTGTGAGTTGTGTCTAATTCTTGCTTCTTGTCTTTTTTGTATTAAGGGCGAGGGAAAATAGGAAGCTTTGATTTAGTGGATGTTGGAAGCAGTTTTGCATTCAATAGCAGGAATAAACCTATAGTTATCTAGTCTGTCTCCCTTTCTGTTTCTGCATAACCATTTAGTTAGATTTCCATTATAATATAGGTCTCATAGCTTGTCTTTGAATTTTGATCGGAGCAAAGATCTCAGAAGAGGAGAGAGGAAGTGATCTCATTTTTCAGAACTTTGATATAAAATGAATTAATTATTCTGTCAAACATTTTTTACCATTGGACTTGTCAGAGCTGGTGTGCATCTAAGTTGGTGTCATTCACTTTGTCTACACTTCATCCTTCTCCTTTTATTCTTTTCTCTGTGGAGAAACAGATGTTCCCTGTATTTTTATTTAGCTTGAACCTGCCTCATGAACTAATTGTTAAGTATTATGTTAATACACACACACACACACAATTTTTCCCCCTAATTTTTTTTAAAGTTTGCTTTATCTTTGTCAGGATCATTTGAACCATTTTAGCTGGTCATGGATGCATTGAAGAGCATTATGGAAACCTACTTGTTTCAGGCCCTGTACTATAAGCCATACTTTTCAAAGTTTTCCAAAAACCAGGATTTTGCATCTTTGCATCTTAAGGCAAGAAGCTTTATAGGATAAGTCTTTCTTACTGGAGGCTTTCAGAACATAAATTCCTTCATTATACTTTTAATATATTTATGGTACTTCCTATTTTATTTGTCTCTAAAGTTATTCCTCCACAACTTTGATTTGTGGGGTATAGTTATAAAATTATGTTTGTTCATTCCCTCATTAGTGTTGCCTTCATATTTGGCACTTTGAATTATACCAGATTCTTTTTCATAGCTCATATATTTCTACTTGTACAAAATATCTTAGGCTTCATATTACTTTTTCTTTCTGACCCACATTAAATAAGTAGTAGACCATTACTTGTTGTATGTCCAAAGATGATTAGGGAAAAAGGAAGAGAACTTGTTTGCTCTAAAATGTTTGTAGCAGCTCTCTTTGTGGTGGTAAAGAGCTGGAAATTGCAGGGATGCCCATCAGTTGGGGAATGGCTGAACAAGTTGTGGTGTATGATTGTTATGAAACACTACTGTGCTATAAGAAATGAGCTCAGTGATCTTAGAAAAACGTGGAAAGACTTACATGAAATAATGAAGAGTGAAATGAACAGAATCAAAAGAACATTGTACATAGGAACAGGAATATTATTTCAAGAACAACTTTGAGTAAGTTATTTTGATGTTATGGTACTACATTATAGAAATGATGAGGTGATGGGACCTGGACCCAAAAAAGCCCTAAGACCTTGTCCCTGAAGGTAACCCAGGCCTGGGGCCTTGTGAGACAATTTGCTCTTGTTGCAGGCCTGACTCGGTATAGACTCTGAACAAACAGAGGAGTGCCTGGCCCAAGGATCTTTGTCCCTGACTGGCCCAAAGACTCTTCCTGCCATTTGATCCTCAGTGTCTGGTATACTCACTACACTTTTCCATCCGTAGCTCCCCAAGACACCTAGAACCTTAGCTTACCTAACTAGCATTCCTGGCATTCCTTTCCCATGCCACTTCTCTATAAAAGTTCTAGATTCACCCCCATTAAAGTGCAAGCTCCCCAAAGAGACTTTGCCAGCTTCTGTTGGCATTATGATAAATTATCTTTTGACTGAAAGACAGCTAGCATGTATGAATTCATTCCAGGTAACTGTGCCCTGGTATTCTTGGGGTCTTAGCGCCCCACACCAGCACCCTCAAACCTTTTCACAATGCTTGTTTTATTCTATAAATATATATTAATGTAATAAAAAGAGAAATTAGAAAAAAAAGAGATGAGTAGTACAGCAGCCATACTTGTTCATTTGCTTATATGTCCCATTATTAGCCAGTGTGCTCTTCATACTTCAGCATGAGAGTTTGCCATTGGCATCCTAAACTTTAGCCTTCCTGACATGATTTTTGCAGGACCATGCCACCACACTCTTACATTCTTCCACTGTTACTTGGTCGTGCTTCCATCTTCTGTATGTTTCTTTTTAAAATCTAAGTTGGTTGGTCATTCCCAGTGCATCTGTTACTCTTTTCAGGCAAATTCCAGTTTCTCAATTTTTCTCTTCACTGGAATTGTTTCCGTGTTCGAACCTCTCTCATCCCCTGCTGGGCTGACCTTCTGAAGCATATTACTTCATGGTATCTATCCTACATAGGTTTCTTCTGAATGCTTTGAAATCTGCATTCTCCCCATTTAGAGTGTGTGTCAGATTCTTTTCAGATTTCCTCTCCTCTGTCACAAACACTGGGAAATGTTCACTTTCTTCCAGAGTTCTCCTCATTTCCACCCCAACAATCAGCTCTTCCCTGATGCTGAGTATCAGTTCCAGAGTAGAATTTCTCCTTGTTGGCTCTTCCACCTTTTGAAAGATGAAATTATTATTAAGGAAAGCGAAGAAGTTATTAGTTGCTACAAAGAAAGAGAATTCTAGTAGAGGTATGAATAATTGAAATCCCCAGTCAGTACTGTATCATGCCCCTTTGCTAGGCTTGTCTATTTCTCAAACTTCTTAGTTATGGACTCCTTTTGTCCTAGTGGTCTTTAGAATGCTACAAAGACAAAATCACTTCTACTTTTCCTTCCTCTGACTTTGACCTATTCTTCCTCATACCTTCTTAATACAGTACTCCCCATCCCCCAATCTTTAACCAGCTCTATTTCTTTTGAATATGATATGCTCAATCATGAGTTTCATTCCATCAAATCTCAATAATACTCATGAAGTAAATTTTCAATCTTTTATTGCAACCTCTAGTTTTTCTTGCTAAAGGAGAAGCATAGGTTAGTAAAGAATAGGAAAGATGTCATCCAAGTAATGATTTTATAATAAAATAAAAAGTTTGTACAAAGCTTGCTTCAGTTACTCCAAAAGCGTGAAGGGATTGTACAGACACGTGTCATGGTAATCATTCCTAAATTTAGAACACGTTCAGAAAAGGTTTATAGTATGTGTGGGAGGAGGCATCTGGGTGGTTCAGTGGATAGAGAACTGGGTCTGGAGACAGGAAGACCTGAGTTCAGATGCAGTGCCACTATCTGTGTGACTCTGAGCAAGTCACTTAACCACTGGAGAATTAAATGGCAAACCTCCAGTAACTTTGTCAAGATAGTCCCATGAACATTATTGGTGTGTTAGGATCCATGGAGTCACAAAGAGTCAGACATAATAGAATAACAACAACAAATGTGTGGGAGACCATTTTTTGGCCCTCATAGAATGGGAAGGAATAAATACCTCTTAATATTTCATGTCATTTGTTGCACACTATTTTACCAGGAATACTTCCTATGGTTTTTTTTTGGTTGTTGTTGAGCACAGGCTTATTGCCTGTTACGTGAGAAGCATCAGGCCAGTTTGGTGGGGAATACATAAAATTTTGAATCTCAGACCATAGAGATCAAATTAAATTAAACGCCCTTAAGTCATGGATGAGAAAGTATGGCTCAGAGAAGTTGTAATTTTGTCTAAGAGCACAGATCCCACAACTCTGACGTGTCTTCTTGCTTCACAGTCCAATGTTCTTTTTGATGAGACAGCTTTTAAAATGATTTCCCTGCTTCTAAAATTTTTGACTATTGATTCAAGAAGTCTTTAGAATAAGATAAATTATTTCCCTTTTCTACTTTTGATTCTAGGAGTAGGGAGTGATTTTACTTTTTTCTTTATTACCATATTATGCTCCAGACAAGAGAATCATGCTCTTATTTGCTAGTAGGACCATTTGGTAATTCAGTTAAATGAACATTTATTAAATGCCTGTTATGTGGATGATCTATAACTTTAGTTCATCATCTTTTGGATGATCTATAACTTCAGTTCTTTGAAGGATTTTTTGGTAACCATATATCAGTGTTAAAAAAGATGGGCTTTTGTCTTAGGAAGGAATTTGGTGATTATCAAAAGCGTTGGACAGTTTTCTAAATACGTTTAATTTTTTTTCTCTTCCAAGAGGAAGCTTTTGATTTTTTTTTTGATCTTTGATTGTGAAGTACATCTGTGGGATCTGTCATATATATATATATATATATTATATAATATATATACACATATATTTATATATATAATGTGATAATAGACTAGAAATATAACCTTTCTTCATTTACTCTGCTTTTAACTTTATGAATAGTTATGCTGTTCTTTTGAGTGATTATATACATCTCTTTTAGGAATATTTAAAATGTTCCAGGGCTTAATGTAATCAGCACATTGTCATCTGCAAATAGTAACTCATAGATACTATTGGTGTCAAACTCAAGTGAAAACTGATTCTTGTGGTCTGCAAATTGACTTAGAAAAGCACAAATTAACATTATCTGCATTGTATTATATTTCTCCTTATTTTTAAAACATTTCTCAGTTATATATTTATTTGGTTCAGCTAGCACTTGAGGCCCAGTGAGTTTGACACTTGTTTTCTAAAGGACCTTGTCATCTATAGGGGATCCTTCTCCATTTTGAATTCTTTGTTGGATATCCTATGTGACAGTGGCAAATATTTTTGTGTAGCATATGCCTGTATGTTTTATGTTTTGTTTGATATTTACAGATGAGTTGTCATTGAGGAAGGGCTTGGAGACAGGAAGACTCATCTTCCTGAATTCGAATGTGACATTTACTAGTTGTGTGACCTTGGACAAATCACTTAACCCTGTTGGTTTCAGTTTTCCCATCTATAAAATGAACTGGAGAAGGAAATGGTAAACCATTATAGTATCTGCCTAAAAAAACCCCAAATGGGGTTACAAAGAGTTGGACATAACTGAAAAATGACTGAATAACAAATCTCTGTTGTATCTTTCCATATATACATAAGCAGACATCATGTTGGAAGAGCTCTTTAAAAGTGGCATTTTACTCTATCAAATCAAATGCTTTTTTATTGTGAACGAAGAGTAAACACAGATGAATTTTATATCCTCTGCACCTTTTAGGCAGTTGTATGACTGAGGGGATATGGGGTGTTTCAGTTTAACAAGCATGTAATAAGCAATTACTGTGTACCAAGCATTGAGCTAAATAATGCTGAAAGTACAAGCAAAATAAAAGACAGTCCCTGCCCTCAAGGAACATATAATCTTATTGGAAAAGAAAGCACATGAAAAGAAATCAGGAGTGGGGGAGAAGGAAATGATATAAGGGGGACCGTAGGGAGAAGGGGGAGGCAGGAGATACCTATGTGAGAAGTCTGGAGAATCATAGTAGAGCTTCGGTAAATATCCAGTGTAAGGAATGTGGATGGTTAGTGGTCCCCTTGGGTTTTCAGATGAGGGACTTATTCTAACCAGAATGTTTCATGCCAATCAATAGCAAACTAAGCGTTAGTATCCATATGTGACTAATCTTATAAACAAGCTGCATTTAAACATTTTTATAATTTTAAAGTTATACTTTTAATCATTATCCTGACTTTAAGTTCTTTGTCTTGAGGGTCTCAAAGGCAGCCCAGTTCATGTTTGTGTTTCGGAGAGAGCTCAACCTTTATCATGTATGACAACCTCAGGCATGGCCTTGTAGGGTCCTTTGTCTACTTTATATAAAATCAAGATTGTGGAGGATAGCAAACTAAGTAGTGGTTAACAGTGTCTAAAGCTGTATAAAGGATAAGGAGAGACTTTATCATTTCGAATAGTCATTAACTTCAGATTGAGCGATTTCAGACCAGTCATAGGCTTCTAAGCTGCATCATGAAGGGTTGAGGAGTGAATGCGAGGTGTGTAAATCAAGACAGAACCTGTAGATCATTCTTCTTTTTAGAAGTTTAGCTCTGAAACAGAACGGATGTCAGTCACTTGAGGGAATAGTGGATAGTTCAACATTTTAACTGTATTACAGCATAATTGATTTCCTTTGTATTCATCTGTTTTGCATTTTATGCATTTAAAAACATTATTCTGAGGAGTTCTTAGTTCACCAAATTGTCTGGGGGACTGTGAAACCAGAAGGCTTAAGAATTTCTGTTGTGAAGGAATAAATGTGAGTCCAGAGCAGACAGGGTGATAAATTGGGAGAATAGGAAAGGATGGAGGGACTCAAGTTTATAGTGAGTAGGGGGTATGAAATTGAGGGAGAAATAAAGATGGTAACCTATGCTCAGAGAGGTATAAATATCAGTGGCCAAATTAGGGTAGTTGTGTGTTTTGAAAAAAATTGAATCCAAGTCAGTAAGCAGAGGAAAAAAGAATAAAAATCAGACTATTATATTAGAACAAGCATTGGACTGAGAGTGAAAAGATTTGGGTTCAGCCGTACTGCTGCTGCCACTTACTAGCTATATGATCATGTACAAGACACCCACCTTTCCTGGACTTAAATTTCCTTATCGTAAAATGAGAAAGCTAGTCTCCAAAGGCCCTCCCAACTCTTAACATTCTATGGGAAGTTGGTTGGTTGTTGTCCTTCGTTCTCCACGAGGACCAAAATAGCATCACTATGCTAGAGTCAAATTTCAGTGTGTTTGATTGTGGCTGATCAGAACAATATGAGCTTGGAATGCTCTATCGCAGGTTGGAATATAAATAATCTGTGTGAACATTTGAAGTCATTTCTTTAAATTTGTGCATATCGCATATCTTTTGAGCTATTTCAGTTTTGCTTTGCTCATAGAGCACAGCACCTTCCCTGTTGTGGGCATGCCATGCTGAGCGATCCTGTGCCAGTGTCTCCCATGTCACACAATCAATTCCAAAGTTCTTAAGAGAGAGCTTGTATTGCTTCTGACCATTGTGTGAACTCTTGCCTTGTGTGAGTTCTCCATAAAATAGTCTTTTTGGCAAGTTTGCGTTTTGCATTTGAATAACGTGATCAGCCCATGGGAGTTTAGTTTTCTGAAGTTGAGTTCGAATGCTTGGCAGCTTTCGTACAAGAAAGAACATCTGTCTGGTATCTTATCCTGCCAGCTGATCTTCAGAATCTTCCTAAGACAATTCAGATGAAAGTGAGTTGGTTTCCTGGCATTGCTCTGGTATATGGTCCAGCTTTCACAGGCATACAACAATGAGGTCAACACAACGGTTCTGTAGACCTTCAGTTTGAGTCAGTCTAATACCTCTTCTCTCCCACACTTTTCCTGTGTTCTCTAGATAATGTATCTGACTATGAAGGGCTTTAAAACTTTGCATAAGAGGTTGCAGTTGGTGCAGTAGGTTATTGAAAGCAATTGTAGGTTTTAGAATGGGGATGTTACATAGTGAAATAGTGGCATAGGAATTGCTGTGTTGCCTCACTGTGGCACGGAATTGACCTTTTTATTATTTTTTTTTGTGGAGGGAAGCTGTGTCAGCAGAAAGTAGGAAAATGCTATACGTGTGGGTCAAGGATTAGGTAATTTTGGAGAGGTTCATCATAAAAAGTTGCCAACTAAGCAGTGAAGGTTCTGAATATGATGATTAGTGAAGATTATCTGATTATTTTTAGTGGCTCTGTAGTATATGTTGATAAAATATACAAACTAATGAAATAATGGATCTTTCGAATACATGTTAAAGCCTGACCACATGAAGGTTAGAAATGAGAAGAGATGGATGGCAGGGAGACCATCTAGGGCACTGTTTCAGTAATCCATGTGAGATGATATGAGCCTGTACCAGAATAGTAGAAGTGCAGATGGACAGAAAAGAAGTGATTCTGAGATTAATTAGACTGAATAACTACCAGGACAGACTGATTGTAAGGAGTGAAGAGGAATCAAAATGATTCTGTTTTTTAAAAGGTTGGTAGACTATAAAAATGGTAATAACCATTGATAGAAAAGAGAGGGTAGCATATTTAGTGAGAATGACAAGTTCAGTTTTAGTTGCTATTTATATGGCAGATCCAAACAGGGGATGTCCCATAGGCAGTTAAAAGGATTGCTGTTACTTTGGGGAAGCTATTAGAGCTTGGCATGGGAGATTTTTTTTGTTAGCCCATTAAATTAAAAGACTTTAAAAATACTAATTCTCTGTAAAGAATTGTGTTGGATGTCAGTTTAGAAGGAAGAGTTGAAGCTACGTTTGTGAATGAATTCACCAATGCAGTATGTAATAAGGAAGAAAATATGAAGACAGCCTGGTTTGGGGGAGTCAGGAGGTAGGAAGGAAACAATTAGAGAAAGACTTAGGAGAAAAGTAAGAGAAGCAGAGAAGTACTATGTTATGAGGGCCACAATAGAAAGAAGCAGTCCAGGTTAATTGAAAGAAATCAAGTTTCGGAGTCAGGAGACATTAATTCGAGTTCTGGCTCACATTTACTGGTATTGTGGCCCTTGGCAAATCATTTAACTTATCCAATACTCAGTTTACCCAACTACAAAATAGAATTAATGATAATATTGCTTATCTTAGAGAGTGGTTTGTAAAAAAATTGATTTTTTTAAAGCATGAAACACTATAGAAACATGAGGTGATACTTGTTCCCAATTTTTTATTTAATTTTGACAGGTTTTCTAATTTAATTCTAACAGTTTCTTGATATGAGCATTAATACATACCTAATAGTTCACTTTCATTCACTTAAACTTGTGTCTTTAAATACTTCAAAATGTAGATAGGAAATACAGTAGCGTAAGTACTATGAGGTCAGCAATGGAAACAGTATATGTAAAACAAAACTGTTATAACAACATCAAGTACTCAGTATGAAAAAAGAAATCTGATTCATTACTAGAGGCAGCTAGGTGGTACTTCAAATGGTTAATTGTTTATATATCTTGAGTAGCAAACCTGGGCCTGAAGTCAGAAAGACCAGAATTTAAATGTGGCCTCAGACGCTCACTAGCTTTGTGACCTAGGAAGGTAACTTAACTGCTGTCTGCTTCAATTTTCTCCAGTGTAAAATGAGAAAAATAATAGCACCAGGCTCCCAGGGTTGTTGTGAGGGTCAAATGAAATAATATTTGTAAAGTACTTAGCACTTAATAATTGCTTAACAAATGCTTGTTTCCTTCCTTTCTGTTAGTTAAATATTTTTTCTTTGATTTTCTTCCAGCTTTTGTGTATGTGTACATGTAATGAAGTGCTATTATAGTTTTGAAATTAAAAAACTTTTATTAAACTATTCATTCCCTACTGTAAGCTGTTGCAGAGTAATGATGAAAGAAATCCTGACCTCTAAGAGAAAACATTATTCTAGCTGTGTGATTCTTTAGTAATAGCAAAATAAAGCCATTCAGTGATTACTAAGGGGAATTAACATCCATTAACTCAGACAATTACCATTCAGAAACTGTTGGTTTTTAATCATGGCCATTTTTTGCAATCTGGTAAGTGCAAGTGACATGCAAAAATGAGTGGCTGTTACCTCCTTTGGCAGTAGCCTGACTTGTCATCCCTGCCCTGGTCCTATTTAGTTCAGTCTCTTGATTTTGTGCATGGTTGTACGATAATAGACCAGGGCAGAATCGCATCTGGTTCATTCAGAATGTCATTGTTATTTCTCCTCAGAAGGCATCAGTACTTTGCAGGTTTTCTCTTTGTTCTCATTTGACCTGCTGAGACAACACTGTAGTTGTTGTTTGGCAAGGGTCAGGGTTTATCTGGCATCTTTTCTTATGCTTGGGGAAAGGAGAGGTAAGCTGCATAGTTCTTGCTAATTACTCAGCAGTAGCAAAGGAAAGTGTGCCCAGCCTGTGTCTTTGGACTCGAATGAAGACTTTCAGATAATTACAGCTTGACTCACTTTATGTGTTCTATATTGTTGATGTCTTCCAGCAGTGCACAGAAGTATCTGTCTTTAAAGCTACTCTCTCCCTTAAAGCCATTTTGTCACACGGGAGGCAAACAAGGGAAGCAGTGGATTCCATTTATTAACTCTACTTCATTTGTGAAATAGTCTGTGTGATCACCAAAGTAGTATGAGTAGCCATACATCTATGTATACATCATCATTTTTGTGCTCTGTAGCTAACTCCTCTCTGTTCATCTATTCACCTATCTTCTGCCTTACAAAGAAGCCAGGTTGCATGTCAACGAAGTCAGGGTCCAAAGGAAAGTTAGTGTATCCACTTTTCTCCTCTATCACTTTTTGGCATATTTTATTACTTAGCTTCCCTCAGTTAAGTTTCTTTTTCTTTAGGGACCATGTGTCCGTCCTTAGCTAAAAGGTGTCTCTAAATGGCAGAGCTGCTTGAATTTGGAGCCAGTTAGAGACATGGAGAGTGCTTTTCTAGTTTATGAAGACCCCCAGTTGCTGCACTTATTTTGCTTCCTTTCCACTTGCTTCTCACTAACTTTCTTGAGGCTGTGGTGAAGAAGGAAGTTGGAGGTGCCATTTAGTGACTTGGTGATCTTACAGTCCAGGGTTCCTCAAAAACCTATTTTCAAATTATCTCCAAATTGCTAGCTTTTCTGCTGTCATGGCATTTCAGCTTTTTGGAGCCTAGTTCTTGTTAAGAGTCAGTCTGTCCTACTCCTTATTTCTTCCAGGAATACTCTATTCCTGCTCAGAGAATATAGCCAACGATACCCAGGTCAAGGGGAAAAGAATTTCTCCCCTTTTACTCACTTAACCACGTTGGTGTCTGTGGTTTAGCCCTGGAGTTCTGGATGGTACAGACTAGGAAGGCAAAAAAAATGAAAATTTTAAAAGGATATGCCTATTGTTACCAGTCCTTAAACTTCACTGCAAATTATGTGGCCAGACATGAGGATACAGTTGAAAATATACTTTTTATTCAGAAAATAAAGGTGTGAAAGCATTATACTATATTTGTAGGGTAAGGACAATGATTTAATTTAAAGGTACTTTATGTAGAGTTTGAATATTTTTAGTAAAAATTTAGTTAAAATCATTTAAAGTTTTAGTTTCTTTGAATAAAAATGTTTTTTATGATTGAATATTCACTTTTTAAAAATTCCTTGGGTACATATCCTAATGAAATGTGCTGCAAAGATGACTGTGACTACGGTGCTGCTTATTCAATTCATTAATTTAGAACTTGTATTTGTTGAATTGTGTTTGGGTGCAAGAGAAGATGGTAGGCACTGTCAGACAATAAGCATTTATTTAGTGTCTACTCTGTGTGAGGCACTGTGTGAGGCACTGTGTTAAGCACTGGGCAAACAGAGAGGCAAAAAACATTCCCTGCTTTCAGGGGCTTACAATCTAATGGTGAGGTATATTAAGACAAAGAAGACCATGCTGACAAAGAGTTGATGTCTTTTAGAAAAGATAAAGCATTGTATGTAGTTCTAACAGCTCTAAGTGACCTAAGTAAACTGTTCACTCTAAAAATTGGCATTTGATGAAGATAGACATTGACTCTGTCACCAAATAGTAGAAAAATTTAACCCAAATAAAACAGTTGCCATAGCTAGGAGTCCCTAACATGCCCAGAAAGCCATTCATCCAGCAAGCCCTTGATTTCTTTGCCAAGCAGAGATTTGATGCAGTCAAGGGCATCAGTAGTTAGAATATATATTCATTTGCAGATTGTTTGGAGGATTATAAGCAGTATCACTTCATGAAAGGGTGAAAATCTGTGGAGGGAAAATTGAGTTTGCAGGATAACTGGCATGAAATTTATCAATCAACAGTTAGGCTCTAAACTAGGCATGCATAGCCTGTGGCTGCAGGCCACTTGCAACTTGCCAAAGGATTTTGGGTGACTGGCAAAAAATGTAGAGGATGCTGGCTGCCTGAAATCCTTTGGTGTGCCCACAGCCCATAAGCATCTCATGGGCCACAGGTTGTGCAGGCCTGCTCTAAACACTGTAGCAAGCACTGGGGATAGAAAGAAGAAAGGAAAAAACAGTTTCTAACCTCAAGAGACTGAAATTCTAATGTAATTTACATTGATCAAGTCACTCCAGAAGTATTTATGCTGTTGTTTGTCCTTCATTTTTCAAGCGGTCCAGTGACATCATGGAGTGATGTCTTGACTCATGAGTGAATTGGATTTAAGTGAGACAGAGTACAAAGTCATCAGCCTCTCTCTCTCTTCCCTATATAGTCATTGAAGTTCAGTGGTAGGACAAAAGTCAAGATGACAGCTCAGGATGCAGTGGATGACCTTAGTGTTTTCAGGATTTGACAGCTGCATTCATCTCTTCTTTGGAAGAAGTCTTCTTTAACTCATTGACGGTTTCTGCCAAATGATTTACTGAGGTGGACAATGTACATGAGGACCACAATAATTTAAGGGAAAATACCGTTGAAAGAATTAAGAATTCTGATCAGTGCAGTCTCTAATTATGACAGTATAACTGTGGAGAGGAAGATACTAAACAATTGTTTTTCAAAAATCTGGGATAATTTTACCAAAAAAGAGGACATCAAAATCTATTGATCCATATTTCTCCTTTGTATGAGAACTTTGATTACTTGGTATTCTTGATGAAGAGCAGGAGAAGGAAATAGGTAGTATTCCCAGATGATTTTCCATAAAAGACCGCATCTTTACAGCCACAAAACAGATTGCAAAGAGTATAAATCTGTAGACAATGTAGATTGTATTGATTGATTATAAAATAGCATATGACTTGGTAGAAAAACATTTACTCTTAAAGGTTCTTATTCCAATAAGGTCTTTCATGAACATGTAAAGATGTAAGGTCCTTTGATTGATGCAGCCAGAGGGGACTTTTGAGAGAGTGATCTTCTGGTGATCAGTGTCACACAAGGAATAGAATGGAGATGTGTGCTTGCCAAAAATGTTTGTTGCTATCATAGAGAATGTCCTATGCAGAGTCCAAATGGAAAAGAGGTCGTTACTTATTCCATAGGAAATATTCTAGATGTTCTTGTTTATAGATAACATTGTGCTGATCCTAACAAGTCCCAGCACAATAGGGCCTCATCAGTGAACTATCTATCATAAATGAAGCAAGAAGTAGAAGAATACCTGTTATTCAGATTATGTAATGCAGTTGGGTGAGTATATCATTGAGTTAGTCCATCTTTACACGCATCTTGGACAGGCATTGCAGATGGATAATAAATCAGACTCAGAATTGAACAGAAAAACAGGGATGGTTTGAATTTGTCTCCAACAAACAAACCCATCTTTGTAACATCATTATTCTCATGATGATATCATGTGGTTGTAAATCACAGAACAGTAACACTACAATCTCCAGAATTTCAGGTGACAGAAAGGCTGGTGGAGAGCTGCATCACGGGTACGAGAAAATGCAGTTTTAATTCCAAACAATGACTTGAATAAGAGCACCATGTTAAAAAAATTATCAAGAAATTATACCAAAATAACCAAACCAGTCAAAATAAAGATGATTGACCAGTTACGCGATGAGAGAAAAGGATAAGATAAAAAGCTCGACAGCACCAGTACCCACAAAATGTTAATGCACCTAGACTTAAGGTGAATTGAACTAGATTAGGGACTCTTAACCTTTTTTGGTTATGGCCCCTTTGGGGAGTCTGATGAAGCCTGTGGACTTCTCTGTATGTTTTTAAGTGCATAAAGTAAGAGTCATAGACTACAAAAGAAATGAAATACATCAGAATACGGTTATCAAAATAGTTTTTATTAAAAACAATTACAGACCTCCAAATTAAAAAGACCTGACTTAAAGGAAACTTTCAGGCAAGGTGTTGACAAAATTACATTGGATGAGAAAGCTGGTTGATTGTGCTCTTCACCTGGAGGCAGCTAGGTGATGCTGTGGATAGAGCGCTAGACAGGGAGTTAGCAAGACCTGAGTTCAAATTTAGCCTCGGACTGGCTGTGTGACCCGAGGCAAATCCCTTAATCTCTGTTTGACTCAGTTTTCTTCCTTGTAAAATAGAGACAATAGCACTGATTTCTCAGATTGTTGTGAGAATTACATATTTGTAAAATGCTTAGCATGATGCTTGGCACATAGTAAGTACTTAATAAATTCTTCCTTCCCTTCCTCCTTCCCTCACTGCTGGAAGTGGTATCCCATCACTGAAACCACAGATCAGAACTTAGACACACACACTCACACATTTGTGTGTGTGTATGTTTAATATCTATATCCATATCTATCTATCCATCTCTCTCTCTGTCTCTCTCTCTCTCTCTCTCTCTGACTCTCTGTCTCTGTCTATCTATTGTGAGTGTCATAAAAGAGCTTAATTGTTATGTGAGTACAGATGAGGGAGAGATCATTTCTGGGGACCAAAAGTAATACATATTATAGGAAATTCTTATGCCTTATTCATACTTCTTTTCTTTGAAATATCTGATCTACTGATATAGTGTAAGCCTATACTTAGCTTGAATTTTACAGGATTATTTCTGGCTTTTTTAGCCATCTTATTACTTAGTGGCTACTTTACAAAACGCTTCTTTGGTTTCTTTTTTCCAAAATTTCTGGGAGCTCTTTCTTCTGAACTTTGTTAGCAGATCTTCAGTCACAAGGTAACTTTATCTGTTGTTACTTTCTTCCCTTGTTTTTGTAGATTTAGAGCAGTTTCCATATTTTCCCACTCTAATCAAGTCAGGAGATTGTATTGTTCTCTTAAGAGTTCCATAGATGCTGACTAGTGATGAATAAGATTAGTGGTATCCCCTTGACTCTCCTAGAAACCACTTTTCTAAGTCTCTGAACTCTGTAAGGAACCCACAGGTAGTCATATACCAGCTCATATTAGTTTGAGAGAGTTAATTACTTTATTTTCAGTGTGAGTATTTATTTACATTTTGGAAAATGGCAATTGCTGCAGATCAGGGCTTGATGTATTTTATTTTTTTGATAGTCTAGACTTAAAGTGGTGGAGAAAATGTTAATAATGCAGATCAAACCATTGTATCATGTGCTAAATTTTTTTTCCTGGAGTGTTGCTTGTTAAACATTTACTATCACACTGGTGCCTCAGTTGACCTAAGCAAGGCAGTTTTCTTTCCATTTTGTCTTAATTGTACTAATGTTCCTAGCTTAGATGATTTGGACATAACTACCTAAGATACTTCTGATATGAAAACAACATATAAGAAAAAAGAGCTAGTCAAAGAGAATTTGAAACCTGAATAATGACTAATTCTTGATGTACTGTGTTAATATTCAGTAATTATTTTAAAAATCTTTTCAGATTTCATTAAAAATGGATATATGAAGCTCATCGTTATAAGTTTTAAAAACAATGCACAGCATTTACCTCTTATCGGAAAAGTTGGCCTCTGTTGGAAAACAGATGTTTTTGCTGGTTGTATTCAGGTAATTGTTTTTTAACTTTCTCCAGTCTTTTCAAGGTGCCTGTGTCATTGTTTAATAAAAATGTTCATATTTTCCAAGTCTCTACTTTTCCATTGTTCCCAAGTATTACAAAATCCCATATATGATAATACATTTAGAGCCAGAGGGACTGCAGAGGTCATCATGTTACACAGTGAGGAAACTATGACCCAGAGAGGTGAAGAAACTTGCCTAAGGGTTACACAGGTACCCTCAGGTAGCAGGGCTGGGATTCAAGTCTTCTAACTCTTAATCCAGTGCTCTTTCTTCTGAAGCCTCTCACCTTTTGAGAGGGCTAGAAGGTTTTAAAATATTATAGTTCTCCCCCCATTATAGTTCTGGTGTTCCCATTTTTTATTATTCCTTCTGCCTATCCATATTCTCAGCCCCATCTTTAACTTTGTGACAAAATTCTGAGGTGTACAAAAGTGTTTTGAAAGATAAGGGTGAGCTTGTATGTAGTATGTAGCTTTTGGGCTACTAAGCAATAGTGATTCTGTGTTATGTTTTTATTCCCTACTTTTCTAGTCTGGGCAGGGTAACAGCCAGGAAAAGAAAACAAAAGACCACCAGAGACCCTGAGATCAGAACTTTTTCTTCCACAGGGGAAACTGATTTACAAAGCTATTAGTCTATTTGAATTACAAGGCTTCTTTTTTAGGATACAAATACATTTGGGGAATTTGGGCCTCTTGGTATGATACCTTTTGTTAGTCCAGTTTAGTGAAAAAAGGCTTTGTTTGTCTGAGACTTGGAGTGAAAGAGAAAAAAAGATGAAAAGAAAAAGTGGAGACTTTATTAACTGTCATTGAGACTTATTTTCCTGGGCTTCCCTCCTACTTCCCTCTCTGTCTTTATTATGAATACTGAAGGATTCCCTACTATTCACAGAATCTGAAAATTGGAAGGGACCTCAGGGGCCATTGAGTCCAAGCCTACTTGAGCAAGGACCCCTCTATAACATTCCCAGTAAGGGGTAATGTCACCTCTACTTTAAGACCTCTGGTGAGGGAGAGCTCGTTATTTCCGAAGGCAATTTATTTCACTTTTGGATAGCTCTAATTATTAGGACATTTTTAATACATCCATGCTAACACTGCTTCTTTGCAAGATTCATCCATTTTCTTAGCTCTGTCCTTTGAAGCAGAGGTATCAGTCATATAGCCCACAGCTACATGCAGCTCACAGTGCTCCTGGATGCCATCTGAACCAGGTTAAAATGTAATTGGGAAATACTTAACAAAATAAAAATACAATAAAACATATATAATAGCACATTTTAAAACCAAGTCAATATGTGACAGAACTGGAATTTACGCCTGTCCCTGACTGCAATCTAGTATCCTTGTAACCACATTGGAATTAAAACTGAATAATTTTTTCCTTGAGATTTCCTGAAATAAACATGTTACATGGCAGATTATGTCTTTTGGACTATTAGTAGTATCTGATATGTATAAATCAATGGATGAGGTCATTTCTAAGCTTACTTTAGAAATGCTTCTGATGATTCAAGTAACAATGACAATATATGTATTTGTTTATAAAAAAAGAAAGGCAGCTGCTATACTTAAGTCAATTCAACAAACTTTCTCTAAGTACCTACTAAGTGCTGGGCACATTGTTATTTCAGAAAGTTGAAGGGTCAGGTAGTTACTGTAAAAGGTAAGTCAACCATAGTCTTCAGTCCAGTTTAGAAACTGATATTTTACCTCTGTTGTTGTTCCATATTCATTGGTCTGTTCAGTACTGTGAACTGTGGCATTCAGATGTCTCTGGAGGAGAAGTGAGGCTGGTGACCCGCACAGCCCTCCCTCACTCAAAACAAAGTCAAGTGGAAATCATGTCATTATTTCTCTGATGGTATGGTCTTCTTCGACGATGAAGGATGAACACACACACACACACACACACACACACACACGCAATACCTCTCCTGTATTTACACTTTTTTGTTTCTGTTTTATATAGAGAAACATGTTCCATACACAGATGGGAATATTAATGTTTCTAAATAAATGTGTGGGACTTGGCATCAGCTTTAGTTATTAAAAATATATAGTTAAATTAAGTTTATTTTCATTTAAGAAAATCTAGAAATATGTAGATTGGGGGACAATATATGATTCATCTTAAAGACCTTTTATACAGCTATATTTCAGTTATGGACTGGTACTCTAGCTAATTAGTGAGGTGCTGCTATATTGAATGTGTATAGACAGTAAATGATACCTGTAAAAATGGAATTTCTGCTTTGAGAATTTGACTCTTCATGTCAAAGTGCCATAGCTTGTCCAGAGATAGACCTTTGAATCTGACTATTGCATGGTAAGTGGGACTGTTTGTGCAGAAAATTGATTTTAAAATTGTTTGCACATTTAGTTTTGACTGCTACTTAGCTGCATTAATGTTTAAAGTCTGATAGCTAAGAGAAATTGATTTGGGGCCAGAATTTAAAAAACCTAGACCTTATTTAATACTATTAAAACTTGTCTCTCCCATGGTGCCTTGTACATGAAAGGAAATCAAAATCTGTAGACTCAATTAGATTTTATAGGTATTTATATTGATTACATTGTTTTGCCTTTAAAATTGGGCACTTAGCCCTCAAAACAAAAAAAAAAATATAGGCTGCTACCAGCATGATTCCCTATTGGTATTATAGTATAGTATAGTATTAGTATTAGTATGCAGAATTTGTATTTTCTTCCTCTGTGTCTCAGTTGTTTGTACCTGAGAATGAGAGGAGTGAAAGTGGAATAGGGAGAGAAAGAACTACAGAAAATTAGGTTGAGAAAATAAAATTCAGTTCTGGAGTGTGGCAGAGGATTTTAGTATATTATCCCTATTCAGTTTAAAGAGACTGGAGCAAGGTGGGGAAGTAAGATATAATTTTAAAATGACCAGAGGATTTCCCTCCCTACTAAGATCTCTCTACTTTCTCAAAGACATATTAAAATGATTGATTCTTTCATTCCTGATCTGTTAGATGCAGCAGTACACACCTTCTGAAGAATGCCTGATTAAATTACCTCTCCTGTACGTTCATGATGAGTGGAGCCAGATTCCATCTGTCTCCCCCTGTAAAAGTGGCCTCTACAAGGCTCTAAGTCTTCCTAGTGTAATATTTAATGTCCATTAAATGTGATATTATGTTGAGGAACTGGATCAAATAATCTTGGAGGTAGAATACAAAAAGGATCAGAATTTTAGGGATTAAAGGGACCTTAAAAAGAATCTAATTCAAACCTTTCATTTTAGAGGAGAAATTGAGTTCTTGAGAGGAAAAGTGGCATGTCTAGAGTTGCTCAATGGCAGAACTGATATTAGAAACCAATTGCCTGTCTCCCAAAGATATCTCTCATTCTTACTGAAGGAATTAAATACAAATCTCCAGTATAGCAAAGTTGAAAGCAAAATATTTTTGAAAGTTTGGGATGTCTTGAAAATGACTGCCCTAGATTTTTATTTGGAAGTCTGGGTTAATACTGTATAATTAAGTGCTAAATGTGAGTTACAATTTTCTTTGTCTTTATTTTGTAGAACTGTTACATGATGGATGTAACCCTTTTGGACGAAACAGAGAAACCATTTTGGTGTTTCAGTTCTCCAGTTTGCATGAGACCTGCTACCAGACCTTCTGACTTTTTTAATTACAGAGGACGTCACTTTTATGTAACCTACATAGACTCAGTAGGAAAAGTGAATTTGGAGTTGGTCTGGATGGAAGAGACAGAAGAATATTATGTTGTTAGCCTGGCTCTTTACCTAAGAATAGAAAAAGTAAACAGTTGGTTTGGAACAAACTACTGACCATCAGCCTGGCAGGATATTATTTTGTTTCTTATTAGGTTTTTTTGTTGTTGTTGTTGGTATTGTAAGTTAAAATAAAACTTTTACCATGATTGCAACAGCATGTCTAGTGCCTTTCATGTAGAAAAATATAATGTATGGTTATTTTTGTGTTGTTTCTTTGGATGATTTATAAGATATTAAAACATATGAAAAGTAAGTATCACAATAAAATCTTTAAAGATTGTGATAAAGGAAAGATATTTCTATTTGTTATCTAGAATGATATAATGCTACATATAAGTGAGCATGATTCATCTAGTAGCATGTAATCACTAGTTCTATAAATGTATTTTCTAAACTGGTAAGAATTCAGAACATCAGGATATTTAAATATCAACTTTACTAAGCTTATTAGGACTAGAAGGTGCTTTATTTTATGGTATTCAGTAAGTAATATTAGTAGATTTAATCAAGTAGATAAATGACCTTATGGGAAGAGAGAACTCTTAAATCATTGGAAAGATTTATTATTATTTAAAAGAACAAGTCATTGTACAAGTGGCCTTAAGAAATTGAGACTTATACTAGTTTGAAAAAAAGATGAATGTGGTCAAAAAAATTGCCTCTGTCAAGCAAAAAGATCAATATAAAATACCTCTTTGTGAATGAATTAAAGGTGCTTTAGACCTCAAAAATTAAATAAATGAAAGTAAGGTGGCACACATGTGGTGACATTTCATCTTTTAAGATTAATTCTAATTTTTGCATTTAGCTAATATGAACAGTTTATTCACCAAACTATTAAAAAAAATAAGTAATTTTTTTGGTGTCATGCTATTTCTCCATTGAAACTTAATTTTACTTCCCATTTTTATGTTAGATTTGCTGAACAAGTTGGTTGAAACATACTGCATTTATAATTTTTAGATCTTATAACTCTGGAGATATTTTATTAAATGTGATAGGTAATGATGAGAACATAGAATCATTGGTATAGTGATTATCCTGTGTTCAACTATGGTCCTGGTGAGAGCCTTTGTATCTGTTTTCCGAAAATCAGTCCACATAAGTGTTAGATTCATCACTAAAAAGTTAGTTACTAGGTAATAGGATTTGGGACACTGCAGTTTGAGATAATGAACATCAATGAAATAACAGATCTTTTAAAGTATCTATGTAAAAGTATATTTTGCTCATAAACAAAATGTGGATGTGTTTCACACCTGGTGCTCAATAATTAACTATGGCAGTGCTGTTTAGGGGATGACTTTCCTAGTAAACGGTGTAGATACTTAGGTGGACAACAGTGTGGGATTTAACCGAGATATAAATTAGCCTCCTTAAATACTATGCTGTTAGCTAACAAAGTAAATTCTCAATCCAGATAATCACAAATATTCAGTTGAAGCTGTTTCTAATAGCTCTGGGAAAGCAACTTTTCAGCCCTCTCTCTTGTGTGTTCCATTCTGTGTTCTGATTCCTACCACCCTATTTTATCCTACTCTTTGGTTTCTGTGGTTTAAATGTGAACCTCCTTACTCCCAGCATGTGTGTATTACATGTGCATATGTAGAGGGAAGAGACATATGCATAAAACGTATACATATATATCTTACACATATGTGAGAAGAGACGTTTTGATATGTGTATATATATGTATAACATGTATATTTACAAACTTTATATGTATGCACATATAAGCATGTGTTATGTGGTGGCTTAAGCTGATGCTGTGGAGCACTTAGAGCTTGATTGGATATGAAGGACATCATCCACTGCATCCCAGGCCATCGCCAGTTCTCGTGATTTTTGTCCTGTCACTGGACTTGGATGACTCAGGAGAAAAGAGTCAGGCTGACGACTGTACAGCTCTGCCTCAAGGCATTACCCAGGATGTCACTGGTCTTTGGAAAGGAAGTACAAAAACAACCAGTCTGCTTCCGGCCTGGGCTTCACAACCATTTCTGAAGGAATCGATCGGTGTGGAGAAGGGATACACTTTGGTTGCCACCTCCATCATTGAGTACCGACCAGCTGTCACTATTAGATAGTTAAGTCAAATAGCCCCAGGAATGGCTGAGTCTCCTCAGACCCTCAGCCCTACTTTCCAGCTCAGCTTCCACACCTATTTTCTGTGGAAGCAGCCCCTATAGAGATTCAACCTGGGATTTCCTTCTACAGGCCCTGGAGCCTCTGACTCTTTAGTAGCTGAAAAAGCTATTGAAGATCCAGAAGAATAAAGTTCTCATCACCAAAGGCCTTCGCACTGTCAGATGGTTCAACATGAGGAATAGATATGATTGCCATATCCACCTGCATTTCACAGATGGGAAACTGAGGTCAGAGTGGGAAAACAGAATTCAAGTATTCTGTCTCCTAGTCCAAGGCTCTATATACCACTGTAGCTTTATTGAAAGCCATATTTATTATGTGACATAAAATGACAAATGATATTCAACATGGCAAAGCATATGTATTATCATTAGTTTTGCTGCAACACTCTAAGGACTATAGGAGCTTTCCATCTGACTTGTAGCGGAAACCTTTTTTAAATGTGTCCCCCAGTCAGAATGTGAGCTCCTTTAGAAAAGAGATTTTCTGGCTTTTTTCATCCATTTATTCATTCTTGATTGCCTTTTTTTGTGGTTGGTAATATATCATGTTTTTCTTTCCTTAGCCATTTAATATATTTTAAATTTTTTTAGATATCTTGAAAATTAGTATATCCATTCGCTCCAAATTTTCTTACACCTAGCACATGTTCTCTCTGCACACAGACACCTGCTCTGTGATGTAGAAGCCTTTCCTGTTTTTTTAAACTAGTGTTATTTCCAATTGTTATGTAGCACATTGAGGGATATGATGTTTGTTTAAATGTGGTGACTGTCGTCATTGGTAGAGAACTTAGTTATACAGTGTTATGCAATTATATAGCTACTATGCCCAAAAGGCTATAAAACTGCATACCTTTTGATTTAGCAATACTACTGCTAGGTCTGTATCCCAAATAATTTTTTAAAAGAGAAAATAACCCATTTGTATGAAAATACAGCAGCTCTTTTTGGGGTAGCTAAGAACTGGAAATTGAGGGGATGCCCATCAATTGGGGAATGGCTGAACAAGTTGTAGTATATGAATATAATGGAATACTATTGTGGTATAAGTGATGAGCAGGTGGACTTCAGAAAAACTTGCAACTGCTTACATGAACTGATGCAAAGTGAAGTGAGCAAAACAAGGAGACCATTGTATGCAGCAATGGCAATGTCGTATGATGATCAACTATGAATAACTTAGCTCTTGCTGGCAATACAATGATTCAAGACAGTTCCAGAGGACTCATGCTGGAAAATGTTATCCACATCCAGTAAGAACTGATGGATCTGAATGCAGATCAAAGCATGCTATTTTTGCCTTCTTTAACATTCTCATATATTTCACTCCCCCTTTTGGTCTGTTTCTTCTTTCACAACATGATTAACCTATTTAAAATTCTTACCTTTTGAGGGAAGGGGAAGGAGGGAGGGAGGGATAAAATTTGGAACTCAAAAATTTTTTAAAATGTTAAAAATGATCTTTACATGTAATTGGAAAAATAAAATATTATTTAAAATACAAATCATTAAGTCAGTGGCCTGGCTATACATGGACCACTAATTCATGGGAAAAAAAATTACAGTTATGCAAGTTATATAATCTATGGATAGATTAGATGGTTAACGTGTGTGTTACATACACATACAGACACATGGATTAAGATACATTTGCCATTCTCCACTCCCTTATCCATTTAATTTCACCTTTGAATGTTTTTGGCATGATCTTACTTAACTGGTTCTTTTATCAAATTGAGCTCAAGGATGAAAGAAATAGGGACAGGAAGAGCTATCTTGGGATTGAAATTCTCTCTTACACTAAGGAAACCCCATTTTTCCATATGGTCCCACAAATACCAGCAGGCTTCTGTGGAACTGCCCTTTTTATGGACAGAAATAAACTTCCCATGTGAAATCAATTTATTTAAGGATTATAGCAATATGGAAACTAAGTAATTTAAAATGAGTACTTGCCAGTAAAACTGCAAATCTTACATGTCCTTCAGCAAGTGGGCTTCATTTTCCTCATTTGTAAAATGGACTATGATACAGTATGGCATAGTGAAAAGAGTAGGTTATACTGTGTCAGTAAAAAGTTAAGTATTCTCCATTTCTCAAGTCATTCTGAGTTTGCATCGATAGAGGGATTATCTTTATGGGCAGTTCCCTATAGTAATAAAATAAAATCATAGGTCTAGATCAGACAAAAAAATGCATATGTATATATATGTGTGTGTGTGTGTGCGCGCACGTGTGTGCGTGCGTGTGTGTATGTATATATATGTATATGATTAGATCATTCAGTCAACGAGCATTTATAATGTGCTGAAAAGACAAATACAAGAGTGAGGTCTCTCTTTGCTCAAAGGACTTGCATTCTGCTAGAGGGATCGCATATATTCATAGATTAACAAATACTAGATGGCAAAATGCATGTGAAGTGACTGGGGAATAACAATTGTGGTATTCAGGAAAGAACTCTTGATAGATCTGGACGCTAAGTTGAGAAGATTGATGTGGGCAAAGAGAAGGGTAACCTCATTGACTTTGCCAAGATGACTGCTGATGTTCCTTCAAGGTATAACTCCATGTCCCTTTAAAAGCTGACAACCTTTTAAGTTGTAGGATAAAAGGTATTTAGTTTATACAAAGTGATTTCTCCATATGTGGATGACTATATGAAATAAAAAGGAAACATAGGCTCAAGGATTTCCTTATATGCTTATTTTGGTGATCTTTGTACATCCAAATTAGTGGGAAGTATAAGAAAAAGGCACTTATTATTCATGAACTTATCTAAGTTTTTCTGAGGTGAGACTATTTCTTTATGTTTAGGATTTAGTGTGATAACATGATCACATTTTACCGGGAAATTTTAATTTTAAATTTTTAAAAAAGGTTAGTATTTGGACAATACATGTTAGTTTGTCACTATCAAGGACCTGCGATGAATACTCAAAAACATGAATCCAAGATAGAAACTCATGAGACATGCATGATTAAGATCTCAAAATCAGAATACCAGGCAAAACAGGGAGAATAAAGTAGACGATAACCAAGATCAGAGGCAGGGTCAGAAGCAGTGGGTGAAGAGTTATCCATATTCTAGAGAGTCCTAAATTAGGATCACATATCAAAACAAGAATTGAATCAGGAGATGTTCGGAGGTCAGAATATTGTAGATTGGATAAAGGTTTACTGGGGTTTTTTGCCTCTCCTTACAGAATACTTGTGATGGTGGGGTGAAGAGGTCTGCCTTTGAAAAAGATGTGGTTGGAAGGTCATTCCACCCTTCTTAATCCAAAACCCAGCCTCTTAATTCTGGGGCCTTTCTCAGTTTATTTATCTGGTATACAACTTGCTTTCAATATTATCTTTCCCATTAAATTGTAAACTCCTTGAGGGCCAGAAGTGTCTTTTGCCCCAGCTATTATCACTGAAGGAAATGAGATCAGAACTGCAAAGAGTTAATTGTGGAAATTGGGGGAACCATACAGACTTTATCTTGTGACAGTTCTGGAGCTAGATCAGTTCCTTTTCTAGTCAATTATGGGTTTAGTTCAAATTCTGTCTTGTGAGAAAACTATTCAATTGTGGGAATTGGGAGAAAACATATATTGCATTGTTTGAATACCTTTGCATGCTGGGAAACGGGACCACCTCTACTTGCTGTTTAAAGACCCTTAATTAAGGATCTAGGTTATACTAACCAGAAACTTCCATTAGATATAAAGATTGATGCAAGGCATTTTCTCATAATTGTGCATTTCAAGCAGCCATTTGTCTTATCTAAAAACTACCTTTGTATTGATTAATCAGTTATTGTTTACATATTCCTTTGGTTGTTTACAGACACCTGGGGGGGGGATGTCTTTTTCTGAATTCAGGGAATTGCACCTGTTTGTTCTTCCCTCCCAATTTAGTAAATTCTTAATCTTTCCTCCAATTAGAAATCAGATTGCCTAATGTTGTATTGTTTTCTTTTCATTAATTAGCTTTATTTGATTGATTGTTTTTAATGCATAAAAGTCTGTCTCCTCATTTGGGTCTAGGTCTGAGCTGACTAGTTTGTTGGTCAATTGCCATTCATTGCTTAATAAACTGATACGTTCAGAAGATTGAAATTTTATTTCTTCAGTCATTTCATCTTTCATCTGCCACAGCACAGAGTCTGGCGCCGTAGGCAATTAGTAAATAAACATTTATTGATTGATTGGCAATGCATTGAACCTTGTCTTAGTGATGGCTTTATTTTCTCTCTCAGGTCAGGAGTCAAATAATTTCCTCTGTTCCACCTTTACTGTCAGAGACAAACCACTCTGGAGACAGAGGTTATGATAGTGAATTGCAACATGAGGCAGCATAGCTTCGCTTATCCTTGCAGCTTCAAATTAACTCAACTAGGATCATTTGTCTTTAGACCATTGTACCCTCCAATCATTTACAGAATGCTAGCATTGCTACAGATGCCCATAGTTGTTATGAATAAATAAATCAAAAACATGCTTTCTGTGTGCTTATAGTGTGGGTAATTCATAGAAAGTGGTGGCTTCTGTAGCAAAATACTGAACATATCGTTCACTGATTTAGCCATATGCCAAACTGTATGTTCTTAGCATTTTCAGCCCCCATGGGATGCCATTAAAATAAACAGCAACCCAGAGTATAGAGACCAGACAACAAATCTAGAAAATTTTATGACTTTACTTTTTCCTTGAGAGCTAGAGTATAGTGGAGAACCTATGCACTTTGCTTGTTTGTGCTGTCTTATCTTTTTTACCTTTATCTTTCTTGATAAAGGAAGTAAAAAAGAAGGTGGAAGATCTTCAGGAAGTAAGAAGAATAACGATAAATAAAAGTGAGGTAGTCGTAGATCTTGAAGGCAGATGAATTTTCAAGGCTGAAATATTTTGAAAACTTTTGGGATACCCTTTACAATAAGTAGTCTTTCCACTTGTTTCCTGTGTGATCTTTTGCAAATCACTTCACTTCTCTGGACCTTTCTCATGTAAAATGAGAGGGTTGGACCAAATGACCTTCAAGATTCCTTTCAGTTCTAAATCTATTATACTACGTGCAAAATTTCCATGCTGTCTATAACATGTTCCACTCTGGAAATTTATGTGTTGTGAACAGGGATGCTATTCGAGAAGGTCAGTGCTAGCATTTCTTTCCCTCAGATATTAAATATGAAATTATATATACAATTAATTTTTCTGACAATTTTGGAAATATGAAAATAAGCTCAAGTTTTTTCCATTTGCTGTGAAAATTTCTTGATTCTCTTCTATGTTAGGGATATTCTATATCCCTGTACCTCTTAAATCAGCTCAATTCATTTCAATAAGCATTTATTAATCATATACTACGTCCAAGGCACTGTGCTAGCCACTGGAGATACAAAGACAAAAATCAAAATGGTCCTTGCCCTCAAAGAGCTTACACATTGCTAGGGGAATATAATTCACACACAGTTATGGAAATACAAAGTATATATAAAATAACAGATACCAGTAGTCAAATGAACACTGACTATAATAATTTCAACCAGCACTTTAACCAATATGAACTAATTGCCACAGAAGGAAAACTGCCTCAACAAACACCTGACTCACTTGCCAAATGGAGGAAGATGGGGATCAAAAGAAAGACTGGGTTAGAATAGAAATGTATTTTTAAATTTTATGAAGAAGGCTGATAGATAACGATGAGCAGTGTTATCCCATAAAGTGGAAAGAAGCAGTGAAAGGTAAAACAAAGTGCAGTGAGGAATCCAACCAAGCAGTTACCCCCAGAGAATTCAGCAATGAAAATGGAAATACTACAGCAAGAAGAAAAATGGAAAAGATAAGCAAAAAAAGGTTGATTTTTTATTCTGAATTTTAAGAAAACATTTCCATTTGCGAAAAAGAAAAATGAGGATTGTACGTGAAAGCATGAATTTCCATCATGTACAGCTGGCTTTTTAAAAAGTATATAATAAACTCACCAGGTTTCTTTAAAATCGTCATGCTTGTAGGTGTTGTACTCTGAACTGAACCAATACTGGCTCATGGTTTGAGATACTTTTGGGCTTTCTTAATCTGCCATATTAAGGAAAGATGCATTTATTCCTTTGCTTTTTTAGTGTTGTTTTTTACAGAAATGAATGTTGCAGTTTGTCAAAATATCTTTTTGCATCTATTGATATGATAATATATTGATGGCTTTTATTATATTTGTGGCCTCATATATATTCATAATTTTCCTAATATTGAAGCAACCTTGCATTCCTGGCATAAATCTTACCTGGTCATAATGTAAAGTATTTTTTAACATGTTGCTGAAACTTCTTTGCTAATATTTTATTGAACATTTTTTTCATTAATTTATATAATAAATCAATGTTCATGGTTTTCTTCCTCTGATTTTTTTCCCCTAGTTCTCCCTAGTGTCAAAGTCATGATATCATGACTATGATATTTGTGTCAGGGAAGGAATTTGGTAGGATCCAGTATCTTCCTATTTTTTTTAACGTAGTTTAATAATATTGGAATTCATATTTTTTGTAATCAATAATATTTACTTTTATATTTATTTGCTTCTTTTTTCTTTAAGAGTTAATTTATAACAAGATTTAAAAAATTTTGTCATGTACCCATTATAGACCTTTTTCAGAATAAGTTTTTAAAATAATTTAATAAAATTCTAATTTTCAATTAGAGGTTAGTGAAAATAAAGATAATTTTTTTTCCATCCAAGTTCACTGATCCCTTGGAATCTATTCAAAGATCCCTTGAGGGTTCAATGGATTCCAATTGAGAACCCCTGACTTATAGTCAAGTTATTTAAATTCTCAATTTTTTTGTTATTCTGGATACTTTTTATTTTTACTAATACTTATTTCATTTAAACAGTCAGTTTTATTAGTCTATATAATGGACAAAATAATTTCTAATAATTTTCTTTATTTCTTCATCTGCTGTCATTTTTTCTTTTTCATTTTTATACTGGCAATTTGTTTTTCACTCTTCTTTTTAAAAATCAAGTTTATTTTTATCATTTTTCTATAAAATACAGCTTTTAGTTTAACTTATCAATTCAATGTTTGACTTTTAATTTGTTAATCTTATCTTCAATTTCAGAATTTCTATTTTGGTGTTAAATTGGGCTCTAAAAATTGGTTATTTTGTATTTTTTTTAGTTGTGTGTTCACTGCATTAACTTTTTCTTTTTATTGATGGAAGTGTTTTGAGGCATACATTTCCTTGGTAGGAGATGCTTTTGGTACAAAAATTTTGCTGTATCTTTTCATTGATGTTATTTTAGTTGATTTGAAAAAATCTAGGATTTGGTCTTTAACCCAGGGATTCTTTAGGATTAAAATATTTAGTCTTCAATTTTTACTTTCTTCAAAGGCCCTTTATTGAATATAATTTTTGAGTTGCAATTAATGAAACTTTGCAATTTTTCAAAAGCAATCCAGCCCATTCTCCTTCTACTCATCTTTAGACCTAACTTCTCAAAGGTAAAATTGACAGCCCTTGGCAAAAGATATGGGGGGTAAGAGAGAATGAGAAATTGAGTATGATATCTAGGCTGCTAGCCTGTGTAACTAAAAGGATAGTGATACTCTAAACAGTAAAAGGGAAGTCAGGAAAAGGAGAGTGTTTTTTTGGGGGGAATGATAGTGAGAAGAGTTTTGGACATGTTGCGTTTAAGATGTTTAGGGCACACTCAGAGACATCTAATAGATATCTGGAGAGGCAAAACTATGAGATGATAGGGAAGTTAGGACTGAAATAAATAGATATATCTGAGAATCATGAGCATAGAGATGATAAATGAATCCATGGGAATTTAAAGATCATTAAGTGAAACATTATAGAAGGAAAAGAGGAGTGGACCCAGGACAGAACCCTGTGTTGATGAAGATCCAACAAAGGAGAGTGAGAAGGAATGGTCAGAAGACAGATAGGAGAACAACCAGAAGAGTCACACAAAAAATAAAGAGAAGAATATATCAAAGGGAAAATGGTGATTGAAAATGTCAATGCTACAGAAAGGTCAAGAAAGATGAAGATGGAGAAATGACCATTAGATTTGCTACTTAAGAAATCATTAGTAGTTTTGGAGAGAGCAGTTTCAGTTGAATGATGAGTTTGGAAGTCAGATTTCAGAAAATGAATACAGGAGTGTGAGGAGAGGAAGTAGAAGCACCTATTATAGATTACCTTCTAAAATAATTTAGCCACAAAGAGGAAACAAAATATGGGATGATAGTTGGAGGGGATGGATGGATCAAAGTGAAGGTGTATTGAGGAAGGAGAAGACTTGAGCATGTTTATATGCAATAGAAAAGCAGCTAGTAGACAGGGAAAGACTGAAGATAGTTTAGAGAGTGACAATGAGGAAACAATGTTCTGGAGAACATAGGAGAAGATGGGACTGATCTGGATTATTTCTGCAGGTAGAGATGTTAGTCTTGGCAAAAAGGGTCGCTTTGCTATGTGAAAGAATGAGGAAGGAAGAGGTAGTGGCAGAATGTGTCTATGTGAGGTGAGATGAGGAGGAGAAGACCATCAGAAGCTCTTGGCAAATGGCCTCAAGGAAAGAAAGAAAAGGGGACAATGTGTGATCAGGCAGTGGGCAAAAAGAAGAAAAGAGGAGTGATAGAATGGAAATAGATTACATTGCTGAAAGAAACTCCTGAATCAATGAAGATCATAGATCTATTTGAGCATTTAAATATACAAAATTAATATAAAATTATTCTATGATTATTTTTTCCTCATGGGAGCAAAGAACTATTAACAATTGGAGGAATCAGGAAGAGTTTGTTTTGCCTTTTTTTTTTTTTCAAGAAATGGTACCAAGATCTATCCTGGAAGGCAGCCAGGGATCCAAGAGGCAGAAATGAGGAAAAAGAATGTTCTAAGCATTCACAAGAGATAGCTTATGAAAAGACATGGATGTAAGAGATGGAATGACATATATTAGGAAGAGTATGTCTTCCAGTTTTGCAAAAAATGTAGAGTGCATGAAAGAAAGGAATACAAAGGCTAGGTTGGAACCATAGGGTGAAAACTTTTAAATGTCAAATACAGAAATTAATATTTTTCCTAAAGGCAATAAAGTCACTGATGTTTCCTGAGTAGGTAACTTGATCAGATATGAGCTTTAGAAGTTTAAATCTGGCAGTTATGTGGACAATGAACTGAAGAGAGCTGACCCTGGCACACTAAGACTACAAGAAGGCTGTCACAAAAGTCTAGATGAGAAGGGATGAGGGCCTAAGCCTGGATACTAGATGTGTGTGTAGAAAGAATAGGATAGATATGATGGTGGAAGGAGAATCAACAAGACTTGGAAAATGATTGGATGTAGAGAATGAGAGAGAAGGAAAAGTGAAGAGTGATTCAGAGTGTAAGTCTGGGTGGCTAGAAGGATGGTATTGCTTCTCAATCAATAATCAACAAGAACTTAAGAAGGGCTGGTACTTTAATCCTTACCATAGACTTAATTTTGAGGTTTTTCTAGGCATTAACCCATAGCTTCTTCAAAAACAGTTGATTGTTCTTAGGTGAATTTTACTCTTCATAGCATTAACCCTTGTATTTAATACTGAACATAGATATGAAATGGTTTAAGTTTTGTATTTTTCAGTCACCTCTTATTCTAATCTTTAAAAATTCTGTATTTTTTTAAAAAATTGCATTTTTGACAGATGAACATTAGGAACAAATTCAGCAAACTATAAGGAATCATTTTCAGACATTTGAATCCCAGATCCCATTTGAATCTTTGCCCACTGCCTGATCACACATTGTCCCCTTTTCTTTCTTTCCTTGAGAGGAAATCCATTTTTTGTTTGAGAAGTGCTAGAATTCACCTTGGGTGTCATGGCAGGAAGACAAAGGTGAGAGATTTCATCAATATCAACTCAAGAAAGCTATCAGTTGCAAACTTTTAATTATGCAACTGGCAAGGTGATGGCAAGGAAGAGAACATTTGCTAAATGCCTACTATGTGCCAGGCACTGTGCTAAATGCATCACAAATATTATCTTACTTAATCCTCACAATAACTTTATACGGTAGGTGCTATTATATTATCCCCATTTTTTTTTTAGTAGAGGAAACTGAGGTAGATTATGGCAAAGTGACTTGCTCAGGATCACACAGATAGTAAATGTCTGAGGGCAGATTTAAACTGAGGTCTTCCTGATTCCAGGACCAAAGGGAACATCTATCAGTTATAAACTAAAACCACCTAGCTATCTTTATTTCAAAATGGTACTAACAGTACTCTTCCCACCCCCACCCTCTGCTTAACACCAATTTCTGAAAAGACTAGCCTAAAAACGACTGTTGAATGAATAAATGAAAGAGCAGAAATGACAAATTCACGAATTCATGAAACTCAGGAAATAAAAATAATCTACTATTGAATTAAATCTCTGAATTTAAAACTATTGTATTATACACTAAGGGCAGCTAGGTAGTGCAGCGGACAGATTGCCAAGGCTGGAGTCGGACCATCTGAGTTCAAACCTGCCCTCAGACACTAGCTGTGTGATCCTGGGCAAGTCACTTAATCCCGTTTGCCTCAGTTCCCTTACCTCTAAAATGAGCTGGAAAAGGAAATGGCAAAAAACTATTGTATCTTTGTCAAGAAAATCCCAAACTGGATCACAAAGAATCAGACACAACTGAAACTACTACACAACAACAAAATTACCAACGAATCTAAAGTCTTTTAAAAGGCAGTTTATCAGAGGCATAAATTAATAGTTTCTTGCATCACAAATAATATTTATAATATATAGGTAAATAAGCACGAATTGACCCAAAGAGCAATGATGCTATGTTATAAATTTTCAAAGAAAAGTACTCACCAAAAGATAGATTTTCCTGATGACTTTACTGCTGATTACGCTATCCTTTTAAATACTTAATGCATGAGATATATCATTTTAGAGACTGGATAAAAAGTTTTAAAATGTGGGTAATATTTGCCAGCTTCATTTTGGGATGCAGAATCACTCTGGCAGTCAGCACCAGAAGAGATGACAGTTTTTGTCTTTTGTTTTTGTCTAGTCTGTGACTTCTGGATATAATATTCTAGATACTATATTCTATAGTATTCTTTTACTTATGACCATGGTACGTTTCAGGTGATTTGAAACAGACTTCTGCCAGTGTAGTTCCCAATACTGAAGGACACTTAGTGCTGGGCTAGGCTTATAAAGGAATGGATGACCCCAGGATTCCCAAGCCCATGACTCCTTGATGAACTGAGGTTAGAACCATTGTTAGCTAATCCTGTGGAACAGTTTGCATATGAACTTCAGGAGTGTTTACTGCTGAGAACAGGGAGTTTAAGTAGTAGAATTATAAGCCTGCTTCACTCTGCTAGTTTTCTCCAAGTCATCCTGTACAGAGAGAGTTTATTTGTACATCATCATTTGTATGTTTTCTCCTCATTAGACTGTCATCTTGAGAACAGGAACTGTCTTTTGCTTTTCTTTGTATTTCCAGTTCTTAGTACTATGCCTGACACCTAGAGGGCACTTAATAAACATCTGTTGACTAGAAAGGGGTCCTGATCCCTTCCACACAGACTAAGGTCTAGGCACACTCTAGTCTGAATGACCAGGACAGCTCTTTTAGCCTCTACCCAGTACAATGAGCTTAGACTACTCAAAAGAACAGGTATTGCCTTTCCCTGTGTCTTTCTGGGCTGTACTCTTGCCATAGGCAACAGACACCCACATCCCCTCAGGCAATGCCCAGTTATCACTCCCCAAAAGCCCCTGGGGAATATCCTGCTGGTGCTCCTTGGCAATGCCCCAAGTGTTGCCCTAAGATTGTTCCCAGGCAATGCTCTGACATTGCTCTGGGTATCTTCCCTGACATCACCCTTTTCATGCCCTGGGCATCAATCATGGTCCTGGGCATCAATCTGTTCATCTCCCTGGGCATTGACCTCCACCTCCCTATTTTTCAGGGCCCCTGGGCTCCTTCTTTGGGGAATCCTTTTTATCCTTACAGAAACCAGAGACCCAGGTTTATTTCAAAGGCAGGGAGCTGCTGAGGGGGGGTTGTGCCCCTCACCCCCACCCAAGGAACCTTCTTCTGGTGCCATTGATTCCAATTTGTTCCCTAACAGAGAAATTCTCTATACCAGCTCAATAGGTGGTCATCCAGACTCTGCTGCAAAAATCTCAGCTAAGAGTAACACACTCCAGTGCTCTTGCTTTGGGAGAGTTCACACTTAGGGAAAGCTCTCATGGTTGGGTTGTTTTTCCTTATGGCAAACTGAAAAGCCCAGCTCCCTGTGGATCTACTCTAGGAAGCCTGACCTCTGGGAGTGGTGGCCTTCCCCTAGTTCATGGATCATGAGCTGGGCAAAGGGGAGATGGCTTCTTCCTTGGCTGCTGCCCTGTCTCCTGCTCCTGTTCAAACCCTACCATGATCATGAACCTGCAGATGAACAGGGTACTTGACTTCTTGGGCACAGCTCCAGGATCTCACCTCTAGAAGGTAGATGGACAGACTCTGGGAAATGGGAACACCTGGTGTCCTGGGGTCTTGAGGTCTTAGAGGAGACATAAATCAGAGATTGCAAACTGAATATCATTTTAGAGATATTTTAGTCTAGTTGAATCATTTTATGGATGAGGAAAATAAAGCCCCATTTGATAAATTGACTTGACCCATGTCACATAGGTTGGTAAAGTTTGAGGGATAGGGGAAAGGCCACTGGATTTGGAACTCATACTAATAGAATATATGACCCTGAGCAAGTCACTTAACTTCTGTAGGCTTTGGTTCTTGCTCTTCCCTCTGTTGATTGTGTTAGGTGGTAAAAAGAAGGCAGAAGCTATCTCAAGTTAATGAGAAGTTTATTGATTATCATAGGCATTCAGGTAGTCTTTGAGAAGAAAATACAAAATGCTTCTAAATTGCTCCAATTTCTACATCCTTGATCAAATAACTCTGGTTTCTTCTCTTTATCAAACCTTGTTCCCCACTTCACATATTGACACAAGTCCTTTTCCTTATCCTGAAGACTTTCTGTTTTTGAGAACATCCAGATGTTTCCTGTTATGCAGTCCTGCAATGCATCAGCAACTTTATTGCCTCTTCGTTCTGTTTTCTAACCTTGTGGGTTGGCATGGATTATTTCCCTTATTTCAGCATTTTGTTGCAGTTATACCCAAAATTTTACGCCTTCAATTATCTTCAGTTTTTGCCATAGAGTGTTTGTTGGAACATTGTTGTTCCTGTTTTCTCCCCATTAGATCAGATTATGATATTTGTGAGTGCAGAGGCAGTCTTTTGTCTTTCTTTATATGCCCTGGTTCTTAACATAGTGCCTGACACATAGCAGACACTTAATGAATGTTTATTTGTGTATTGATTGACAAGGGGTCCTGTCTCCTCTTCTACCTCCTCCTCCACCTGCCCCCCACACCTCCCCCTGCCAGCTGCTCTTATATATAAGAAAGACTCTCAAGGGAAGAAACAAAATTGGAGAATTAAAAAAAAAACCCAAAATATTCCCAAGTGCAAAAACAGTTAATGGAAACCATGAATATGGAGAAAGTACAGGGGAAAATTAGAGCAAAGTAGCAAATTTTGTTCGAAATAGAAAAAACAAAGATAAAATAGGAGAAATGCATATATATATATATATATATATATATATATATATATATGATCATGGTGATAAGAGAAGGTTAAACATTAATAAAGGCATTAACTAGGATTGTCAGAGTGTGGGAGAAGAGAACAGTGGTGGTAGGCTTAAAAGAAAAGAAGACAGATTAAGATGCTGTCAAAAGAGAAAGTACAGATAATAGAACACATTATGGAATTGTTTTAGGAGCCAGAAAAGTCAGAGAGATGAAAGTATGTAAGTGAATGCTGGGTTGCCAATAGCAAGGATGAAAAAACAAATTAATAGAAGATCTCACAGCTGAAGAAATGAGCACCATTATCCAGTTAGTGCTTTTCCAAGATCTTAGTGCCTCATTCATCATAGCATGGAGGAGAACTCTGCTCCACAGTACAACCTCTGGGAAGTTCTATAAATTTAGGAGAGTTTTGAATATAGACAGTAGATTGTACAAATCTTTCTTTTCAGGACTATCGTAGTTAAGTTCAGCAAGTCTCATCACTGGAAATGATGGAAATCACTGGGTCACCAGGTGATGATTTTTAGCCCTCAGAAACTCATGTACCCTACATAGAAATATTTTAATACTTAGAGATGAATTTTATTGAGTAAGTCTACAAGTGAATTTCATGGATGTTGATATCCATTTTGCATAGTTCTATTTCTACTACATCTACTAAGGAATGAAGAAGTTAAAATCTATTTGTATTAGGGGAAGGGTACACATCAATTAACCTTTTAAAATATTTTCATGGGATCATAGATGATAGGATCTTTTGCATGTGGAATTAGAGCTGCACTAGACCTTAGTGGTCATTCATTCCAAATTCCTCATTTTACAGATAACTTGGCCAAGATCAGAAAGGTACTAAGCATAAAAGAAGGGACTTGAATCCTCTGATTCCCAAGAAAGTGCTGGATGCCTTTACTGATGAGAGTTACATGACATTTGAGGATGTATGAGTATCACCCAAGTCATACTTAACATTACATACTTAACATTACATTATAAGCATCTTATCTACAAAAGTTGGTGAGATTAGCAGAAGGCATAACTCAGAGCTCAGAGAATCACAGGTTTTTAGAGAGGGGCTTCATTGGCTATCTAATCTGACTCATACCTGTAAAAGAATTCCTCCACAGCATTCCTAACAAGTGGTCATCTCTTCTTTTCTTGAAGAACTCCAGAAGGGAAAAATCTACCACCTTGCCAGTTTCAATGATAACATAGGAACATCAGGTCATACATAGGATGTTAGAGTTAGAAGGCCTTCTAGGAATAGTCTAGCCTAACCTCCTCAAAACAGGTCACAAGGGTACAAAGTGGCAGAGCTGGGATTTAAATCCAGGTCTATAGGATCATAGACATAGATAGGATTGTAGAGGTCATTTAATCAATGCATGATTCTAAGCAACTCTCAATTTAGCTGCTATTGGAAAGGCAGCATGGCAGAGTCAAAAATACTAATGTTCATATCCTTCTTCTGACACTTAGTAATTATGTGTCCATGGACAATAGTGTGCTACAATAGAAAGAGAAATGTTTCTGGAATAAAATGACGTGGGTTCAAATCCTCTCTTGGATGCTTACTATGCGTATGACCTTAGGCAAATTAGTTAATCCTCCTGGGATATATTTTCCTCACATATAAAATGAAGGTATCAGACTTGCTGACTTCTGAGATCTCTTCTAAATCCTGACCTGACATTCTCTATATTTTACCAAGGAGGAAACACGTCACAGAAAGACACAGAAATCTGACCACTAAGGCACTATTAAAGACAGAAGGAGGACTCAATTCAATTCATCAAGCATTCATTAAGCACCTTTTTTATTTCAGATATTGTCCTGTTATTGTATGGAAAACAAAAACATAGCCCTGCCATTGAGAAGTTTCCATTCTACTTAGAGGAGGGATAGAAGGACCCAAAGTTTCTGCTTTCATGTTTAGCTCAGAGGCAAGGCATGCTACAGAAGAGAGAGCAAAGAAGTTTGAGTGAGGACTTGGGTTCAGATCCTGGCTCTACTATTTAGTATCTGTGTGACCTTAGGCAAAGTAATTAATCTATATGGGCCTCAGTTACTCAATTATGATATTAGTCTATATGGTCTCTAGGGTTCATTAAGCTCTCTGATGACCCTTTACTCTTCTTTCCATAGTTCTGCCACCATCTGTACCTCTTTAGGTCATAGATGAAAGAAAGTATTTGTTGACAAGATCATTCATTGTAGGGAATTTGCTTTAACCAGCTCAACAAACAGTACTGTTATTAATGGGCTAAATCCAGAGATATGGAAATGTTTATCACATAGGACCCTTATGATGGGATATCCTTTGGCTCTGGGAGAGCTTGCTAAGCAAAGGAAATATTCTCCCACTTAAGCTGAAGCCTCCAGAAACAAGCTTTGTATTCAAACAATGTGTGCTAAATATAAAAACCATAGCATTCCAAAAGTTAGGGCTGGAAGAGATCTTAGACCTCATCTGGCCCAACCTTCCCATTTTATTAATGAGGAAATTAAAGCCCACAGCTGAGGAATTAGAGGGGGCCTCTTCCTTGTTTGGTAGCTAGGTGGCGCAGTGGATAGAGCCCTGGTCTTGGAGTCAGGAAGACATGAATTCAAATTCAAACTCAAGACACTTAATAGCTGTGTGATCCTGATCAAGTCACTTAACCCTAATTTGCTTCAGTTTCCTTATCTGTAAAATGAGCTGGAGAAGAAAATGGCAAACCACTCCAGTATCTTTGCCAAGAAAACCCCAGATGGGGTCAGACATGACTGAAATGACTGAGCAACAACTTACCTGTTGCTAAGGCACATCCCTGACCTACCTGTTCCTGTCAATAGCATTGTCTACTTGAAAATCATAGGGCTTTGTTTTAGAAAAATGTTCCATCTTTTGCACTTTCTCTATGGCCCACCTATTCCTAATCCCTTTCAATAAGGAAAAACTGGCAAATCTTGTCTTTACTAGAAATCAACAAATAATTCTGCCTTTTGATGCCTTAGTCTGCCTGTGTAACTGTTTATCTACTGCTTTTTTAAAAAAAATCATACTGCTGCTGCTGTAAGTTGCTAGAATCTACTTGAGTTTCTGTTGCTGCTACCCCTGCTATATCACTTTTAGTCAAATTACTCGGTCGAGGCCATGCACTTTCTGTATTAAGAAAACAAATCCAAATGAATTCATCTAAAACAAAATGCTTCTCCCATTCAGATATTATCTATGTGTTTATCCTCCAAGATGAACCATATATATTTATGATCGATTTTTGAATCATACTACCAGTCAGAGTTCTTCATTCTTATCCTCACCACTGAAATCAAGTGTTCCCCTATGTCTCTCTACCTGTGGATCTCAGGCTAGTTAAATTTAGGAATTTCTTGCTGCCTTAATCTGCACACAAAATTTGTGGGAAGGAGGCAAATGAGTGGCTTGGTAATGAGCTCCTTTCTTGGTAAGGGGATCATCTATTTATTGCCCAGCTGCCTTGCCTAGATTCCGATCCATGTGGTCCAGTCTCCTTATATGGATTTCTGACTCCTGTTTACCTGATCCATTTGCTTGGGCTACCATATCCTTCTGGACAGTGAATTATTCTTTTTTGTCCAATTTCAGTTCCTCCCCAGCTCCTCATTCCTCTGTCTTGCTTCCAGATTCCACTGATGCTTGGAGACCACTTCTTCTTTCTCTCATCCATATACCTCATTTTACCCTACCACTTGCCCTGACTTCACTGTTTTTATGTACCATGGTCCAAACTGACTGAACTGCTGTTGAGTTGACTCATGAGGACTACCCTTTCCTCCAGACCTTACCAGGCCTCCTGTAATCTAATACATCTACCTCATACTTACAATCTGCTGGCCTATGGTAGTCACCATTGCTAGATTTCTAAGAGGGTAAGCTTACTTAATTATTCATCCAAATATCAACTGAATACCATTAGGGGGCCTCAGCAGTACACAGAGCAGCTGACTCTTACATAGTATAATTTTAGTGGTTCTGAGAAGTCTCTGCTACCCTCAAAGCATGCCACTTATTGCAACCCATCCCTGCCACCTTCTATGTCCTGGTTGCTGTCTGTAATTCTACAGTTAGCATTTCTTCCTTTAGTTTAAGACTTTGTTAATACATTAAAACTAGTCTTGGCAGGGGCAGTTCATCTCAGTCACAGATGACAAGTTTTCATTTCCTGCTGCCATCTTCTCTTTGCTGAGCTCATTTAAGCTATGTCAACTGTTCTTTTTAAAAAGTGGTACAAACATCAATAGTTTCCATAAAAATTTTCCTGGGTTCTAAATCCAGGTACAGGATACAGTTGTGAGGAACATAGCAACATTTTTGTAAAACTAGGGAAAAAAATTGCAGGTTGCTCCTGCCGCAGGCTACTGTCTGATTTTTTCCAAGACAATGCTATTAATTCAAATTTTATTGTCGTCATTAGAATTATTTCTTGGTGATTCTGTTTTCTTCCTCGTCCCCATCTAAAGAGATGTGGGAAGCAAGAACAATGAAAAATCTCTGCCGAGGCAAAGGGCAAAGACATAATCCTAGATATAACCTGAGAATGAGTCTTAAAACTGAAAAGAAAAATCAAAACTGAAAGAGTCTAAGAATAATTTACCTCTTAAAAAAACAAAAAATGTATTTCTTTAAAGAGAAAAACAAGAATCTGATGAATTCTTTAAGGAAGAAACAGCCGCTGGGGACTATTCAGCATGGGAGACCTAACTCAGAATCCACAAGCAACAGCTCCATAAGATGAAATTGAGCTAGCTATACCACATCCCAAATGGCCTTATCATATTTCATATCAGCATGCCCACTAAACTGCCAATGCAATATTATCTTAGATTTTAAAATCTATAAAGCTGGCTATCTCATCATATACTCTGATACTTGCTGACCTTTATGAAAAAAGTGAGAAGAAATCAGGATGGAAAAACATGGAAAAGCATGATTGTGGAAAAAGAAACAAGAGATACTAAAGACATAATTATTGAGAAGCCTCATGTGTCTATCATGACTCTTCGTTTTTTTTAAGAAAAAGGAATTAACAGGCACTGGGCATGGAAAGTATCGGACAAAGAATTAAAATGACTAAATTTTTATCACTCAGGAAAAGACTTATTTATGGACTTGGGATCAAATCAGCTGATAAAAAGAAGTCAGGATATTTAGAGCTCAGGTAATAATTTATAATAAGCAAGAAAAAAGAATAATAATGAGAAAAAACAAACATGTGAAAGGAAACTTCTCCGGAATTATTTGTCATAAAAATAAAGAAAATTGAAAATGAGATGGAAGTGACATCAATACCAATTGTCAATAATTTCTTCCAGAAGTTAAAACAATGTATATTAATTGCCACAACCAGGAGAGCAAAAGAAGCCAGAAAATGATTTAGTCTACAAATATTTGATTTACTTGCCGAAGGGGGAGAGATGATTGGTGAAGGCAGTGCAGAGTTAGATGTTTACCTTGTCTAAAAAGGCTTAGAAAGTAGGATGATAAATGATTACGAGCAGTATTGTCTCATGAAGCAAAGAGAAAATAGTGGAGGATGAAGCCAGTTTAAGCAAAGTTTGGCAAGATATTTAGTTAGGCAAAGTCATCCGAAAGACATTCAGGGATGAAAACAGAAGGATCACAAACAGAAGAAAAATGAAAAATATTTGCAAAACTTACAATAACAAACTATTTTCTCCTTTAACAATAAATAGAATCACCACACAAAATCCAACTTACAGTACTTGGGATGTCTACAGAAGACATAGAAATGGCACTAAGAGCAAAAACAGTAGTAACAGTCAGATTGGATCATTTTTATAATTGTGAGGGCATTGAGGGACTGATTTACAAAGTGTCTAAAGATGAAGAAGATATCACAGAGTGCAAGAAAATCTCAAATCTTATGGATTCCTCTTCTTTCTCTATCCCCTCCTCTTTCCCCCAAAATGACTGAGAAAATATCAACAATTAATGACCTATAGGCCTACTCTCCTATGTATACAAAATTTTTGAGGGTCATCTGTATATAAAGTGACAGCATCGTTGTTGAGTATATATTTGTAAGGATTGTGCAGGTTTTTGCAAGTGACATTTGGTAATGGAACAACATTACCATGTCATAATTGACAGAGAAGGAGAGAATATCAGATACTATAGTATTTCTTGTCTGTGATTATGAAAAAGTATTCAACTTGGTAAAAAAGATAGTCTTTCATCCGTATATTAAAATCACTCCAGATTCCTTTGAAGACATAACAACAAAAGAATGCTAGGCTCAGAATTCCAAAGGACAGGAGAGTAGAATGGATCATTTTTGGGAAGATCCAAAGCACTTATAATGACTTCAAGGTTCCAATAATGGAAAAGACCCATCTTTTGATATAAACATTTTACTGATGATGTATGGCAACGAGGGGGAAACTCCAAAGACTTAAAGATGAGTATCAGAACAAGGGCAATGGAAGGTGCGTGGGGCATGTATGTAAGCATATAAACAATGAAGATCTCTGAAAAACAGGATTAAATGATGTCAACAAAAAATTATGTGACAGAAAATGATATGCTTGTTGAGAATATGTTGAACATAAAGGATGAGAGGAAAATGGCCAAGAGGCTTCACTGGAAACTTCATAGTGTTGGGAAAGAGATAATAAGGTTTCTGCCATGTTTCATGAGTCCCCTGTGGGGAAATTTTGGAAGGATGTACTTGCGAGTCCACAGGTTGGACAAACAGTAGGTTTTACTTTGCATCATTGAAGAAAACTCTGAATAACTGAGATCACAGATTCATTTGAATATCTGAATACTGTTGGCTTAGTTATTTTTGTATTGTGTGGAAACATCTCTAAAACCACTCTTAGTTTAAGTACTGGTTCCTTCCCCAGTGAATAGGAGGGTAAAAAATACATAATTTTCTGGATTTAAAGGACTGATCTCCAAAGAGACTATTTGAATAAATGGCTTACTGATGCCTGAACGGTTTTCAAATATTTTTCCTCCTCTCTTTCTCTTTTTTCCTAAGAATGTGTCACTTTACTCTGTTATTTCAAGGACACTGATCTGAAATGGTGTTACTCTTTATGACAGCCATAGCAACAATGATATTTTGACTGAAAAGAACGTCATATCAATAAAGAGGAGACACATATCAAGTTGGCTTCTTGCTCTTTATTAGGATTCCTAGAACAAAGGAAACCCCTATAATCCATTTACTTCAATAAGAATTGTAAGGGGACACTGCCAGTGAAACACAAAGAGAAGATGGATAAACTTGCTCTCAAATGCAGGACTCCATTTTTTTCCTTTTTTCTGTCATGGCCCACTTTGTCTTCTCTTATAAAGCATCTTTCACTTCTCTGCCTTTGTATAAGTTTTCTTTCATGTCTGGAATGTTCTCTCTCCCCATCTCCACCTTTTAGAATCTTAAGCTCTGTTCAAGTGCTACTTTTTCCTCTTTTCCTCATTCTCCAAGTGGTTAATATTCTCTACCTCCACCCCCACCTCCCTTCTCACTTACTTTGTATTTTCTTTGCATATGCCAGGAGGCTTAGCCAGCACGCTGTAGCAGCAGGCACCCTGACACATCCCGGATGGCCCTGCTAGCACGGGCTTTTAGATCTGCTTTTCTGAAAGGAAAGCAACTTTTGAGGGGTCAACAATCTACTTTAATTACATACCAACAGAGAAAATACAAGCAGAGAAAGAAAGACCAACAGACAGGACTTCTAACTGTTTAACCATAAGAAATACATATATATATACACACACACACACACACACACACACACACACACACACACACACACATATATGTATATATATATATATATCATCATAGATCAACAGATGGATCCAACTATCTGATCATTACACACGTATGTAGTTACCAGAGAGAAGTACCGACATCCGGGCTTTCAAAGCCAAGGTCTCCTTAATGGATATGCGGAGTCTCCTCCGGCACACCAACTTTCTTCTACAGAGTAAACCCCAAAGCACACTCATCTGAGGGTATATGTAGACTTTTCAGAACGAGAGGGCACCATGACCCTCATGGCCCAGAGCCTCATTATCAGTTAACAAAAGGTATGGGCCTTCCTACAAAACAGGCCTCCCCCAGTCAAGCTTCTCTTAATGGGCTCCCCTTGGGTGAGGAAGATCTTTCATTAACATTACACATGCCCAACATGCATCCTACATTTTTCTGCCACGTGGGTGGGATTGGCTTAAATAGTGAGGCTGTATCTTTAAAACTGAATGGACAAGGGATAGTCTTTCTTTTTCCTGTGCAGTCTTGCCTGTATTCTCTTTTTTTACTGTATCCAGAGGGTGAAGAACACAGGCACAATGAACTGAGTGAGTCCAATGTAGTTACTGTTACACACACATACATGTATGTATACATGCATACATATATGTACTTCCTTATCTGTGTACATGTTATTTCCAAGCTTTGCCTCATGTTTACAACTCAATGCAATTCAACAAGCATATATATGAAGCACTGATTATATCCCAGTCAATGTACTAGAAACTAGGGATAAAAAGAAAAATGAAAGCCCCCAAGGAACTTAGTTGTATAATGACATAATTATATAAGAACAGAAGATGCTTAATAGCAACATGCTTATTAAATGAGAGACAACATGGTATCAGATAAAGCACCGGACTTGGAGTCAGGAAGACCTGGGTTCAAATCCTTACTGGAGCATGCTGAGTTCTAGTGCCTTAGTGTCCTTATCTGTAAAATTAAGGGGTGGACCTCCATGACTTCTAAAATCCTTTCCAGCTCTAAATCTGTAATTCTGTGAAACGACTGTGGAATCAAATCATGTGTGAATATGAAGCATAGCACTGCAGGTTTGTAATAATTTATCATAATTTCATAGTATTTCTCTTTGCATCAGTCTTCCTTGAATTCCTTTGTGATTGATTTGATATTATAAATTTCCCAACTTCTTTTCTGTGTGTCTCAATTATTACTAAGGGAACAATGCTAGGAAAATTATGAGAGAATACTGAAACATGCAGATTTCTAAAAAGGACCTATGGGGGCAATGGCCAAGTTGACTTAAAGTGACAAAAATAGCAACAATACTGCCATTAATTTATATAGAGCTTTTTATTTTTCTAGTTTTTTCACATATTAATCTCATGTTTCTTCAAAAATGAATTGTAATCATCTCTTGCTAAAGGGTCTAAAACTGGGGGCCTGAGCCAGGGATATGCTTGTAAATGTTTAACAAACGGCATTCTGGGAAAAAATTGAAAAAAGTTTCATGACACACTTTTAAGCTTCATCTACCCTATTAATACCTTCTCCATCACTTTCATAAGTCTAGAAATCAACAGAACAATAAATCAAGCCCTGATTTGTAATGTTTGCTGATGTTCAATGTATAAAAGCTCACATAGAAAACTTCACGATTGACTGTCAAGAGCAGTTTGAGCTGGCTCCAGTATACCACCCACCTGAGCTCCAACAGAGAATTTACCAGTGTGTGTGTGTGTGTGTGTGTGTGTGTGTGTGTGTGTGTGTGTAACAAATTGCCATATAACTCAATAAAGGCTTGTTGAATGAATCCCAACAGTCTGAATTTATTTCTGATTATAATCCTTAAGGGTATGAAGTCTTAGACTTGGGTTCAAAAATTAATTTCACAATTACAAGATGAAGGAGGCATGGCTAACTAGTAGTTCATGTGAAAAAAGCTATCAGGTCTTCAATGAACCAAAGCCTCAATATGGTCAGTGTTCCAAAAAAGGCACAAAGAAAAAAATGGCAAAAACTAAAACAAAAACCCAATGTGAACTCAGAGCTGGAAAAATGATAAGGAAATATGCCTTGATCTTTTCAGTAGTTGAGGCACACAGATGTGGAATGTAGTATATGCTGTGAGGAATGATTATTTCTCTCATATTAATAACTAATTATTGTATTGAGACCAAGGTTTTCCTCCCTGAATTTTCTCCAGAAATGAACCAATGTGGGAAATGTTTCTAAAAGACTTACCCAGCCCAGATGGCTGGGAGCTCTTCAAGGACAGGAAAAGAAATTATAGGTTTGGGCTAATGACTGCACTCCTCTTCATTGTGTTTGCTCAGACAGGTCTGGAAAAATGTTAATTCTTCCTTTTGTCAGACAGGTGATGTGAGAATTAGCAAGTCTCTTTGACTAAAATTTGGGTAACCTAAGTTATATACCCGAAAATTCCTTGTATTATAACCCATCCTCCCATTGCAGTATTCATTTTTTCATTAATTGTTAACCAATTAGAGTTGATTGCTACCCTCAGGAATACCTGATTTTCCAAGGGCAAATAAACTGCTGTGAGGGGTCTTTGGTTTAAGGGAGAAGGCCAAATGACCATCCTTTTATTAATAAACATGCTGGTCTTATTAATAAAATGATTACATGACTCAGAAATCATGTATGTTGAACCTTTTAAATGCCACAATACTATCAGATGAGGTAACTGTACCCCTGTTGATAGCTCCTATTATATATCTACATATACACAGATATGTTTATACACATATATATTTATATATATAAGTACACACACTTATACACACATATACATAACACTGTATTGGCTATGACTTGCTAAGCATTGCCAAGGAGATCAAGACACTGGAAGTAAATGCCTTCTAGTAAGACAGATTCCCTAGTTTTCCTCTCCTTTTTGAAGACCAGATATTTTTGTCTTGACTTTGTGACTGTCAGGGCTTGACTTTGACAAGTACCTCATATCCTAAGGCATTGTGGAGATGAGAAGAGAGCCAGCACAGTGTCAGCACTTGACTGCAGGACAGAGATTATATTATTGAATCATGTAAGAGACATAGAGCAGATATTAGCTTTCTGGAACTAGTTAGTGTTCCTGATACTATAGCCAGGGATCCTTCATTTATTCCCCCCATTTTTTCCCCTCCCTCTCTTCACAGTGGATGGTATCTAATGCTTTCCTAGGCATAAGAAGTTTACCCTGTGGCTAAAACATTGACCTTTTCCTTTTTTTTTTTTAATATTTGACTCTTAAGATGGCCTTTGGAATGAATACTATTAACACTCAAGGGGCTTCTGAGGGTTCAAATAGGACTAGCACCTCTAGTAGAGGACTTGCTGAACTGTTTTCAGAATTGGTCATTCACCTTTGGTGTCTGCTTGGGAATCAACTCTCGCCTGTGGCTCCAAGAAGCTGTAGCGTGGCAGTGGCCACATCCTGGTAAAACTAGTTAGGCAGATGGGCTAAACCAAGTTGAAGTTAACTGACCAGGCCTCACACTAGTCAGTGAGTTTGGGGGTATCTACCCCAAGCTTACGAAGACCTCCTCCAGCAGAATGGGCAGATAAGAACAATTTGTTCCTATGGCCATGAAGGTGGCAGAAGTAGGCACTGTGGAGCACTTAGAGCTTGCTCAGACATTGAAGATGCCAACGTCAACCAAGGCATCTCAGGCCATCGCCTGTAGTCTTGACTTTGTCTTGCCATTGGACTTTGATACCTCTAACAGAGAGAGTGAGGCTAATAACTTTGTCCAACTCCGCTTCACTTACACCTAATTCATTTATGAGGATATCACTGATCCTCCTCAAAAAGGAAGAATGATATTTACACTCACACATTCAATGAGTGCATTGTTATTGCTAAAATATAATAGATAGGGACAATTGGGGAGTGTCCTATAGAGGAGAAAGATTTTAAACTCTGATATTTTGTGGGAGTTGGGTATCTGGTTGGGGATTCAGAGATGTAGGAGAGAGTTCTAAACTCACTGAAAAACTTCTCAGTAGAAAGAAATTACTTCTAACAGGATCTCTCCATGAAAAAAATCCACAGAGTGGCTAACTAATAGTCTGGACTTGGCTGGGCTGGGCAGGCATGGATAGGGGTGGAGAGAGTGTGCAGTGATGTACCAACTTTCCTTCATTTGAAAGTAAAGCCATTCCTAGGGAGGAGAAACACAGGCAATGATTGGAAAGAAAGATGACCAAGGGGAAGGGAGAGCTTCATCCATAAAAACATAGAGGGTAAGTAAGAATGACTGCCAGCCATTCTTGCTAACCATAAATACACTATTGCTGTTTTGTTGGTATCTATGTGTGTGTGTGTGTGTGTGTGTGTGTGTGTGTGTGCATATACACGTGTATTTATATACATATATTGGACTACCATTCATATGCATATGTGTCTGTATATATAATGTATGTATTTGTATGTATATGTAAGCATATGTATATGAGACACCAAATACATTTGCTGGAATATGAAATAGTCAAAATCAACTAAATCTGAACAAATGATACAATGGATTTAAATCTATCCAAAAGTCATTATGTAGCCTTAAAGAATTCCTGCCCTATTCTAAGCTAAGCTAGGGTGAGCCTTCATGTTCTAGTGTTGCATTGTCTTCCCAAGGTGGTATTGGTTTTCTGGAGGGCAGCTGCTGCCTTTCAGTGTCCAAAGAAATGACAGAGTCCCCAAGGTACCGTCGCTGCTACTTGTCTCTTTGTCCTTTGATGCATGTGTTAGCAAGATAGGAGCTCCCAGGAAATCTAAGAACATGGATTGGGGAGTACATGTTGCTGCCATCAATAGAACAAGAATAAAAGATAAAATGTAATTGTCAGAATCATAAGAAACAGGCTATCACCAGCTTCATTATGCCTCCTCCCCAAAGGCCAGTGTTTGCCAGATTGATAGAAGGTTTAAAGGAGAGCAGAATGCAGGAGCACTTTCAGAAGTGACAAGCCATTTTTTTTAACCAGAGCAGGTCTAATCTGTGGGTAGAGTATTATTTCAAGGGCACTAGGAATGGTTCTTAGCTCCCCAAACATCCTCCTGACCTGCTGACTGATGATTGAGACTCCTTTTAGGGGGAACAAAAGACTTTTCAATCTATAATATTCCTATGAGAAGTAATGCATTGAATGAAATTCCTATGGTGCCATATAAATGACAATACACTAGTTTTTCCTGAAAGTAGGTATTTAACTGGGGGTAGGAGTGGGGAAGGGTGGGAAGGAGAGGAAGAGGGAATGTGGCAGAAGCAGGGTTGATCACTGACCATTTGAAAATAAAAAAAGTGAAGGAAGTAGGCTATATAGAGTGGCAATAGGGGCATAAATGAGGAAGCTGGGGGCAAAGACAAACTTTGCATCATCATGATTTGCTAGAGTCAACCTGTCTCCTACATTAAACGAATTGACATGGCCCTTTTTCATTATTGACACTCCCATTTGCTTAGGCTCCAAGAGAACCATTTATAATCTCTAAATGTGACAGACCTCTTTGCTATCTGACCTGCTTCAAAAGTGAAGTACATTTCTTTTCATTCTATATATATTTCATATTATTTTTCATTCCAAAAAATCACCAGTCACCTAATTTCCTGAACGTTTAAGGGTGAAGAGAGCTTGCCTAATAGTCGCTAATTCAAGCCTTCAAAATCATCTCTGTGGAAGAATACAGAGAATTAGTATTACTTTAGCAGTATTTACTCTAGTGTTCAGAGACCTCATCTCAACCACTTATTCCATCCATTATTTCAAAGTGCTTTTGTATGAGTTAGAAGAGTATAGAACTTGCTTTTAATAGCGAAAGTAGTCAACACCTACCCAGCACTGCCTAACACTCTTACTTTTTTATCATGGATAGAAAATAATGCTTCTATGGAGATAAAAAAAAAGAAAAGAAGTTTAAACAATGCAAGAGAATGAAAAGTTTCAGTAGTCTGGATGCATGTAACTTCATTGGAATTATCAATTTCACACCGACATGGACCTCAGAGACCATCTAGCTCAACTCCCTCATTTTACTGATAAGGAAACTGAGACCTAAGTGATTTGTTCAGTATCACACATGGTAAATTTATGATTTAAACTCAAGTTTTCTGACTCCAAATCCAGTGACTTTCCAACTCGAAATAGTGCTAACTGTAAGGTACCATAAAAATATTAACTGTTATTGTTATGATTAATGATGATGATGATGCAAAGCTGGATAGCAATGTAGATTGAGAAGCAACCTCAGCTAGAAAGACTTGGGTTCGTGTCTCATCTTTGACACTTACTGGTTTGGGAGCTATTAGAATGAGGGAAGGGACTGCTTTTGCTTTTTATGTCCCTAGCAGTTAACAGAATGCTAGGCATATAACTGATTAATAAATGCTTGTTTTGTAACTAACTGTGTGACTCTGGGCCATTCATTTAGACTCCCAGGGAGCTAAGACTCTAAGTTACAGAGAAGGTACCAACTTTCATTGATAGAGGGAGTTTCCTTTACCAATGAAATCATATTTTCTGAATCATTAGTATTATATCACATTAATATATAGTCCCTGATAACTATTGGATGGCTCTCAGTGTTATTTTATTGTCTATCTAGGAAGAACATACATTATAGTTCTATAAGAAAACCATTATCTGGGCAACTAGGTGGTGCCGTGGAAAGAGTACTGGTCCTGGAATCAAGAGGACCTGAATTCAAATCAGGCCTTTGATACTTGCTACTTATTAGCTGTGTTACTTTTGGCAAGTCACTTAACCCCAAACCCCTCATAAAAAAGCCATATTTTATGGAAGCCAGCTATATATTTATGGCCAAAATATGTATGGTCAAAAATGTTTATGAACATTTTCTGAATCTGGCTGCTATATCAGGAGTAATGAGGAATAATGGGCAGCCATTATTATATATAGTTATTATATATTATATAGTCAGTTAGTCAACAAGTAGTTATTAAATGCTTAATATATGACAGATACTATGCTAAGTGCTGGGAATACAGATACAAGTAAGAAGAAAGGCATTTCTTGACCTCAAGAAGCTTAAATTCTGAAGGAGAATGACAACATATAAAAGGGAGCTGTAAAGAAGGGGAGGGGAGTCAATGATATTGAGGTTATGGTAGAAAAAGTCTAGACTGAAGTCTGACCTGGAATGAGAGATAGTTGGGCTAGGTGTCCTCCTTAAATAGGAGTTCTAGGAGAAGCGATCTTCTCAGAAGGAGTGCCTCAGAAGCAGAACATACTTCCAATGTCATTTCCAGGACTGAAATCAAGTTCATGGTAAAGAGTTGGACCATTGCAGAGGCAGTCTGGAATCAAGTCATTGATCCCAACAAGTTCACATCCAAAGGCGGCATCATGATCAGCTGGGCAAGAGTTACAAAGTTTACTCCAGACAGCCATTCCATCCTCCACAAGGTCTCAGTGATACTCTGGTCTATAACACTCATCCTGGATTCCTGGACTCCCAATCTTTGAATCTCTCAATGTCGGAGACTCCATTCCTTGCAATTGCTTCTCTAAGACAACAATAAAGAAGAGAAAATTCCCTTCATACTGCTGTCAGCCTAACAGAGAAGTTGTATTCATTCTGGAATTCCTCACCCACTTGTGGAACCATGGATACCTTAGTGTAGTACCTTAGTTCTTCTAAGAACTTCCTAAGGAATGAAAAACTGAGTGGTAGGTTCCTTTTGTCCATTCAGGCAGTAAGGCAGCGGATGGGAGAGTTAGTAGGAAGCAAAGACAAATAAACTGCGTCAGGTTGAGTAAAAGAGAACAGGCCATGTGACAAGAGGGGTAGTCACAGAAGTAGAGGCTCCAAGTCAGACAATGGCTGGTGGAACAAGGGAAAAGGAGGACCTGCATATAGAACAGATTTTGAATTTGGTCCCAAAGAGGAATCAAGATAGGTTCATGAAGAAAAGAATCTTGAGCCTTAGTCAAAAGGAGTGAATTAAGACCACAATAACAGCCAAGGCAGATTGTGGTCATGGTGTGTCGTGAACACTTCAAAGAGAGTTCCCAGTTAGGTTTGTTGGAAATGGAAACATGAGCCAATTGTTGCCTTTTTACTGTGATCAGTTTTTTTAACTCAGATTCATTCCCGGAGAACTCCCATACAGGGCCTTAGTGGTTAATGAAAGTTCCTTTAATAACCTAAAAAACCATTTGGCCAGGTGACTTGAAATCATTTGAAGTGACTGGGTGTTATAGTATCATAACCTCGCTTTTCTTAGGTTTCGGTTGCCTCCAAATAGTTGTTCTATCATTTTGAGTCTGAACACCATCCATCTTGCAAGAAAAGACAGAAGCAAATGAAGAGTTGAAAAATTCTTCTTTCTTTTCCCTATTATCATCACCTTACTTCCCCCTAGACGTGGACATGTTTCATCTTTGTCCTTTTTGCTTGTAACATTTTTGCAGGAAGGAGAGAAATGTCTACTTGGTTGTTCTTACAATTTTTCTAAGGTTCAAATCAGTTAGGGTTTGAGCCCCACTGATACCATTTTACAGGCCTGTGCCACTATTTTGTGTTCATTCTGAAGTTACGTGGCCACTTTGCTTTTTTCCCCCCTGTATGTCCATTTTAAATCTAAGCAGCTCATCAGGGTGATTCTTTTTTTTTTTTTTTAACGAAGCCACCAGTCTCTTTACATTCCTTTCCATGTTGTTTTTTTCTCATTAAATGACAATGAGAGGGGGAGAGCAAAAGAGAGAGAGAGACAGAGACAGAGAGAGAGAGAGACACAGAGAGAGACAGAGAGAGAATGGGGTCACATAATCTGCCTAGTCTAGACTGCATTTGGAGTATTTTGGTCAATGCTAGAAATCACATTTCAAGAAGGACATTGGTAAGTTACCCTACATCCCAAGGAGGTCAACTGAATTGCCAATTAATTTCTGAAATTATTAATTGACTTATTGTGATCCAGATAAAGGAGAAGAATCTCTACTATTCACCTTACCTTTTCACCCTTGAATTCATTGTGCCCAGCTTGTTCAATAGCTTATCGTCTCAATCCTAGTGTCCCCAGTTTATGAGTAAGGGAACTGCAATGGCTATCCCTCTGTGTCAAGTGGGGAGGGCAGGCATGCCTGGGTTTTTTTTGGAGGGGGAAAACTCATCAGGAAAGAGGATGATGGCAGCAATATTTCTTGCATAGTTCAGTAAGGCATAGAGTACAGAAACAAATGGCACAGGGGTACAGAGGGCAGACAGTTGGGGCACCAAAGAGGCAGAGGGTATGGAGACAGGGAAGGAGATGGAAGAGAATGACAGGCAGTATGGGAAGAGAATGGAAGGCGTTATGGGTACAAAGAGTCACATAACCTTGGATCAGAGTTGGAAGTACCGAGGCAGCTTGGGCCCAGAGCAAATGGGCAAATGTTCAGGGAACAGGAGTTTGGGGTCTCATTTTTGGTAGGGTTTTGGTAGTGGGGGACAGACCAATTCTTATCCATGCCACCTAAGGGTTAGTTCATTAACACACGCTTACTGGTGTGTTCTGCTGCTTTTCCTGTGTCTGTCTTCAGCTTTATGAGCCACGGCAGTTAACAGGACACAGGGACCCTTACACTAAGGGCTAGCTAGCTTCCCCTAATTTAGCACATGGTCTTAGGATGTGACCTTAGTTAAATATATTCCCCTAATTTATGAGGCAGTTTCCAAGTTAACTGCTGTGCTCCCTTTATGGCACAGTCTGTAAGTGACTTCTAGGCTCACCTTTGCAATCTTATTTCCTACTGGTATTACCTTTTGCTGGCTACTTATAAACTTACTATGCAGCTTGAAGGGGTGGCAGTGATTAGGGGTACTAGAAAAAATGCATTTTAAACATAGCAACAAAGATGTTAAGGGGCTTCAAAACCCTGCCAAAGATAATGATTCTTGGACTAGAAAGAATAAAATGGAAATAATTAATAGGCATTTGGAGCTAAAGGTGAGGAAGCACCTAACTGTCCTTAGTATAACTCATCGATGTCTTATTCAAGATTCTCAAAAATCTTTCACGGCAATGACCACAGAAAGCAGGTGACTGAGACATCGTTACCATACCCAATTTATAGATGAGGAATCTGATATTCCAAGGGACTGGGTCTTTTCTGTAAACATACATCTCGTGACTATCTGAAATGACATTGAAATACCATACCAGGCTTTCTCTTTGACCATTGTACTACTCCACATTTTTATTAAAACTTGGAAGAAGATGTAGAAGGGAGGCTTTTCATATCTGTAAATTTTTTTTAACATTACATTTAATAGCCAAGTCAGGATTCAGAGAGATTTGAACTGAATCTGATGTGAAATTTAATAAGATCAAATATGAATTCTATACTTGGGTTCAAAAATTCAGTTTCACAAGTATAGGAAATGGGAGCTACTTGCTGAACAACAATTCCTCAGACAAAATATCTTGGGTTATTAGTATGCTGCATGCTAATTATGTGTCAGAGGATCATAGAATCTTAGCATTGGAAGAGACCTGAGAAATCATATAATCCAATCCATATCTGTCTAAGAATGCCTCTACAAAATACCCACCAAGGAGTCATCTAGCTCCTTTTAAAAGACCTCAAATAAGGGGAAAAATTGCGACCCCTTCCCCATCTCCCAGGAAGCCCATTCCATTTTGGGATAATTCTTAATGTTGAGAAATTTTTCCTTACTTCAATTTTAAACCCCAACTTCAAACCAACAATGTGATATAGTCTCCAAAAAAGATAATACTTTCTAGCCTGCATTAAAAAAGATGTAGTATCTGGAATGAGTAAAGTGCCAATGCCTCCTTTCTCTGCCCTTGACAGGTCCCATCTGAAATATGGTGTTCAAGTTTCTGTTCACTTCTGTGTTTTCACTCCATTTTAGGAAGGGCACTGACAAACTAACTCTTACTCAGAGGAGCACGACCAAACTGGTGAGGGGTACCTCGAGACAACATCATGAAATAGTCACTGGGGATGTTCAGCTTGAAGAAGAAAAGGCTTAAGGACATCTATCTTCAAATATTTGAAAGGTTATCATGTATGAGGGGAACCTTTGGCCTCAAGGCCACATGTGGCCCTCTAGGTTTTCAAGAGCTGCTTGATTTATTCTAGGTAGCTAGGGATAGATAGAGTTCTAGACCTAGTGTCAGGAAGACTCACCTTCCTGAGGTTCAAATCTGACTTCAGACACTGACTATATGACCCTGGGCAAGTCATTTAACTCCGTTTGCCTCAATTTCTTCATCTGTAAAAATGAACTACAGAAGGAAATGGCAAAGCACCTTTGCCAAGAAAACCCCAAATGCAGTCACAGAAAGTTGGAAACAACAATAACATATAAGATTCTTTCCATTTGTATGGGGAATATCCAGAGTGCCCACAAATGGAAACAAGCAAAAGGAGACATGAAAGAAGTCACACTTTTTATTAAGTGACTATGATGTCGACAACTGAAGCTTTTATGGGGTTACTTTCAAATTAACCTAGTTGTAAACTCGAATTTAAAATGAGGTAACATGGAGCGAATAATAGACTTTAAATGGTACTCATATAGCATGGCTAGCATAAGTAGGAAAAACATTTTTATTGTTTCCTTTCCAACTATATGCATAATAGGACAGTCCAATATCCCCATTGCTCCAATTTCCTTTGAAAAGTCTCAGCAACCTTAATTCCTGCTGCTATAACTGAGCTCTTATTTATAGAAAACTACAATAATCTATCCTTCTGAGGTCAGCAGAGTATCTAGTTTCTAATACGTATTTAAATAAAGAATGTGAATGTTTTGAAGTTGCCTAATTTTGTCAACCCCCTCCAGCAATTTGGTACCTAATTTTCCATTATCACTATAGTCTAAATAATGTGAGAGAGGCCTACCACAATTAAACAACTTAAAACACAAACAAATGTAGTCATGTTTGCCCAAGTTAAACTAATCTCTTACTCAGCTAGGAATAGGAAATGGAATTTTTTTTCTAAAATTGACTTATGGTTCCTATAACTATTTTCCCCAAGAGTATGTTTTTCTCTCATGGGAACATAGCCTTTATTTTTAACACGAGGTCTCTAGGATTTTAGGGACTTCCTAAGTGATAGTTCAAGTTGAAGAATCCTTCAGTAAATTAGATTCAAGTTAACTCTATTTTTTAAATAGGTAAAGATTAGACATAGGGAGAAATTATATATTGGAGTATTTTGAAGCAATGTAAGGCAAATAGTTCTGAAGTTTAAGGTTTTTTCAAATTAATTTTTTCTTCCCTAGGTGGCTCAGTGGGAGGAGTACTGAGTCTGCAGGCAAGAAGAACTGCTGAGTTCAAATTCAGCTTCAGATAGTTACTAGCTGTGTGATCTCAAGCAAATTACTTAATCTCTGTTTGTTTGTTTTCCTCTATCAGTAAAATAGGAATAGTAATAGCCCTTTCCTCCCAAAGTTGTTGTGAGGACCAAAATGAGGTAATATTTGTAAAGAACTTAGCACAATAGGAGCTATATAAATTTGCACATCCATCAGAAGGAAAAAATTTAAGGGCACAATCATCCTAGGCTTCTGATGTATTCCTTTTTAGGAACAAAGTTCAGGTTCAAATTTCCAAATTTGGATGGATTAAGTGGTTTGATGATGGGCAAATTCATTCCCAAATTATATGCTTTTATACTAATCATCAATAGAGCCTACTTATATATTATCTAATTTTGAGAATTAATTTTTTTTAAAATTAAGATTTTTAAAATCTCCCTTAGGGTGGGAGATCCAAACTGATAGTTCTCTATCTTTTGAGTCATACAATTTAAGTTGATTATCTATATTTAGATATTTAAGGTTTTCAACCTGCCTATTTCTTAAAAACCTTGTAATTCCTTGTACAGATGAAAATGTAGTATTGAATATTCAAGAATAAAACAAACCAGAATCCGAGAAAAGGTAATAGCAATGTGGATAAAGAGAAATAATATATTAATCACATAGAAATTCATGCATTTATCTTTCAAATAACCAAAAATGGAAATATTAGCAAAATGACTTAAAAGACATTTACTAAGTTCCTATTATGTACAGGGTATGGGGCTAAGCTCTAGGATATGCAATTAAAGGTAATAAACATATATACTTTTGTTCTTCCATGGATCTATGGTCTTATCAATATGATTTCTTCCTCCTGTGGTACAGATCACAACCATTCATTCCTTCTCATCCTGTGTGACTCTTGTTCAGGTCCTCCCATAACTCCCCTCATGGGCACTGCACTTGACCATCATGCTTGATGTCTTCTCTTGATGTTACATGGTTACCAAAGCAAGCACACTGACTGTTCATCTGTTATCCCTCTCATTACAGAACTGTCGAGTTGCTTCTCTGGTCAAAGTGTCACAGAATAGAATAATGGAATTGCAGTCAAGGGGGTCTGGATTTAAATCTCACCTCTGAGGCATCTAAACTTTGTGAACAAGTCATAAAACCTCACTGAACCTTTTTCATCTCATGTCTCCATTAAGGAAGTTCTTAATATTTCAATATTTTACATAATTGCACATGTATAACCTATATCTGATCTCTTACTGTCTTAGGGAGGGGAAAGAAGAGAGGAGGGAGGGAGAAATAGAATTTGGAACTAAAAACTAAATAAAAATGTTAAGAAGTTAAAAAAAAGAAAATTACTTTCAAGAACTTTGTGAAGAAGAAAAAGTAGGTACATAAGTTGGTAGCTACTATCATCATAATTGCCTTTTCTTTTTGCTTATTAAATTTATCTTTATATATTTCATTCCCCCACCTCGATTACATTCATTGGTTTTTCTTTTTAGTTCCAAATTCTATCTTTCCCTTCCTCTCCTCCTCCCTCCCTGAGATAGTAAGCAATCTGATATAGTTGATACATATACAATCAAGTGAAACATTTCCATATTACTCATTTTGTGCTAAAAGACTCAAACAGCAAGAAAGAAAGTGAAAAATAGTATACTTCAGTCTGTATTCAGACAACATCAGTTCTTTCTCTGGAGGTAGATTTCATTTTTCATCATGAGTCCTTTGGAATTGTTTTAGATCACTGCAGGATAGCTAAATCATTCAAAGTTCTTTATCATACAATATTGCTGTTACTGTGTACAACATTCTCCAGGTTCTGCCTACTTCACTTTGTATCAATTCATGTAAGTCTTTTCATTTTTTTCTGAAATCATCTTGCTTGTCATTGCTTCAAGCAAAGTAATATTCCATTATAGTCATATGCCACAACTTACTCAGCTATTTTCCAATTGATGCGAATTCTCTCAATTTCCAATTCTTAGCTGCCCCAAAAAGAGTTGCTATAAATATTTTTGTATAAATAGGTTCTTTTCTCTTTAAAAAAATCTCTTTGGAACACAGAATTAATAATTATATTGTTGGAACCAGTGGAATGCAGTTTTATAACTCTTTGGGCATATTCCAGTTGCTCTCCAGAGTGGTTAGATCACTCCACCAAGAGTGCATTGGTGCTCCAGCTTTCCCGTATCTCCTCCAACATTTATCATTTTCCTTTTTCCTCATGTTAGCCAATCTGATGGGTGTGAGGAGATGCCTCAGAGCTGTTTTAATTTGCATTTTTCTAGTCAATAGTGATTTATAGCATTTTTTCATATGATTGTAGGTAGCATTGATTTCATTGTCTGAAAATTGCCTGTTCATATCCTTTGACCCTTTATCAACTGGGGAATGAATGATATTCTTGTAAGTTTGACTCAGTTCTCTGTATATTTAAGAGATGAGGCCTTTATCAGAGATACTGGTTATAAATTTCCTCTCCCTGCCCATAGTTTTCTGCTTTCCTTCTAGTTTTGGTTGCAGTGATTTTGTTTGCGCAAAATCTTTTAAATTTGATATAATCAAAATTATCCATTTAATATTTTGTAATGCTCTCACTATCTTGTTTAGTTCTAAATCCTTCCCTTAACCATAGTTATGACAGGGCAAATATGCCATGCTCTCCTAATTTGCTTATGATATCACCCTTTATGTACAATTGCCTTTTCAATAGTAACAATGTTCACTTTTTTCCAGTCATATTGCAACTTTTTCTCCAATCTGTTTCTGGCTATCTTGAGAACCAATCTCTCAATGTCTTTCAAAATGATGGGGCCTCTCATTTCTAAATATATATAGAAAAACTGAGTCAAATTTACAAGAATACAAGTCATTCCCCAACTGATAAATGGTCAAAGGATATGAACAGGCAGTTTTCAGAGGAAAAAATTAAAGCTATTTATAGTTGTCTGGAAAATGCTCTAAATCACTATTGATTAGACAGATGCAAATCAAAACAACTCTAAGGTATCACATCACACCTACCAAATTGGTTAACATGACAAAACACAAAAATGATAAATGTTAGAGAAGATGTGGGAGCGTTGGAACACTAATTTATTGTTGATGGAGCTGTGAGTTGATCCAACTACTCTGGAGAGCACTTTGGAACTATGCTCAACAGACTATAAAAATGTGCATTCTCTTTGACCAAGCAATACTACTTCTAGGGCCATATCCCAAAGAGATCATAAAAATGGGAAAAGGATTCACATGTACAAAAATATTTATAGCAGCTCTTTTTGTGGTGGCCAAGAACTGGAAATTTAGGGGATGTCCATCAATTGGGGAATGACTGAACAAGTTATGGTTATAGGAATGTAATGAAATACTATTGTGCTATAAGAAATGATGAATAGGTGGACTTCAGAAAAACCTGGAAAGACTTACATGAACTGATGCTGACCGAAATAAGCAGAACCAGGAGAACATTATACACAGTAACAGCTGTGGTACATGATGGCTGTTTTTAATAGACTTAACCCTTCACAGCCATGCAAGGACCTAAAACATTTCCAAAGGACTCAAGATGCAAAATGCCATCCACATCCAGAGAAAGAACTATGGAGTCAGAATGCAAAATGAAGCAGATTATTTCCTCCTTTGTTATATTTTGTTTTTTCATGGTTTCTCCCATTCCTTTTAATTCTTCTATGCAACATGAATAATGTGAAAATATGTTTAATAAGAATGTTTATGTAGAGCACATGTAAGATTGCATGCCATCTTGTGGAGGGAGGGGGATGGGAGGAAGAACACATTTAAAACTCATGGAAATTATTGTTGGAAATTGGAAACAAATAAATTAGTAAATTTTGTAAAAAAATTGATGGGACCTCACACAAGAGCAAGGGTTATTCCTAACTTGTTTTTGTTAGATGACTTTCCGTAACTATAGAATTCACCACCAAGTACCCATTCTACTAGTGATAGACTTCCTATATAGGTAGGTTGGTTCTCTGACAGCAAATGGAAATGACATATTGTTGGAAGAAATGGACCACACAATAATGATGTTAAAATGATGACAGAAGACAAGAAAAAAGATGTTGTTGCTAAATGGTTAGATGACTTATAGGCTCTCCTTGAAGAATCAAACAAAGAAAATGGTATGCACCAAAAGACAAGAAAATCACTTTATGAGATACTTGGTAATCTTGTTCTGTTCCTAATGAATGTATGTTCCTAATGAACGTAAACAAGATGTTTAAGTACAATTCAATATACACAAACATTTACAACAGAATGAAGAAGATGAACAATTCTATAGAAAAATTGGCAAGAACCTTCAAATCAAATCAACATTTACTATGGAACTCATTCAATGATGAGAATATTAAAGTGGACCCAGTGAGAGATGGGGAAAAGTATGTTTAGAAAGATTTCTTGGGATTGAGAAATGGAAGTTTTGTAAGCCTATATATACCTATATGTGTGTATAAGCTTATACACCACAACCATCTCACAGTAATGTATCATGAATGCTTCTTCTGAGAGTAGAATCATAGGATACCTGCCATGGTAAGCAATGAAGAATATTGCCTCTACCCCCTCTAAATGAAATAGAATATTAATAGTTGGTAAATGACTAGTTACTGATGTGGGAACTGTATTGGAATAAACTGTCTATGTATATAAACTGTTGACTTGCTTAGAGCAAAGGGCCAATATGGTCATCAAATTAAAAGATAAAAATAGAGATAAAAAAGATATTGTGAACCAGACTTAAACTGATCTGTTTATATGAACCATCAATGACAAACAATTGGAAACGAAGAAAGGTAAAGAAGATAACAAAACACCATTTTCTATAAAAGTTTAACTGATATAAAATTGTCACAAGGAAACCAAAGAACCCAGAAAGCATCTTTGTCATTAAAATTTTTGTCTTCTTGCAAGCTTGAAAGTATGACAATGAGAGGAAAGAATACCAACATTCTAGAGTACAAACTTATTTGTCAGATACAGAGCATGGTGGAGAGTACAACCTTGGATCATAGAAAAGAAAGACACCTTCTGAGAAAGTTGAAATGCATCATAAGAAAATGAGGTTGGGAAGTGGAGTTGACCTAGATAAAAATTACAGATTATACACCAAAGGCATCATGCTAAAGATGATATGTTCTTGAAAATAGTGAGAGGTCATTTTACAAAATAATGGGAAAACAAACTATTTGTTCTCCGAAAAAGATCAGGATGGGAACAGTAATTACTCCATCTCAAAATTTGTTGTAGAGAAGAAGAAAAACAAATCTGGAGATATTTGACAGGCACCATAGACTTTGGTAGAGCAGATTATAGATCTGGAAAGAACCTTAGAGATCACCAAGTCTAATCAACTCATTTTGAAGATAACAAAACCAAGGCTCAGGGATTTTAAGTGACTTGATCAAGGTCACACAGGTAGTTTCAGAGGCAGGATTTGAATCTAAGGCTTCTGATTTGAGAGTAAGTGATCTTTTCACTGTACCATGCTACTGTTGGTTTTATTAAAAAATCCATTAAAAACCTAGATATCATATTTAGCAAGCATATTCAAGAGAGTGATACAGGACACATTCAGTGCCTAAATTGAGCTTGGTTTCTGTCTGTGGTTGTTACCACTATGTAGTGTCTCATTGATTCATGTGCCACAAAGTTCATCACTGCAAATTGTTGCTGCATCCTCCTCTTTCTCTCGTTATTTCACACTACAATCATGATGTCATTTGGTCCAATTTCATTTTTCACCTCTACAGAGGAAACATTTAGCAAAAATAAGCAGACACAGTTCTGGAAAAGAACTCAGATTAAAAGATTGTGGTTACTGACAAGAGTGTCTATGTCTAATAGTTCCCCTCATATGAATTTAAATTTTACAGAACTCTTCATTTTGGGTCAGACATTGACATCTTTCTTTAATTTCTTGCAACAGCCTTAAGAGATAGGTTAGCAGATATTTTACAGGTGAAAGGCAGGAAGTAAAGGTTAATGATCTCAATGCCTTTCACTAAGGTATTGAGATGAGAATGAACAACCTCTTCCTTAGACTATTGCTTAGAGCTCTAAATCTAAATCTAGCCTTTCTGACTAAAACCATTCTAGTGAAGAAAGGTAGTAAATTGATGTTACCAAATCACTCAGACACATCAAACACTTTTGCCCTGAAACATCTAGATGAGTAAGACAAAAGGAAGAATTACAATATACAATAAGACTTCACAGTAGAGAGGAAAGCACTTATTAGTCACGTTATCTTGAGCAAGTTGCATAATGCCTCAATATCCTTATCTATGCAATGAGACTACTAAACATACCACCTACAACCCAGTGTGGTTAGGAGCGAGATGCTTCTATAAACAATATCTTAGAATCAGCACCTGGAGAACAGGGGCTGTTTTTTTCTTTTCTTGGCATCCTTACTGCCTAACACAATGTCTGGCATGTAGTAGGTGCTTAATCGATGCTATTTGGCTGTGAACATTTAAATTGTTATTAACATGTTAACTTTTGGGCATAATTGCCTCAACTTTTCCTTTACTTTGTGTATTGGGACCAGATCTCTTTCATTATCCTGCTCACCACATTCAGTGGCCAGAAATAAAATAATAAATATGGGAGAGAACTAAGAAAAAAGCAAATAATATAAGTGATTTAGAACTGTGTTTTTCCATGCAGTCATATTTGTTTAACTTCTAAAGCCTTTTGTAATCTGTTCCCAACCTATCTTTCCATTCTGATTAGATATTATTCACTCTCCTGAAATCTGCAATTCAGCCAACCTTGTCTTCTCTCTTCTAGTTTCATAGGATACTCAAGGTCCAGCATCCATGCCTTTGAACTGACCATTCTACGTACCTGGGATGTTCTCCCCTTTTAGCTATTTCTCACATAATCTCTTCCTTTAAAAACAGCTTAGATACTGACTTCTACGTGAAAACTTTCCTGATGTTCTCACCAACTGCTAATTACTCCCTCCAAGATTACCTTGTGTTTAACTTCTTTGTATATAACTGTGTTTGTGAACTTCATATTCTAATTTGTATATATTTTATCTGTACTTATCTCCTCCATTAGAATGAGATCACTCATTGTGAGTTAAGACTGATTCAATCTTCATGCTTGTGTCCCCAGTACCTAACACAGTGCCTGGCACTTAGTAGGCACTCGATAAATATTTGGTGATTGGTTTATTCATTGAATGGTCCATTCAACTCAAGTCCTATATTAAGGTTGACATCAATTCAATGCAGAGGGCAAATTATTCACATTGTTGTTTCAATATTCTTTTTTAAGTGAGAGGAACAGTTATCCTATTATTATTTGGATGCTGTATATTATACACGTGTTTTATACATATATGTATGTATATATATATGTACACACTATAATAAACTCAATTACAAATACCACTCCTAGAGGAAGAAGCAGCCCAAGAAAACCTGGCCATCAACTCTTCTGCTGCATGGCCACTGGCCAATACCTAGGGCCTACAGCTTTAGTGTGGGTGCAGAGGATCACAAGGTACTTGGAGGGGAGGCAGGTGTCCCAGGCCACCAGCAGCCACTCATCTCAACCACTTCCGGGAAACCACAATGGGTGCTGAGGTAGACAACTTTGGACTGCCCACATTTGAGATGTCTCTGCCAGACATGTGTAGCGCCCATATGATATTTGGCTATGAATAAGCCATTACAGTTCTGAATCACAAAATATAACAGACTCTCCAAATGGAAAACAGAACCAAAATGTTTCTTTAAACACCAGAAAGTCAAATCCATCATAGCAACTAAGAAATCTACACACAATAACAATGCAGGGGCAACATCATCCCCAAGACTTCCCCCTGCTAGGAACTTACCACAAACAAACACTCACAGCTCACTGCCTGCTTCCTGTCTCTCCCTCGGTTCTAGTTGTTGCGTCCAACTTTCAGCTCTGCTTCACCCTTCCTGCTTCCCCCACTTCCTGCTCCACCCATTCTACAAGCTCTTCTCATCACAGACTCATGTGACTCAAGCTTTCATGTGACTCAAGCATGTAACACGGGCCTATTAATGGATGGGAAAGATCTTTCTATCATACAAAAATTCATTAATAATACAATATGTCAGAGTTCATTGAACTGGCTTTCTAGGACTACAAGGACCCTACTGGATGATGACCCACCAAGACAATGGTTGTAGAGCTGGGGCCTCATCTTGACTTCTGCACACTTTCATATGGCTGATTCTCTTTGCTTCCTGCAGCTCTTGATTAATGTCCCCACACTTGGACCAGCTCTCTCCCCAATCAGAGGTTCACCAACTGGATGGCATAGAACAACTGAACTGTGGACCACAGTAAATGTGATCACTATTTAAATAGAAAGTCAGATTCCACCAAAGTGCCCAGGTTCCTGTACCATGTGTCTCTGTTCCCACAAAGAGAGTAGTTTGACGTCCAAAATGTCCAACAAGTCACAGCTAGTCTATTAAAGAGCTTTCATTAAGTAACTCCAAATATTGGCAACTGCCCTTAGTCCTGCCTGACCCCATGTATCCTGGATTGTTGTGAGGACTGAAATATATGTAAAGTATATTGCAAATCTAAAAGTGCTATATAAATGTTAATTAGCACTAGTTGTTTTTACTGCTGTTTTGTGTCATTGTAGTATAGAGCATGCTCTTCCTGCTGTTTCAAATCTTTAAGGGAGTGACTGTTGCTTCTTACTTGGGGGAAAGAGGACCTGGTATAACAGTTCATAAGACCCCTCTGTTGTGCTTCCCTCAGAGATTATCAGTTGATATCAATAGTTAGTCAAACTTTGTATTTAATAAAGTGGTATACTAAGAAAAGGGTAGCTAGGGGTTAAAGGGGATAGAGTGCTGGGTCTGGAGTCAGGAAGTCTCATCTTCATGAGTTCAAATCTGGCCTCATACATTTATTAGATGTGTGACCCTGGGCAAGTCACTTAACCCTGTTTACCTCAGTTTCCTCATCTGCAAAATGAGCTGGAGAAGGAAACCATTTTGGTATATTTGCCAAGGAAACTCCAAATGGGGTCATGAAGAATTGGCCATTACTAAAATGACTGGACAATAACAACAATATTAAGAATATTCAACATAAAACATTTCCCCCCACAAGACCATAACACATTTTCCCACAAGGATATCTCTATCTCTATCTCTATCCTATCATCTATCTATCTATCTATCTATCTATCTATCTATCTATCTATCATCTGTCTGTCTGTCTGTCTATATATTGCCCAGGGGAAAGTGGGATTACGTGTATAGAGTTCAGGTAGCAAAAAAGTAAATTTACCTCTCCTGATTATTAAAAATCTCTATCGTGGGGTCCTCTTGAAGGTCCTTCCAGACAAAGTAAAGCTTTCTGTTGGGTTCTTTGTAGACTTCTAAAATTGACTTTCCTTAGTGTCTAGTGTGTCCTTGGCTCCCAAACTACTACATGTTATTGTTATTCCAGAGTTGCTGCTAGGGCACAGATGATAGGTTCAAATTTTCTGACCTCTGAAAGTTCAAAAGGTCTTCGTTTGGTAAAGGTAGCAGGAAAGGAGAAAGAAGATTTTCTCTTTCCCTCTCCCAAAGCAATTCACACTTGACTTGAACTTCTCTATCCTGGCTCACCACTGGAATTCCTGGTTCTCAAAATGATTTGATATCTTATATAAGATCCACAGTGTAAGACCAAGTCTCTCCAACCAAAGTTATATTTTTCTTTTTTTTTAAAATAAATTTATTTATTTAACTTATTACATTTATTTTCACAAAATTTTGGGTTCCAAATTTTCTGCCCATTTGTCTCCTCCCCCATCCCAATACACTGAGCATTCTAATTTCCCCTATCACCAATCTGCCCTCTCTTCTATCATCCATCCCTTCTCTTGTCCCCATCTTCTCTTCTGTCCTGTAGGGCCAGATAACTTTCTGTTCCCCATTACCTGTATTTCTTATTTCCTAGTAGCAAGAACAATCCTCAACAGTTGTTCCTAAACCTTTGAGTTCCAACTTCTCCCCATTCCTCCCTCCCTACCCATTCCCTTTGGGAAGGCAGGCAATTCAATATAGGCCATATCTGTGTAGTTTTGCAAATGACTTCCATAATAATAGTCGTGTTGTGTAAGACTGTATTTCCCTCCATCCTATCCTGCCTCCCATTGCTTCTGTTCTCCTTTTTGATCCTATCCCTCCCCAAGTGTTGATTTCAAATTGCTCCCTCCTCCCATTGCCCTCCCTTCCATCATCCCCCCACCCTACTTATCCCCTTCTCCTCCACTTTCCTATATTGTAAGATAGGTTTTCATACCAAAATGAGTGTGCATTTTATTCCTTCCTTTAGTCCAATGTGATGAGAGTAAACTTCATGTTTTTCTCTCAGCTCTCCTCTTTTTCCCTCCACTAAAAAGTCTCCTGCCTGCCTCTTCTATGAGA
>CM053773.1:79194617-79251120 GCA_028658325.1 Potorous gilbertii | reverse complement strand
CCCAGTTTTTCCTCCACCTGTCTAACTTGATTTTCAAAATCCTTTTTGAGCTCTTCCATGGTCTGAGCCCATTGAATATCTATTTTGGATGTTTGGGATACAGAAGCCTTGACTTCTATGTCTTACCCTGATGGTAAGCATTTTTCTTCTTCATCAGAAAGGAAAGGAGGAAATATCTGCTCACTAAGAAAGTAACCTTCTTGGTCTTATATTTTTTCCCTTTTCTAGGCATTTTCCCACCCAGTTACTTGACTTCTGAGATTCCTTTCCACACCCACCTTGGCTCCAGATCCACCCATCTGGTGCTCGGGGTCTGAGATTCAAATGCTGCTTCCCAGCCTCAGGGCTTTCAGCGGGGGCAAGGCTGCTATTCAATGTGAGATTAAGTTCAGCTGCTTAGGTCAGAACAGGGCCGCCACACAGGGATCAGTTCCCTCAGGGGTTTTATGTGGAGACCTTCAACAATGGATCCAAGATCCTGCCAGCTTTGGGAGCCCCTGTCAGCTGCTGCCTCTGCTGCTGCCTCCCGAGGGGGCCTGAGTTATGGAGACACACCGCTCCCCTCTTAGTCAGCCAAACAGGCTCTCTCACTGACCTTTGCACCTGTAGGTGAAGGGAACTGCGCTGCTGCTGGAGACTCCATCCCTGAAGCCTGCTCAGATGTACTTCTCTTGGGACCGCATGGCCAGGGCAGGGCTGGGCTCTGCTCTGGGTCCGGTGCTCAATGGACCTTTGGTGTTTGTTTTTCTGGTCTCTCTGGAACAGAAATCTCCTCCACTCCGTTGCTGCATGGCTTCTGCTGCTCCAGAATTTGTTGAGAGTTCTTCTTTACAGGTGTTTTATAGGCTGTGGGTTCGGAGCTAGCATATGTGTGTCTTTCTACTCTGCCATCTTGGCTCCTCTCCCCAAAGTTATATTTTTCTTAAGTAGTTTCACTCTATTTTATCTCATGGCTTTGATTCCTTCCAAATAAATCTAGTCTAATAAATTTGATTGATTGGCTGATTGGTTGATGGATTGATGATTGATTCAATAAAGATGTCTAGGCCTTGTTTATACCTAGTTCATAAATCAGCTGATTCAATCAAGTCCAGTCCTTCTGTACTTAATGAGGTAGTAGATACAGAACCTCCCCTTTACAGGAGTATTTCATGATAGTTCTCTAGTTCTGGATCTGAAATTCTCAATTGGCAATGACTTCCCATTTCCACCACCTCTCTGTCACTCAAGGCGAGATTTGTGCAACTAGATAAGCATCTCTGTCCTTTCAATATTTGGCAAGTCTAAAGGTTTCTCCTTAAGGAGTGTGTAATAATACTTTTTGCCCATTAAAGTCCCAGGAATAGCAGACTGCTAAAGGGAGACAGACTGGCTCTTCAGCCATTTTTCCAATACCTCCTTTTACATTCCACCTTAGTCTTCTCTTTTAAATTTCTTAGCCCTTGACCCTCTCTTGACCCACATGCCACTTATGGACATGTCCTAAATGCTGCAGAAATTAACTTCTTTAATAAGAGAATCACACCTTTGGTGGCTGCCTAGCCTATTTCAGGGCTGCTCATCTACCTTTGGGGTCCACTTTCATCCAACTCTCACTAAGACTCCAAGAAGCTGTAGCCCATTCAGGGGCTACACCCTGATAAAATGGTCTTGACAAATGGACTAAACCAGGTTGAGGGAAACTAATAAGTCTTAAACCCATTGGTGAGTTAGGGGGATGTCTACTCCAAGTTCATGAAATATGCTACCCTACAATTGACATAATTAGGGCAGAATAGATTTATCCTCTTACAATCAGTTACAGATTTGGGCTAACTCTTGAATGACAGTCTGTCACAGAGTCCATATTTGCAGCCTTCTCAGTCCAGTAGGATTTACCAGTAGAGCTTTTAACTAAGAATTCTTGGCAATGAAAAGACAAAAAAGGGCAAGGGAAAAATCTGATTATAGGTGTAGTCATGATGAGAGAGAGATTGGCTCTTCCCCACAGTCTGACACTTGTACTACCCTGGGTATTAGAGTATGGTAAGGAAAGTTGACCTGGGCAATGCAGGAGACATTGAGAAATACAGCCCACAGGCAATTGTGACTTATGGTAGTTGTAGGTTAATGAAGGAATTCAAGGTGAGACATGGATAGCAATTGCCACCAGGAAGAAGTATGCTTCCCTTTTGTGTTGGTATTCTGGGAAAAAGACTCATTAGACCCACATATACTTTCCAAGACCCCAGTCACCATTATCATAAAATGAAGTATCAGTCAATCTTTAATGGCAGTAGCCAACTAGGTATACCTAAATGGGACAGCTAGGTAGGGAAGTACATAGACCACTGGGCCTGGAGTCAAGAAGACATGAGTTCAAATCCAGCCTCACACACTTACAAGTTGTGTGCTTGCCTCAGTTTCCTCATCTGTAAAATGCAAATAATAATAGTACTTACTTTGCAGGGTTGTTGTGAGGATCTAATTAAATTCTTATTGTATAGCACTTAGCACAGTGCCTGGTACATGGTAAGTACTATATTAATGTAAGCTATTATTATTTATACAATGTTTGTATTTATGTGTAGTATTATATATCTCTTTACATGATGTTTAGTTATAATAAACACAAAAGATACTAACATATTTTGATTTTATAGTGGAGTAAGAGTAGTCTAATAAGCATCCCTTCCATATTTCTGAGTAAATCAATTGTCAATCTTTGCTTTTGATCTGGAAATACTTTTAATGACTAATTTAAACATCAAAGGCAGGAATATGAATGGATTGCCTGCCAATTCCTGCTCACTATTATTACAGGGTTTTTTTCCTTCCAAAAAAGAAGTTTTAAATGAAAGATTTCAATTGCAGTTACTTCTGGGATTAACTGAACTACCCCTTCCAAATTCTTTAAATCTCTGCTAGAAAACTTTTTGGTCAAAGCAATGGCAACTTTTAAGTACCTGAAGCTAAAACAGACTCACAAGATTTGAGGCAAAACTCTGGCTACAGCATACAGCTTTGCCTTACTTTAGATTTTCATTAAATTATCAACTTGCTTTTCTCCAAAGTCTTTGTAATGTATTTCCTGGAGAAGAGCCCAAACTTCAAATTCAGATTTATTGAAGCTTGTATGCAAATCTCCAGCAAAACACATGCATAACAACAACAAAGGAAAGTCCATAATGTTATTCAAATTCTTGGCTTGTTGTTTTAAGGGACCTATTTTTGCTTCTTTTCTTCTCCTAATATATTAAAAAATATATTCTATAGTCGTAAAACACCATAATATAAATTGGACACAGATTGAGTTATATGCAATCAATATTACTTTACCTTTAAGCTTCTATCATCTTTGAGAATATAAGGTAATAGAGCAATTTCTAAGAAACAATATTTTCCTTTTCCAAAATAATCTCTTTGGGCTAGAGTATTTAACAGTATAAAACCTATCTGCGTGACTTTCTTTAGTGCCTAAATTGCAAAATGCCTTTCAGATATCTCCCAGACTCCCTAGCAGTGAGAACAGATTAAAGGACTCTGACTTTCAGTTTTTGAAATGAATTTTGTTTTGTTCTCAAACACAAAGGTGCACTAAGCCTTCTTGCAATAATTATCCTAACCATTTTAAGTGTTTCAATTTACTTATTTTTTTTAATGTACCTTGCTTTTTTCTTAGTCATAGACTTGTTCTGCTTCTCCCAGAGGGAAGAACTCAGAGCAGGGGATGACAGCGTGAGGTTAGGAAAAAGACTCCCTAACAATCTGAGCTGTAGAAAAATGGAGTGGGTTGCTTTATGGAATAGTGGGTTCATGCTCAGTAGCGACATTCAATGATTGAACGATGACCCCTTATCAAGTTTATTATAAAGAGGATTTTTATTCCTATACAGATTGGACTAGATGGTAAATGTCTTTTTCCCTTCTCCCCATCTTATATCTTTCTGATATCATTCCTCATCATTTCCTCCTTCACTCCAGTCTCTAATGAAGAAATGATCCTTTTGTTTGCTAGGGCAATTCCATGCATCCTTCCTCTCAATACAACCCTCTAGTCTTCTCTAGCATATTGCCTCCCCATCACTCATACTACCTCTTTTCTTCAATATCTCTTTATTTGCCAAATTCTTCCCTGCTGTTTATAAATATGCCCATGCTCACTGCCTCACTCCTGGCCTTCTTTAATGAAAAACAAAAACCAACCTTCATTTGATTTGATCAACTCTGAGAGTTATTAATGCTATTCTCTCTTCTCTTTTTCTCAGTTAACTTCCTTGGAAAAGTTGGTCATAGTAGGTGCTTTCACCTCCTTTTCTTTCAGTCTCTCTTAAACCTTCTCTAACTTGGCTTCTGATGTCATCTTCAATAGTAACTGTCTATTCCAAAACTATCAGTGATCTCTGACTTGCAAATCTAATGACCTTTTCTAAGTCCTCTTTCTTGACCCCTTGGAAGCCTTTGACACGGCTGATATCCTCCTGAACACTCTAACTCCTCAGAAATTCTGGATTTTCACAACACTGCTCTCTTGATTCTTCTTCAATCTATCTGACCAATCCTCAGTCTTCTTTGCTGAATTTTAGTCTTTACTTCTCTTTATATACTATCTCATTTGGTGATCGCATCAGCTCCTAATGATCAGCCTTCTCTAAGCTGTCTTCTGACCTCCTCAATCAACTGTAATTGTCCTCTCCAAAACTACCAGATATCTCTTAATCACCAAATATAATAGCTTTTTCTCAATTCTTATCTTACTTGACCTCTTTGAAGACAGTATTGTCTTACTTGACAATACTGATTTACTCCTGAATATATATGTATATAGGTATGTATATATACATACATATATCCCAATAAATAGATAAATTCATCTCTATTTCCTCACTGAGTTCTAGCCCTGCTTAATTACCAAGTATCTATTTATTTATTGGTGCATATATATATATATATATATATATATATATACATACACACACACACATATACACATGTGTGTAAATACACACACATATGTATATATTACATCCTACATACATTATATACATTATGTATTATACACATTTATGTATATATTCATATATATGAATCATTAGCATAGAATTGAAAATTGCAAGCTCATGAGATCGTCAAGTGAGATAGTATATGGAGAAAAGAGAAAGGGAAAATGATAGATTAAGATTCAGCAAAGGAAATTGAGAATGAGTGACCATTGGCTAAGAAAATAAAACCTAGAAGAGCTTACATTCAAATAGAAGAGACATAACACCTATCAGAGGCTGGGGGCCATGGGTGGATGTTATGGTTTGGTGTCACAGGGATGATGAGCTACTTCTTGCTGTGCCTTTGGATTGGCTATACCCCATGACTAGAATACACCTTCACATCACAGAATCCCTAACTTCCTTCAACACACAGCTTAAGTACTACCCCTACATAACATTTTTCTTGATCCCCCTTGACTATTGGTACCTTCCATTACTAGTTTCTATAAATTTAGCTACATTATATTTATTTTTTATTTATTTCTATACATGCAATCTTCCCTTATCCCATGAAGCTCCTTAAGAATAGATATTCTAAATACCTATTTCATTAGGTATTTAACAAATGCTTGCTTGCTCGATTGGTTGACATGCCCTTTCTGGTAGCACTGGCAGTATTGATTTGATTATGGTTCTCAGAGGAAGAAGCAGAAAAGAGAATTGCACACAGAGGTAGGATATACACAGAGCAAGAGGGCAAGTAGCATGGAGACATTGGGTTGCAATTTGAGCATGATTGGGGTTAATTTTATATATATATATATATAAATTCATGTACTTATTAATCAGAATACTAAAAGGCCTAGGGGTAAGATAAGCAAAATTGAGTGGGTCAAGTCCTACAAGGCACAGTGTCTATAGGTTTGGTGCTCTGGAGAATGCAGTGTCGGGGTGACAGGGGACTGGCAATTCTAATACAAGCAGATGGGACTTAACTCACACAGGTTTGAACCCTGTACCTTTCACTTTTTAATTTCACTTGAGAAACTGTACTTCAATCTTTATGTGTCTTAGCAGTTTTTTGGGAGTTGTGCTGAGGTTAGAAGGAGTTTAGATCATATTGGAATGGAGATTAGCGCCATTTGATAAATTATGACAGACACCAGGAAAAGGCAATTATTCTTGGGAAAGGAAAAAAAAGTATAAGACATTTTAATCAAAGCAATGAAAAGTTGAAGAAGGAAGCAAATCAACCCAACCTTACACAAAAGGTTATCTTTTGGTTAGCGAAGTTAACAAACATTTATTAGGGGCTTACCAGCCAGCCAGGCAGTGTGCTAAGCCCTGGGGATACAAAGAAAGGCAGATTTAGCTGCATATGCACTAACTAGTTCAACCTAATTCATATCATCTTTGTAAGAAAAATCTTTTTATTTTACGAATTGTAGAAGATATTTCTACATCTTCATACCATCCAAAGACATATTTTAATTGAGAATGGGTCTTGCATCTAAATGGAGGCAGAGAGCTTAAAGAGTAAGGTCTAGGTGAAGGGGATGCTTCTTCTTAAGTTATGGAAATTTTATTAGCATGAAATAGAAACACTGATAAAGTATTATTTCATGTGTCTTGGCACTGTTTGACTTTTACGTTTTAACGTTCATCCAGTAGCAAGGATGCTCCGTGTAAAACGGATTTTTCTAAAGCTCCGAGGAGCCACCAGGGATGTCGTAATGCCACACTATAGTCTCTGAGTCATTGGAAGCCGATATGAAAATTGCCAGAAGCATGGTTGCTCTTTATAATGATTAAAGAATGATGAGCCCTTTACCTCCGGGACCTTGTTCTGACTTTATGTGGTTAAGGTTCTCCTGTGGTGGCTCTCACAGGCTGGAGGAGTGGAATAACACCCTCTAAGACGTCTAGTCCTGCTGGTGAAGTCTGTGTGGGTGAAGTATTTCAAAAGTAGCTGTTTATTGTCTCTTATGGCATTAAATTGCTGATGAGCACCCAGGGTCTAATTTATTCATTTAAACATGTGAAAGATCAATTGTTGTCCTCCCTTTTACAGCACAGAGCTCAGTCCTTGCATGGAGATAAGGAGGAATTCATTTCACTCTTGAATGCTTTCTTTGGTCAGCTAAAGAACAGATGATGGGCTCTGGAAGGAGGTGGAGCTAGCCCTCATCCAGAAAGACAGCCTGACAGGCTACCAATAGGCATCCTGGCACTCCACATTTTTGAAATTGTATATTCAACTCAGCTTTTCACCTTTTCTTTTTGGATGAGACTTGGACATGTATTATAGCTGGTACAGAATCACTGGAGCATCTGCTAACTCCCCAGTACCTCCCTATTTCAGGCCAGGTCAGACTAAAGCCATACCATTTCATCTTTCTTGCCTCCCATATCTAATCAGTTGATAATTCTTCCTGTATTTTCCCCATCTCTTCCTTTTTTTTTTGATTCGGAGGAAAAATACACCTGTCTGAAGATACTAATGCAGAAGCACAGAAAATTTATCAGCTAAATTAGAAGCATATTTAAGATATGCACAGAAGATGGAGGCAAGATATGTTCCTATAACAATAATCTTAGAATCAGGTCCTGTAATCAGAAAGACCTGAGTTCAAATCCATTCCCAAACACTAGCTGTGTGACCTTGGTCAAGTCACTAAACTTCTGTCTGCCTCAGTTACTAGCACCTACTTCTTAGGGTTGTTGTGAGAATCAAATAAGATAATATTTATAAAGCACCGTGACGGACCCAGAGTAGGCACCATGTAAACCAATAAATGTTTATTCCTTTCCTCCGTGAAAGAAGTTCTGACCTAAGCTTTCTTTATTAGTGACTGTCTCTCCTGGGACACACTTTCAGGAAAAAACACATCTTGCTTCATTCTCTTCTTTCCAGTCACCCTTCTTAGCCTTCTCACCAGTTCCCTTGCTGCCGCAGGTAAACTCCTTCTTCCTGCATTCCACTCTACTCCTAGTTCTGGAACATGAACCATGATTGAATCAACTCCGTCATTGTTTTTATATGGAGCGTGTCAATCCACTACCCCAAAACCCTACTCTAAATTTCAGACCCAAGGATTCTTTCCTAGGTTAATACTCCTCTATGGGCATGATGGCCTCTCTCCTTAGAATGTAAGCTTCTTTAGGGAAGGAATTGTTTTTGATTTTATATTTGCCTCCCAGCACTTATGGTACAGTTGCTGCTCAGTCATTTCAACTGTGTCAGACTCTGTTACCCCATTTAGGGTTTTCTTGCAAAGATACTGGAATAGTTGGTCATTTTCTTCTTCAGTACATTTTACAGATGAATAAACAGAGGCAAACAGGGTTAAATAATTTCCCCAGAGTCACACAGCTAATAAGTGTGGAGGCCAGATTTGAACTCAGGAAGATGGGTCTTTCTGACTCCAGGTTCAGCAATCTATTGTGCCACCTAGCTGCCCAAGATGGTACACAGTAAGTGTTTTATAAATGCTTTTAATCCATATTCCACACAGCTGCCAAGTTTATATTCTTACTGGCAATGTCATTCACTAGTTTATGAATCTTCAATGCCTGTCTATTATTTCTAGGATAAAATGCAAATTTTTCTATTTGGAATTTAAAGCCCCTTATAATCTTTCTCCAATCTATCTAGACCGATTACATTCCTCTCTCCAGGCCTTGTACACTCTAAATTCTAGCCAAACTGGTCTATTTACTGTTGCCTATATATAACCTTCTATCTCTTATTTCCAGGCCTTTCAACAAGCTATACTCATGCCTGAAATACCCTCTGTCCTCCCATCCATTTCTTGGAATCCCTAGTTCCATTCAAGGACTAGCTCTAGTGCCACTTCTACATAAGACCTTTCCTTAATGCTCTAGTTGTTAATGTACCGTATCTTTTGTATTGCTTTGCATTGACTTCATAAATATTTTTATTTATTAATTCATGTACATGATATTACTGCCCTCAAGAAAAATTAAAATGTTTGTGGGGTCATGGAATGTTTAATTTTTTTTGTCTGTCAACCATGTTTCGTGCGTAGTATATGTTTAACAAATATTTGTGGATGAATGAATGATGTCAAGTTGCTACATTTATACCTTGACATTCAATGTTTATAGTTTTACTCAAGTGACATTGGATAAATTTAATTTTGTGTTTCTAGTGCCTATACCATGATACCAGTTCTCCTAGTTAGGGACCACTGCTATAGGCCAAATATAATCCTTTTAAGAAGGCATACTGAATACTACTTTAAACCCATTTAAGATAATTTTAGGGATCTACAGAGAATATTAGTCACAAAAAATACTATCTATTACTTTACTAACATAAAGAAAGTAGCATGATGAGAGATTAGAGGTATTTGGTCACATTGTGGAGCTAATCCCACAAAAAAGCTAAAAAATCGTCCAAGGCATGGTCTGTCTCCCAGAAGAGCAATAAACCTGTCCTTTTGGGGGAAAGCAATAATGTAGTAGAGAAGCATGCAACTCAGAAACTCATCAGGAAACAAACCTATGAACACACATTTGTGGAAGAAGTAGTAAATGTTAGGAAGTCCGCTCCAGAGAGGAAGCAGTCCAGCAGCAGATGCTAACAGCCTGTATTGAAGGAAAAAGCAGCAGATTCAGAGGCAGAAATGCATTCCAGCTGGTATGCAGTTTAGGTCTAGGCCTCATCTCAGAGGAAGTCTTACTACTGGCAATCAGGACATGACAATGTGAAGGGTGAAAGGGGCAGATACAGCTTTCTTTGCTGTTTTACTTTTCCATCCAGTTTAATTAAATTCCCCTTTGCTTTAAATTAACTCACAATCTGCTTTGGTGTGATAATAAGAAACATCAGACAGAGATTCTTTGGACCAAAGAATCCTAGTACAGCTTTTCACAGTAAGGGATCTTATACTAAATTTTCATTTCATTAGAATTTTCAATAGTGCCAGGTAACCCCTTCCTCTTGCTACGGCCAACCCTTATCAATATGTGATCCATTTCTATCCCTTCTTCTCCAGTATATTGTCTTCTCCATCATCCCCACCTTCTCACTTATTTTTAATCTATGTCTCTTGACTGCTTCCTTATCTATAAACATGTCCATGTCTCCCTCATCTTAAAAATTCTTTACTTGAGTTATTCATCCCACTCTATCAACCCATATTCTAGCTCTCTTTTGTGGCTAACTGCTTGAAAAGGTAGTCTATAATCAATGCCTCCACTAAATAGTAATTGTTTCTCTGTCACCCAGGAATGGTGAAGGTCTTCCCCTCCCAGTTTGATTTCTTTTTTTATTAAAGAGAGCATCCCTTGAGTAACTACTTAAAGAAGCCTATTCATTGAATGAGTGTATCTTACTCAAAGTGAGAATGTGATAAGACTTTACCCTGAAAGGGCCAGGGTCTCCCAATTGTATCCTGGGCCATCTTCAGCCATCCTGATAAATATCAGGCCGCTGCACCCAGATGGCTCAGGAGAAGAAAGTGAGGTTGGTGACCTTGCACAGCCCTCCTTTATTCAAATCAAAGTCAACTGCAAGTCATGCCATCATCTTGATGTCATGGTCCTCTTGGAGAACGAAGGACAAACACAGCTCTCTTTTTAAGTCTATATATCTGGCTTCTAACTGAAATGGAAACTGTGCTCTCCAAAGTCACCAATAATCTTTCAACTTCCAAGTCCAATGGCCTTTTTCCAATCCTCATCCTTTCTGATCTATACATAGCATTTGACGCTGTTGATCAGCTTCCTCTCGATACCTTTCTTTTCTCTAAGTTTCCAAATCACTATTCTACCCTTGTTCTTTGTATCTAACGACTGCCTCCATCTTGTCATCCAGATAATCACTGGTAAACCTAAGTGTCCCACAGGTCTTTGTCCTGTGCTCTCTTATCCTCTGTCTTTATTCTGTTTAACTTGATGATCTCATCAGTTCCCATGGTTTCAATTGTTATGTCTATGATATGATTCTTAGTTCTACTTACCCAGCACAGTCTCTTTGCTAATCTCAGACTCACACCTCTAAATACCTATTATGTCCTGTAGACGCCTTAAACTTAGCACATCCAAACTAAACACATTATCTTTTCTCTTCAAAACTGAGCTCATATTTTCTCCCCAAACTTCCTCATTATGCTTGAGGTCACTCCCATCCTTTCAGTCACACAGACACAGTCTAGATATTATACTCAGTTCCTCACTCTCCTTTCCCCATATTTTATCTGTTGCCAAATCCTCTCCATTTTGTCCATGCAACTTCTTTTATATATGACCCCTTATCTCTTCTGATTACTGCCATCACTCTGGTGCAGTCCTTCCTCACCTCATGCCTGAACTTGTAGCATGGCCTGCTGGTTGGTCTCCCTCCTGCAAACATCTTCCCATTCTACTCCGGTTCAAATTGATCTTTATCAAATTAATTAATCTTAATGAAATTAATCACTCAGTAAAATTAATCTTCCTAAAACAAAGATCTGACCATGTCATCCCCTACTACAATGGCTCCTTAGCACCTCTAGGATCAGTTATAAAATTCTTTGGCATTCAAGACCCTTCACAATCTGGTCCTCTCTGACTTTTCCAGTCTTCTTATTCCTTTGCATATACTTTGTGATCCACTAACATCATCTTCCTTGCTGTTCTTTAAGACCAGTTCTGGCTATTTTTACTGGCTGTTTTGTTATGTGAAGTCTGGATTTAGTCAAAGGGCCACACTTGAGGATCTAGAGGGCCACAGGTGCCTATCCTGGATAGAGGTGCTGAATAAATGCTTACTGACTGACTAGAAAGATTGTCAGATTTGGATTCATTAGCATTAGTAGGGACCTTAGAGATCATCCAGTAGAATGTTAAGTTCCTGGAAGGCAGCGATTATTGCTCATTTCTGTCTTTGTATCTTCAGCATCTAGTACAGTGTCTTACATGTAGCCAGTATTTAAATAATATTTGTTGAATTAGATTCAATCTATTCTATTTTTTAACAAATAAAGAAACTATAGCCCAGAGTTGTGCCCCAGGTATAGTAAGTAGCAGACTCCAGATTCAAATCTTGTTCCTCTTATTCCAATTCTCTTTCACAAGAGAAAGTTGGAACCAGAGTTTGAATCCATGGTTGAACACTTACTAGCTGTATAACGATGGACAAATCATTTAACTTTTCTGAGCTTTACGGATGTTTATTCGTAAAATAAAAGGATTAGAGTAGATGATCTCTAAAGCTCAGCTCAAAAACCTATGTTTCTATGTTATAGTTTACATCACAGTTTAGATGCAAGTTAGGTTCTCTTGGCCCATCAAATAGGAGTAATAATACACTATCTCCAAGGATTGTTGGGAGGAAAGTAAATTGTAAACTTTAAAGTGCGATAAATGTAAATACTGTCATATACTAGAATCATAGACCTGAAACTGATATCCAGATCATCTGTTGTTTTTTCTATCTGCCCTCTGAATGATGTCCTGTCTTTACCAAACTCCTTCTTCTCTGATCTCTTTCTCTAAAACACTTTCCATTTCTTAACACCAACTGAAATTTGGATTTTATTCTGAAGATACTACATCCTTTACCACTCTTGCAATTCTGCATTCTCCTTTTCTAATGCCCATATCTCACAAAGCCTAGAGGAAAATTCAACATAATTCTTGCTTCCCCTACTATTTATTTCCAGATCATTGCTCTCCATCACTTAAAATCCTTATCAATAAAGTAGATATTTTCTGTCTACGTACAAGATTTATCCTGATTGATGCTTGGTCATCTAATAATCTCTAGGACACTTTCTACCTTCCTCAATTACTTTAAGACTTAGCTTAAAGGCTTCCTTTCTGCTCTATCTCCTATTTTCCCCGATGGTTCTGTTATTTTTGTTGAAGACACTTGAGACACCTTGGTATCCCAGTTCATCAAGCTAAATTTCAATGACTTCTTTACCAGTCACCCACAGGGATAGTTGCCATCTCTCCCAAAGTGTCTACTACATAGATTGGGAACTATGAAATTATAATCCTCCTGCACAAATTTATGTAAAAGGTAAATCGAATTAACACAGATACTTTGTGGTAGGGGCAATATCCTAACTCTTCCCCTCATACAAATTAGGCTAGCTTTTCCTTAAAAGTTATTGAGACATTCCTTGAGACTTGGGTGGCTCAGAGGATGAAAACCTCAAGTTGTTGAAGTCACTTTCTCATCACCTGACTACACAGAAGCCATGAAGATCTGGCTGGTGGATCCCAATGGGCAACTTAAGTAAGGGAGCTCTATTAAATTGAATCAAATAAAGGGGTCTTCAATTCCTATCTTTGCTGACTATCTTTCCCCAGTTAGGAATAAATAACTCTCCTTCTTCCTCTTTCCCACCCCCAAATGTTGAATAAACCAAGTGTTTCATTTTGTTCCAATATCAAGACCTAGACAAGACCACATTTATTTTATAGATCTGGAGCAAATTAGATAAAATTTATGTGAATATATCAGCAGATTATAGGGGAACTTGTGTAAAGACATCAGTCTGAACTCTGAAATTCTACTCTCTGATTATAGTCATGAGTCAGTAATCCACTACCTTTATAGCTCTTAAAACTTGCTTTTCTACTTTGAACATTGTTTCTAGGTTCTCTTGGTCTCTCTCCGTCTCTGTTTCTCTCCCCTCTCTCTGTATATCACCATTATTTTGGCTTCTTTTCCTTGAAGGTCTTGACCCTGTAGTCAACCATTCTGGCAAAATCTTGTCCACCATCCTCAAACAGCTTGCCCCATTGTCCTTCTACTATATCTTCCACATGAATCCATAACTCTGGGTCATTGATACTATTCATCTTTTTCTCTCATTCCTAGGCCACAAGTTCTGTTTACTAGATTAACTAGAAGTTAATGCTCTTGCTATTTAATCTGAGCAGGCAACAATGTAAGGGTATTATATCCATTTCTGGGTGACACATTTGAGGAAAAATATTGGTAAGTGGCAGAGTGGTCAAGATTATATAATATGGGGATTAGATAAGAAAACTGAGAATGGTTAGGCTAGAAAAGCTTAGTCTTAGGGGATTCTTAATAATTACCTTCAAATATTTGAAGGATTGCCTTGTGAAAGAAGGATTAGACTTACTCTGCTCTGGAGGGAAGAACGGAAATCAATGGGTGAAAGTTGCAGAAAAGAAGATTTAAATTTGATGTGAAGTTAAAAAAACAAGAAAAGTTAGAGCTATTCAAAAGTGGAATGGACTACCTTAGGAGGTCATGAATTCACTCTTACTAGATTCCTTCAAGCTGAAACTGAATGACCACTTGCTGGGGATTGCCTTGAGATATTTCTGGTTCAATAAGAGGTTGGGTTAGGTGACTTATGTGGTTTCTTTCAAGTTTTGACTTCTGTGATTCTGTAATAAAATAATACTGTTTCCTTTGTATACAGTGAAAATGGTACTATTTCTGTCGTGCCCAATATAATACCTTGAATATAGCTGGCATTCATGAATATTTGTTGGTTGCTGATCTTTTGAATGACTCAACAGCAGTATAAGAACAGCTTTCAGAGTTGCATTTTCAATAATATGAGAAATTTGTGCTGATATACTGACTCATTTCCCCTTGAGGCAATTTCTCGATGACTGTCCAGAATTAGGATTTCAGTTTCTTTCCATAGAGATTGGGTTGTTTAATACATCTATTTCTTGTTTTGTTAACTTGGGTCTTTTATACGTTTTGCAGATATCCACTTCATTTGAGTTCTGATTCTTCTGGTTTAAAATTGTGCATAGTAGCTTCTAATAATTCTTTTTTACTTTTCAATTATGATTTTGCCTTCTTATTTATTTTTTTATTTTGGTAATTTGATTTTCTTTTCTCTTAAAAAAAAGATCAGTATAGCTAATGAATAATTGATTTTGTTACTCTTGTAAAAACCAGCTCTTCTGGTTAGCCAGGAAAGAATGGGACCAAAGATCCCACAAAAATAAAAGAAACAAAGAAGATTAACCCCATTGGGCTTGGTTTCTTTATCTGTAAAATAAAGAGTTTAACCAGGTGATGTCCTAAAGTTTCTTTTACCTCAAGATGTATGATTCCTTGATGAGTTCATGTCATTTCTTTGCCATAAAATCTTCTGCAGGATTCCTGTTGTCTATCAAATTAGGTTTAAATTTCTCAGCATTACGCCTGAGTCTCTTCACAACTTAACCCCAGCCTATTCTTCTAGTTTCATTTACTACCACTACCCTTACTCATACCCTGTATTCCACCAATCTGATCCATACTCCTTTCCCAGAACATATTGGTTCCAGTGAGAAAGAACACTGAATTTGTAGGTAGAGGACCAGGATTTGAATCTTACGCTAAGATTTACTATTGTGACCAGGAGAAAGTTGCTTAGTCTCTCTAGGTCTCTCTTTCTTTCTTTGTAAAAGGAAGGAGTTGAACAAAATAATTAAAAACATTTTTTGGCTTTAATTTTGTCTTTTTAACTTCCCTATCCACAGTAGGGGACACTTATAAAGAGCACAAAGGATGACTGCTGATTAGATGTCAATGATTGAGAATATTCCACAATTGATTTAGAGATACAACTAGGTACCAGATAGGACTTAGGGAAAAGGACCTTCCCGTAGGAGGCTGAACTCTATTGGAAGGAGATACCCTTTCTGGGGGCCTGTAAATGACTGGAATGACTTGCTTTTTACAGCCACTTTTCAACTTGTGCTATTTTTCTCCAGAATGCGATGGATGGTAAGGAATAAGAGATTTTTCCCCTATCTCATCCCCCACAACAAACCATTAATGGTTGCACTGGGGAAAAGAAGAAAGGAGCTTCATATCCTTGCCCAAAGCTTTCAGGGTTCTAAACCATGCATGTAAGCCATCTCATTTTTCTTCTAGATTATAAATTCTTAGGGGTAAGGCATCCTGTATAATTAATCTTTGCATTCTCATTGTCTTCTACTGTAGCATGCACAGGGTCACATTCATGGGACATTGGGAGGTACTCAAAAGACTTGCTTAATTGAATTCAAGCATATTGGAAATGTAATAGGGATTGTAACGATATGGAAAGATAGTAAATAGAAGCTAAAATCCTCTAGCCATCTACTGTTTTCCACGATCATTTCTTTTAAAAGCCAAGAGCAAGACATTTTAAAACATTAGACAATACAACTTTTTCCTAAGAGAGCCATTTATTAGAGATGACTAGCAGTGCATTATGTTTTGAATGTCAGCTCAGATAAAACTAGTTTCTCTCAGCTAAGAACTCTGGTTTTTGATGATCTAAGGCACTGATTGATCTAGTGTTAAGTAATGTTCACAAAGAAAATGACTGTCCTCTTAAAGGAACTTATAGGAGGATAATGAGGGCAATAGAACATTTTTTTATCTGAAACTAGCAGTTTGCTTTCATCCCTCTGTACTTTTTTATGGAGGCATCTTGAAAATGCAAGAAGGATCATGTTGCCCTCTTTTCCTGTACAAGAAACTGTTAAGAACAAAATAAACCATGCTTATTAATTAATTAATTAATTAAGGTTTAGATCTTTTAAATGACTTAGTAAGTCTGACTATAATCCATTTTCATTTGGAGTTTTGTTTGAAGATTTTGTTTTGTGTCTGTAAGAGAATTGATCAATTCTCTGATGATCTTAACAAGGTTATAGGGCATGGACCTTTGTACAGATTCAAGGAGCATTTTTCCACGAAACATGGGCATACTCATAGGCATTTTGCTACTACTCAACAGAGCTGGGTGACCTTGTTGGAGTTGATGCCTACCTCTGTAGCATATTAAAGAGGAATAGAATATCTTGGTCCCTTTTCATTCTGTCTTATTCTTTAGGACCCTCTTATCTTTTCCCTTGAGCCTTCTTTTAGGGTATACCAAGGAGGGTTGGGGATCTCTCCCTCTATTTTCAAGTGTAGTTGATTGCAAATTATAGCAGAAGTACATGGCCATGGTAGATAATGGAAATAGTTCCTGAAACCCAATTCCTATATGGAGAAGGTGAGATTTTGACTTTCCTAAGCAGCATAATCTTAAAACATTGTCCTTCTAGCCAGAGACAGGAGATTTCCTTGGAAGTACTAGTTTTTGTACTTTTCTCATAAATAATTCCAAATTTGAGAATTGAGTTTAGACTTTCTAGAAAGAGAAGGGAATTTTCTGATGCCTAATGGCAAAAAAAGTGTTCTATTTTTACTAGGAGAATAAAGCCAGCAAGTTATTCAGATAGTGCAAGTCTGAAGAGAAATGGATTTCTTGTTCAGAGGTTCACAAAGTACAGGAGGAGACTTACCTCAGGCTGGTAGTATGAATTTTTGACTGTTTTTTTGATGCTGTAGTTGAAAGGAATTTTTCTGGAATGTCAGAGTATTTCTGCATTGGCATCCCTGAGGTTCCTTTCTCTTCACAGGGTAACTGATAGGATGTTGGAGTGCATTTGGTGTTTCTGTATCTAGAATAGTAATCCTTTTCTTACATATTTTTAATAGGATGAAATAAAGGTTGTCCTATACCCACTATGTATTTGGTAACTTGAATGCTGAATTGGAATTTAGGTCATCATTACCCATATTTGGGAAACCCTAGATATTAACTATAGCATGGGAATATTACATTTTTTCTTGGAGTAACTCCAGGTGGAAAGAATGGTACAAAGAGAAAAGCCCTCTTGGAATCAGCCTATAGGACTGAATCTATTCTCTTTGAATCTAGAGTCATGAAGGGGAGGGAACAGTCATGGACCATAACTTATACATTTTTTTGTTTATTTTTTTTATTATGAACTTAAACACCAAATTAAGAACATTTGCATGCACAGAGCAGAACACAAAAAGAGTAGTTTCACAACAAAAATGAATTATGTACAAAATATTTCCTTTGGACTTCTACCCATGAAGGTTGTAAAATCTAATGAGCAGCATGCCATTTGAAGAAACAAAGCTGGGCTCTGCTCCACCAGAAGTTCTTAAGTTGTTCTTAAGTCAGTAACCTCCCACCTACATATTTCTGTGCTATTTGAAAGACAGGAAAAACAATCTCTACTCATTTCCTGTACTATCAGAATTAATTGACAATTAATTGAATTGCCAGTTAATTAATTGAATGAATAACAAATTTTGAACACATTGAGCTCCTCAGAATTAATTTCTATACATACTAAGTAGAAAAAATATGAATGAAAAGATATTCTTTTAGAACCAATGAACATTAAAGAGGATTAAAGCACATGAACGGTCATGACGCAGGGATCCCATGGTCTTGGAAAACTTATGTCTTGTTGGATATGAGGGCAATCTGACTGCAACATCTGTCACCCTATTATGTCCAAGGTCAATTTGGTTAATCTTATTTATTAAGCAGGTGCTCCCTTTCTGCTTCATTGTCCTATGTACTCCCAAAGGGCTGAAATGAGTTGAAAAAGACAGCTTTCCCCAACAGAGAAAAATTGTTTTTTGATCAAGTGTCAGCTGGATATGACTGAAAAAGGTTGAATAGAACAGATATAAAACACTTGACCCTCTTGCTAGAAAGGAGGATGAAATGAGGCCTGATTTCAATGCTGCAAATATTAAATTGCATTTCCTCATGCTTGTGATTTTGATGATTGTTAATAATAGCTAACGATAGAGTGTTAAAAGATTGCCAAGGGCATTACACTTATCTGATTGCTAGATTTTTGCATAGCAACTCTCTTCTAACTAATACCAGCATGACTGATATTTATGTCACCGTAGTCATCATCATTATCATAACACAAATCCAGCATTTAAGGATTGTAAAATGCTTCACAAATATTATCTCATTTTATCTTGAAAGGTTACAGAGCACTTTATATATGCTGCTTCACTTTATGCTCACATAACACCCCAAGATAGATTCTTCAAAATTGTTATCCACATTTTATAAATGAAGAATTGAGATTTAGAGAAATTAAGTGACTTATTCATGGTCACACAGCTCGTAAATCTCAACGTCAGAATTTGAGACCAAGTATTCTTAAATCCAAGCCCAGAACTCTATCTGCTCCATCACACTATGGGAAGAAAACCCTCAAAACAAACCATGGCCAGATTTTTTAATCCACTCAGGAATTGCATTTCGTATGAAACAGAGAAGGGAAATTCCTACAATATTTTCATTCATTCAAAAGCATTTAAATGCCTACCATGTACCAGACATTGTACTAAGGATACAAATATAAAACATGAAACTGAATTTTTCTAAAATTCACGCATTCATCTGATCAATCAGATCAAAGGAGCCTTTGAGATTATCTAGTCCAACCTCCCTCATTTTTCAAAGATAGACCAAGAGAAATTAAATGTCTTGGTCAAGGTCATCTACGTTGTAAACGGCAGAGCCAGAAGAAAAAAAGCAGCCCCTCTGACTCCAAATCTGGTGTTCTTTGCACATCCTTTTTTCAAATTGCTTGATATAATACAAAGATTTCCAGTCCAGAATTTCAGTGTTAGCTTTAGTCCTGCCACAAAACTGTGAAACTTTGGGTGAGTTACTTGGCTTCTGTAGCATCAGTTTCCATATGTGTAAAATGAAGGGACTTATCACTAGGTTGTCTCTCTATGGTCCATGAAATGCTATTCATAATTGTTGATTATTAACTATGAACCCAGCACTAAGTGAGGTTCTATGGGTGTTACCAAAGAAACGATTGCTGTTCCTTGCTTTTCTATTCTAGAGAAGAATCTGTGCTTGGCTATGGGAGACAATTAGTACGGCAAGAAAGCAATTGCATGAGCTTTCCAGTTCAAGGGAATTTAAGGGAAGAGGGAAGGAGGGACTCAGTAGGGCCAGTCAAATGTGGTCAAGTTTAAAATGAACACTCACCCTTTCACACTATAGAGGGGCAAGTGTGAAAAATCTGAGCTCTTCTTGTCTAGATTTCTATGCTACTGGTTGCCAAGTACAGAACTTTAGATACCTAAACCCCAGATCGTATTTCCTCAAGCGCCTTATTCCACACTCCCTGTACTTGGTTGTGGTCCTAGTTTGGAGATGTGTCCTTTATTTGAACTTTGTTACTGCCTTTGGACTGATTAGTTCTAGGATGACCCTAGTACCAAGCATTACAACTTCCATTTCTTTCCGTTCTAAGGTCCAAATGTCTGGGCAACTTCTGCTTGATAGATTCTTTCAAGACCTTCACTTGTCCACACCTGTCATCTCAGTGGAAGCCTCTCCCGTTTCCCCAAAGTGGGATAGTTTCATTCAGGGTAATGTATTCTGACTGCTGCCCTGAATTCCACAGGAAACACTGTTCACTGGTATCGAGGAGCTGCCAATTTGGTCAAAGCTAATATCAAGCAAATTCATGACAGAAAAGAGAAGGTTGGGGGTGGGAGTGGGGGAAAGTAGAGAGGAGAGAGAGAGAGAGAGAGAGAGAGAGAGAGAGAGAGAGAGAGAGAGAGACAGAGAGAGAGAGAGAGAGAGAGACAGAGAGACAGAAAGATACACACACACATACACAGAGACAGAGAAAGAGACAGAGAGAGAGAGACAGAAAGACACACAGAGAGACAGAGACAGAGACAGACAGAGAGAGAGACAGAAAGACACACAGAGAGACAGACAGAGAGACAGAGACAGAGACAGAGAAAGAGAGACAGAGACAGAGACAGAAAGACACACACACACACACACACACACACACACAGAGAGAGAGAGAGAGAGAGAGAGAGAGAGAGAGAGAGAGAGAGAGAGAGAGAGGAACTATTAGAAAGGAACTATGTCAGAGGCGCTGTCCCTCAATTTCTCAATTTAAGTCCTGTATGGTTATATATTTCTGATTCTGTCTGCAAAGAACAATTTTCTGCCAATATGCCCATCCACTCATGCAGAAGAGTAACTAGATGTGGGGGGGGGGCGCAGGAAACTATTTACATACCGACACAAAAGCCCCAAATAAAGACATGTGATGTCAAAGCTGGGATTCTATTTACTTTGTTTCCTTAAGCATTGTACTATTTCTGTGTTTTGCTAAATGAAAATAAAGTATCAAATAATGAGATACCCAGAAAGAGTATTAATAAAAGAAGAAATATTTGGTTCAAAAGTAATACACTTCAATCTGTCCCTTATTGTATTTGAATAACTACAGAAACTCTCTAAGCCTTTTGAATTTTAATGCATTTTTATAGCTTCTTTATATCCATGAAAAGTGCCTTCACAGTTACATAATATAATGAACTACCCACCTGACTCAAGTTCTTTTACTGCCTGGTTAGAGGCAGAATGTGAGTTAGTAGAACCAGCTGGGGAGAATACTATCAACTGCTGTAAATTCAAATGAATTTTTATGGCAAAAGATACCAATCCTTCAGAGGATATTTTATTGTGTTGTTTATTGCCCACCTGGGGACCAGCTTTCATTTTCTGGCCACCCTGGTCAAAAACTGACGACGGTGGTCATGAATCAATCTATATGAAATAGGCCTTTAATTTGTGTCTTGGTTGGTGGGATTCCAAGCATTTTAAACACAAAAGCTAACATAAAAATATTAGTTCAATCCAAATCATGAACCGAAAGGTCATCTCAAATGGAACTGAATTCTAATCAGGTATAACCAATTTCCAAAAGCAAAAGAAGCAAATGCATTTTGTCATTCACTCTGCTTGGATAACTGCTGATAAGAAGGGTGAACAATCATTAAAACTTCCCAGGATTGGTCCGGCTTTGCATCCAATGACTAGCTTAAGAAAAATCAGCCTTCATTCCTACATCAAAGGAGGATATTAGAGAATCACCCTTAAAAGATGTAACTTCCCTGAAAATACCAAAGAAAAAGACTAATTTCCACAGGCTCCCCATAGGCCCAATACTAACAGAATTGCGAAGGGATGAATTCAGAGAAATCCTGGTAAATGTTTAACTGTTCTCCAAGGGAACAAATATACTTATGATGCGTTTAAATTTAATCTTCATCATTAATATTTTCTCTAACACTTTCTTATGTCTACAAGTCAACAAAACAATAAACCAGGCTCTTATTTATAGTATTTGTTGATTTCCAAGGTGAAAATGATGACAACTGAAAATTTAACAATTGGCTCCTCAGCCCGTTCAGGCTGGCGCCAGCATACCTCTGGATGAATTGCCTGAGTCCGTCATGGCTATAAACAAGGAACGAAACCAATAAAAGTAGTAAAATATCACTTTGAACATATAAATCAGACAACTAAAAACTATTCTACCATGAAACATGACAGCTTTAACCCCTGCAATGAAGTGCCATGTGTCAGGGACTTTCACACTTGCTTCTAGACCTTGAACATTCAGTACAAGGTGCCAATACTATCAGACAGGAGAGATATAATCAGAATTAAAGGTCAAAGCAAGACTTCAGGAAGAAAAAATTGGGGATGCAGAAAAAGAAGGTTGAACAATGCAATTACAAATTACAATTACAAAAATTGGTTGATCTAGAAGGTTCTGTGGGTTTTGAATCTAGTCCTAAGTGGCCTAAATCTATTTACCTGACCCATGAGAGCCCCTCCTCGTCCTCCTAAATGACAGCCAAGTGTGTTAATACCAAAGCTAGGCAGAGAAAATGAGTCAGCATGGAGAGAACTGCATCCAAAGATAGGTTTTATTGCAGATATAAATGTATTAATATCTCTTACTTCTAGTGATCTATTGGTTATAAGAAACTCTTGATTCTCCATACTTCTTACCAAAAGACCTCTTCCATTCCACAAATTGAAATTTAACAAGCAGGTATTATTAAATCCCTATTTTTAATTGTCTACTTAGGTGAAGGCACTAAAATAAGAAATGGCACAGACCTTGCTCTTATAACCTAATGGGGAGGGGGTAAGATACAAGAATTTTTTTTAAAATCACATTTATATAATGATTTAATATTTACAAATCAATTTCCTTACAATACCCATGTGAGTTAGGTATTGTGAATATTATCATTCCATTTCAAAGGGGTATTTCAGCAGGCTGAGGACAAGAGAAGGCACATTCCATACATGGAACACATATGTGAAAACACGGAGACAAGATGGGAAAGGCAGATAGGAGGCATAGTACATATTTATATCTCTCTGTCTTTCTATCTAGTATCACCTATAGATACAGAGAGAGAGAGAGAGAGAGAGAGAGAGAGAGAGAGAGAGAGAGAGAGAGAGAGGGAGGGAGGGAGGGAGGGAGGGAGGGAGAGAGAGAGAGAGAGAGAGAGAGAGATAGAGAGAGAGAGAGAGAGAGAGAGAGAGAGAATTTAATTCAGAATCAGGAAAACCTGACTTCAATCCAACTTCATAGACTTGTAAGCTTTTTGATCCTGATGAAATCATTTGCCTGCCTCAGTTTCCTTATTTATATAATGAGGACACCTTCCAGAATTGTCATGAAGATAAAATGAGATGGTGTGAGTGAAGAGCTCTGTAAGCCTTGAATCACATACAAATTCTAACTATTAGTAATAGAAATACAGAACAAAATCTGGTAACAATTAGTTGCACAGTTTGGCTACTAATTTGAAAAAGTTTATGGAGGTAGGATCATTAAAGATTGACTATTGATGGGATGATTAAAAAAAGAGACAATATATTGGATTGAATTCCAAGATTTTAAACCTGAGTGACTGAGATGATGCTACTATTAATAGAAAGAAGGAATTTGTAAGGAGGGGAAGGTTTATGGGGAAGATAATAAATTCAGTTTTGGACTTATTGTGGTTGAGGTATAAGTGGATACCATAAGTGTATGCATGGACAATGAAAATTAAAGATATAAAGCTGGTACTCAGGGATGGAATTGTGAATGGATTTGTAGATTTGCCCTCTATAATAGAGATGAAAATTGAAGCCATATGAGTAAATCAAATCACCAAGAAAGACAATAGAGAGAAAATAAGAAGGCCTTGAAGGACACTTAAATTTAAGGAATGGTAGGAGAACAATGAACCAGCAAAGGAGATCAAGAAGGAATAGTAGAAGAAGAGACCCAAGGAAGAAGCATAGTTCCCAGAAGGAAAAGGTGGCCAATAGTGGCAAAGACTGAAAAAGATGGAGAAGGACTAAGAAAAGGGCAATTAATGTGTTACTCTGACATAGCAGACAATAGTTTCAATATTGTTTGGGGTCCTGTAAATCATATTTAAAGAATGAGGAATGGATGATGAAGTGGAGACACATTTTCTAGGGTTTAGCAATGAAAGGGAAGAAAAAATAAGATGGACTGAATTAATGTCAGAGTCAATGAAAGGATTTTCCCCCCATTTTTGGACAAGAGAGCAGTGAGCATGTTTATCGGTAGCATGTAAAGACTCAGGCAAGAGGAAGAACTTGAGGATGAGAAATACAGAGTAACTGATAGAAGAGGGCCCCCGAGGAGAAAGGAGGGAATGGGATGAAAGATACAAGGAGAGGGAGTATGTCTTGGCAAAGAGAAGAACCATCTTTTAATCTGAAATGGGAAGGAAGAGCGAATGGCAGATGAAGACATAAAGAAAAATGAAATGTGAGAGAGCTTTCCATTGCCCCATGTTCACAGTAAAGCAGGTGAGATCTACTGAGATATATGAGATTGGGGATGGAATTTCGAATAGATGTCAGGGGGAACATGATGAAAAGTTATTTAGAGATACTAAAGGAATGATCACATAACAGTGGAGACCCATTTAAAGATGAAGAAAATGAATTTACAGTGGACCTAGTCAGCAAAGTTTTGTGACTTCTTCCAGTTGTGCTCAGTGACTCATAGCTAATGTTGGTGTAGAGAAAGCATACGAGTGTGGGGAGGGAAGGTAGGGAAGGGATAAGTCAAGAACAAGGATCAACAGGGCAGAAATAGCAGGACAAGAAAGGGTGAGAGCTTTGAAGGCAGAGAACAATGCCTTTTTAAAAATTGCACATCACTCCTTTATTACAGTGAACAAAGCAATGGCAAAAAAGGTTAATATGGTTATGCTAAAATTGATAAGACCTAGATGACAGGTTCAGGAAGCTAGGATATGATGTGGAGAGGAAATGGAACTCTATGAGACTCATTTGACCTGATAAAGAAACATTTCACTGCCACAAATCAGAGAAGGGCTTCAAAAAAAACCCCACAGTACTCCTCAACCTCTTGGAAATCAGGAAAATCTTTGGTGTGGCTTGATAACTCTGATGACTATAATGCAGGTCAGTGTAATTACAAAAGTCACTCATGAGTGACTTTTATTAACCAGTCTAGGAGAAGGTTCTTTTGTAAAATTACATGCAATAAGTAAATATTTGGGCACAATCTCAATCTCCCAGAATCCATTTCCTTTGGGTTGGAAAATGATCAAAATAAGACTTTTATGATTTCTTAAATTATCTCTTGGGTTATACTCAGCTTCTTTTACCAATGGAATGGCTATAGCCCCTGGGAGGGTTGCCCTATTGGCAGGACTGGCTCATAGGACTAACTGGAGAAATCGATTCTTTAACCTTTCACTTTTGATCCCTTTTTTACCACATCCCTATTCCAATTCCCAACTGGGTCCTTACCGAGCCAAATTACACAGGGGATGCTTTGACTGATGTAGTTTAAGGGAGGGGCTATAGGAGAGGAAGTGATTGGTTTGAAATAAGAAAGAATTGAGAAAAGAAATTATCAGTCCCCCCTCACCCCCTGCAGCTATATGCAGTGGTTAGTGCATAGAGCAGGCAGGGAAAAAATGGGAGAGGGATAGGATAAAGAGAAGGAACTGATTCATGTGTATATGGGCCAGTAGTTTTCTTTCAATTCTTGGCTTTGCCTTAGGCTGTCACAGCCTCCATGGTTTTGCCCACAGTCTTGTCATCTTCTAGAAAACACATGGGCTTGATAGATTTCACATTCTTATACAATTCATACACATGGGAATGCCAGCAGGCAGATTTAGCAACTTGATGGTTTTAGACAGACCCTCAAGATATTTGACAGTGCTATGAAAGTTACTGTAATGGGATGCAATCACAACACATCTTCCTTCCTTGATTTGAGAAATGATTTCCTCATTCCAGAAGAGTAGAACCTGAGCTATGGCATCTTTCAGGCTGTCCAGGAGAGCAGCTGGTTCTCAGGAAGAATGGGTGGTTGGACTCCTTGGAAGTTGGTGGGATATTTTAGGAGCATCACTTCCTCTTCAGCTAGACCTCATCTTGCCCAGCAGGCATCTCAGCTTTTTTTGGGACCTCTTAGAATTCTATAGAGCTTCTCTCTGAGGAACTAAACCCTAATCACAAGCAACTTCACCTGGTCAGTGGCATCTAGCACTGTTCAAAGGGTATGCATTGCTCTCTTCTGGACTGGGGTGAAGCAGATGTTGAATTCATGGTCAGCATCTCACAGCGCTTGAATGTTTGGTTGGCCTCCTCCTGCTCAGAAGAGCTCGTGTTTAGGATATACCAGTTATTGAAATGGTTCCCTCAGTTCCAGACATTCATGCCAGAATAGCATGAACTTGTAGGTAACCATGGTAGGACATGGGGTCAGGGCTCTGGGCTTCAGCTCAGGCTTAGGAAAGTCATATTGAGAGACTGACAGATGAATCCACACTAGACAATGCCTTGTTGAAATTGTGAATTATTAGCTTAAGACTGAAAAGAAAGCCAGAACAGGCATCATGTGAGTGTGTGTGTGTGTGTGTGTGTGTGTGTGTGTACACTACAAAGTTAAAGGGAGATTAACTAATGGACTAGTTAAATTCAATCTAAATAGTCAAACTGGCAAATCCAGGATTACAGGGTCTTTTTTCAGTTGTTTTGTTCTGAGCTCTTCTACTTTAGTTAATGATATGGATATTATCTATACATTTTATACTATACAGTGGAAATCCTAAAAGATGAATCATATTGATATTTATGTATTTATGTACAATCTATACTCCAGCCTTTCAAAGCATTCATGATCTTGTCTATATGGGTATACTCTCCATCATAGCAGACGTCCTTTTGTGTTGTGTAAATCTTGTCCACGCTGGGCCATAGAGACTCGGGAGAGAATTTACTTAATATGTTGGAGACTTTCCTTTAGAATCTTTTTACATTTTGCAGCTACCAGTGATGTTTTTAGGCCATCCATATGCTTGATGGTGTATAAGGACTATGAAATGGCCATTAAAGTAGTCAAAAGATTCTAGCAGCTAGGTTTGAGGCTGATGGAAATTAAAATCAGAATCTCAGGGTGAAGGTTGAATACTCTAGTAGTAACCCCATCAAGGGAAAGGTGGGACAAAGCTGGAAAGGGTGTAGGGTATATAGGTGGGAAGGAAATTGCTAGGAAGAACTGGAAAAATTACTGAGTGAAGTTTGCCATGATGATATATTATCAGCATGAACAATAATGAAGATATTCATCATCATTTTAATACATTTTAGCACTACTTCTCACCCACTTAATAGATGGTCCTGAATACTTGAGATATTTCATTCAACAAGTATTTATTAAATATCTTTTATATGTAATTTGAGAGTCGGCATGGGGTGGTGAACAGAGGGCCAGCTTTGAAGTGAGGAACCCGTGAAGTTATGAGTTCATGTCCTACCTCTCAGATATACTAGTACTGTCACCACAGGGAAGGTACTTAACCTATCAGGTTATCCAAGCAGATGTGACCTGGGATAAGTCCCTTAATCTCTTTGGGGCTCGGTTTCTTAATCTGTAAAATGAAGGGTTTAGACAAATTGATCTTCAGGGTCCCTTCCAGTTGTATATCTATGGGTCTAAGTTGTAGATCAGTTGTCACTCTTTAAAGGGACAGAGCTTCCACAGAAAGAGCTCATTATACGGATGTAATCACAGATCGTGACTACACACACACACACACACACACACACACACACACACACACACACTTACTCTTTCTCTCTCTCAAAATATGCAAAACATTATGCCAAGAGCTGGGGAAAATATAAAGATTTAATTAGAAGGGGCCCCTAGAGACACAAACAAAATGCTATTTGAGATCCAAGGAGGGAAAGATCATTCCTGTCTAGGGGATGAGGGGAGACCATAAGAGAGAGCATTTAAACTGGGTCTTAAATGATGGAAAGTACCCAGCACACTACTAGTGGTTACAACTACAAAGTTAAGACAGGTTTTACCGGGGATTATCATTAAGCTTCCTTACATTTTGTCTATTACTGTCATTATTGATTTTTAAATCACCCATCACAAAGCCTCTGGGAACACACCCAAGACAGATGTACACTTAATTGCACTGTGTAAGTCTGTGATCTTATACCCACACTCACTGATCCTTCTATAATAAATCAGGCAAATGGCGGGTGAAACAGATGGACATTGAATCATTTGGACTCCAAATGCCTAGGCTCCACATATGTACTATTTATTCCTACAAGTTAATTATCTTGGTTGGTAAAGTATATTTATTTAAAACACCTTAACTATTTAGATTACATAAGAAGTATATACAGTGGATCAGTTAGAGGATTGATTGTTGACTGGGAGATGAGAAAGGACTTTTCGTTTCTTCTTCCATATTTTCAAATGACTCAATGAGGCAAGCAAGCTCTTCTGCATGGAATTTTGTCTTCCTATTGGTAAAAGGTGAATAATAGGCACCTAACTTTTAACTCCACTGTTGTCTAGAGCATATGTACTGTTTAACCTTCTGCTGAGTCGCTCATGGTGACTATGCTTAACTTCCATGGTTCTCAGTTTCCTCATCTGTAAAATGAGAGAGTTGGACCAGATGACCTTGAAGGCCCCTTCTGATTTTTATTATACTAGTCCAAGTCACATGAAGAACTATGTTCAGTTGGATATCAATGAATGCAACAGTATTGAGATACCCATCCTGTTTCTATTTCAAAGCAGTGACACATTGGCTACATGCCCCTTGGGGAGCCAAGGCAGGAGGTTAGCAAAGCATCCTCTTCAAGGGAGAACCTTTCTGTAAAGACCTCCTGTCCTGATGCCTCATACAACACCTCCCTTGCATTTTTTCTGATGTCAGATGCATCATCCATGTGGATGTAAAAGTTACCAAGGATAAGAGCAGAAGGTGAGATGGAGCAGAAGAATGTAAGCCAAGTGCTGATGTCACTGAGAAGGGTGGAACTGATTTTGGAAGGCCCTAGGTAAACGTGGTGGGAGTTTGGAAAAGATAGGTACAAGCATTTGCAATTTCAAATGAAGAGAATCCAGGTAATGGGTCAGCTGTCTGAAAGTGGCAACAGGGAGTGAGGAACAGGTCAATAGATCTTCTTCCTTTGAATTGTGAGGAGGGGGAGAAAGAAAGATCTTCACTGGAGAGAAGCAAGGAGCACATTATCTATAGCAGGAACTGTTAGAGTTCATTGACCAACAAGGGGTCCTTAGAGAGATTTCAAGGAGACCACAATTTAAAAAAAAATAGTTTGATCATTGTAATTTGGTTTTCCTTGTGGCCCTATTTTATTTTATACATTGAAAAACATTCTTCTGGGAAGGGGTCCATAAACTTCACCAGACTTGAAAAGGAGGTCTAAGTCATAGAAAAATTAAGAACTCCTGAGCTATAGGAATACAAATCTCCTATTGAAGTAAACAGGTAGGGAGAAATGAGAAAAACATTGCTGGAGGCTGATCTTCATTGGAATGCAAGTTCTGGTGAAGGAGAAAAGAGGTGAACAGTTAGCGGGGAGGGGTAGTGATTGATTTTTTTAGTTTTTTATGAAAACAATAGGTAGATGTCTAGGATGAAAGAAACTGTTAGTTTGGAGGCAAGCACATATTTGTGGCATAAAGTATTCCAGGGGAGAATCACCTTAGTACTTGAGAGTGTTTACCAGATAGGAGGTATAGAGGTTAAGTAGAATAGTGGAAAAAGTTACTTGACATTATTGTATCAACCCGTTATGCAGAATTTCAGGGCTGTATTTCATCTGTTTTGAATGTGTTTCCATTTCTGTTTTTTCTCTTTATTCTTCCTCCTTCCCTAGCCCAGAAAGATAGCATATACAGTCAAAAAAGAGGCCCCCTGAGAGTGAAGATAACCTTATTTTGAGTCTTGCCTCTGACACATGCTGTGTGACCCTAGGCAAGTCACTTAACCTCTTTGAGTCCTAGAGGACAATGGACCTTAACACACTCATTCTGGTGGAACCTGTCAATCTTTTTCAGTATAATGTTTTTAAATATATAAAATAAAATATGTAAGATTACAAAGGAAAACTATCATATTGAGATGTTATCAAAACATGTAAAAACAACAAGTGTACAAATCCCAGGATAAAAACTACAGTTTTAGAGTTTAACAGTCTAAGTTTTAGAGAAGATGCCAGCCTATGTTGGCATAGGAAGTTTTTTCATTCAGGATTTCCCTATAGTAATTAAATCCTAGGTTCAAGTCCTATCTCCTATATACCTAGCAGGACAATTGTGCAGAAAACACTTTATAAACTTTAGAGTACTATATAAATGTGTATTAGGAAGTTCTTGTCCACTATACACAAAATACCTTCTCTAGGTATTATTCTCTTTTTACATGTAACACTGTTATCACCTGAATCCTGTCATCCTGGGTAAATGACTTTCATTCACCTAACATTCTACTCCCTTGCAGCTATATCTGGGATCTTAATCTGGGAGTATCTATCAATCATGAGGAATTATTGATACAGCTAACCCTCTGCCTACTGGCCACTCTGCTTCCTTTCTAGAGCCAGCATGTTATTTCTGAAACTCAATTTCATTCAGGAATATAGCTGAACAAGCAATTGAATTAGATTAAACAAAGAAAACTTGATAAACATCAGAATATATGAACACATACAATCAATGCACAGCATCTCACTAGTTTTCCATTCTTAACTTCCAACATACACACACACACACACACACACACACACACACACATTATAATGTTAGAGTCCAGTTTCTCTCACTTTAGCCTTTAGAATAAGAATATAAGAAATCTAAAAGTTCAATATTTTATAAAAGATATTATTTCACCCCTACTTCAGTCATGGAGCAGAGAGTCATAGTTGCCCTGGCTGTCTTTGGACCTTCTCCTTTGCTTGGTCCAGATTGAAACTCTCAGGATCCCTGAATCTGCAGTACATCATTCAAGTTTAGTAAGCCAAGAGCTAAGCTATTTCTTGATTATTCTAGCTTGAATTGTTTCTGGTCTCACTTCAGGTGCCTTCTGAGGGAAGAGGCAAACCTCTTAAACTCTTACATCCATACCTGAAGTGGGAGGGGAAAAGGCTGAAGGTAATTCTGGCTTCTTCAATTTCCCTAAACACCATTTTTCTTTATCTCTGTATCCTTCACCTCCCAAACTCCATGCTCAGTCTTATATCTGAAATCTGTGTCAGTATCCTCCAGGCACTAACCATCTTAGGAGGCAAAAGGGCAGATGAAGCCTCTATTGACATCAGAGTACTGGCAAGGGAGTAGGCTGTCCCTTATATCTAGATGAGGAAACTGAGACACAGAGAAGTTAAATAACTTGCCCAGAGTTCCATGACTATTGGTGTCAATCAACTCAACTAATGAGCATTTGTTAAGTGACTACTATGTGCTGTACACTATATAAATAAGTTATTTCTAAGTTCTAGTCCACATTGAACCCGTCAATATTCCCATATCAAGACCACTCCTCTCTTTTTACTCTTCTCTTTTTATTATTAGGAAGACTCAGTAAGCAAGCTGTGCCTTGAGCTTGGAATAACAACAATCCTTTGCACTCACCCTCTGGAGGATCACAGTCACAGAAGAATCCCAGAATTGTTTCACACCAGCATCAGGTGGTCTCTGAGTATCCTGTAGTATCCATGTTCCAGTCAAGAAGTCCTGCTATGAAGCAAACTTGTCTCATTATTGCTGTTGGGGCTATAGCTCACTGTATACTCATTGGTGTAAGTATTGATATTTGTCCATACAAACATGGGTCCCCTACTGATGGGTGAGTAGCACGCAGGTGTCTAATTTTCCTCCTTCAATGGAATAAAGAAAGCTTTTTGCTTATAACTACTGTTAGCTCTTTATTTTTGTTTTATTTTATTTAGAGTTAACTGTGGTTTTGAAAATTTGTGTGAGCTGTCAGGTTTTTATTTGTTTTTGTTTTTTTAGAGTTAACAGCAGTTGCAGAAGTTGCAGAACTTCTGTGGCTCTTTGGTCATTTGGTCAGGGTTGACAGTTGTGTCGGAAGATGGATCAGAAAGGGTTAATTCTTTCTGCCCCAAGCCCTGTGCAACCTGAATTACAATACTTATTGGAGTCCTTTGAGCTCCACTCAGTTCTCTCTTGGAAAGTAGCAGTGAGTAATTTCCCTTCTCTGATTCCTGAGCTCCCATCTTTTAGTTGAGCTCAGGTCCCTTGGAGGCTTGAAACTCTGACTGTGGCGACTGAAGGGAGAATTCATCCATCTCTTCTTGGTGAAATCTTACAGCTTCTTGGATCAGGAACCTTAGTCTTTGTTTTTGTTTCTCTTTGGTTGTAATATGGGAAACTCAGTAATTAAGAATGGATCACCAAAGAACTTTGTGACAGGTTGTATACATTTAGTCCATAGAACAGATACTTGCAAGTTTCTTAAGTAATTTGCATAAGTTGACATTGCGGGTCAACTTGGGGTTCTTTGAATTGGGTTTTAATAAATGGCTACTCAAAACCACCAAACAAGAAATCTTTTGTTTCCCTTCAGATTCCTTTCAGAAAAACTTAGATAGAATTATCCTCTCTGTGTGCCTGTCTTATTGTTTTGTCTGTGTTTGTGTCTTTTTAAAATGTAGGAAAACTTCTGTCTTGTGTTGTTTGTATATTCTCTTACCTTGAAAGATTTCTAAAAAAGAAAATACAGTCAGCCAGAAAAACTTCAAAGTTGCATAGCTAAAGAGCTTAGAACAGTGGGAAACATTAATGAACTTTCATACTTGAAAGAATTGTCCCAATAAGTAGCACTGACTCCCACTTTAGGCTTTCCCAAGGAGATTAGAGTATAAAAAAAAGAGAGAAAGAAAAATAAAAAAAAATGAAACCCTGTAAAACACTTTTTTTCTTGTAATTTCAGCTTTGGACACATTGGAATTACAGAAATAAAGTCAGACAATCAAAGTCTATAGAACTGCTGAAAACATCTTGGCAGATTTTGGAGTTTTAGAGATTTATCCTTAAGGAATTTGGAGATTTATGATATTTAAGATTATGAGAACTCCTGGTGTTAGGGATAATTTTAGGAGCTCACTACTTTCTGAAATATTTTAGTAAGTTTTGGGGTGCCACTCTGTAGAGTTTGTTTTAAGGAAATATAAGAATTAAATTCTAAAAGTTTTAAAAGTAAATGGCAAGATAAATAGCTTCATTGTTTGAGGACAATTTAGAAGTAATTCCAGAGGGAAGAAAGATAAAAAAAATAGGTTTAAATACGCAAGGTAATAAGATTAATGATTTTTATGTGAGAGAATTTGGAAATGCAATTAACCTAATTGATGTCATCTGAAATTTCGTTTCATGTTTTAAATATGTGATGTTGTTCGTCATATTATTATATTTCTAAACTCTCTTCTATTGTGAAATTTGAGAGACCCTTGTAACAGAAATGCTGTTAGACAAAATAACTTTTTAAATTGGGCTTTTAAAAGGATATGATAAAAATAGGTATTTAAAAGTGGTCAATTATTTGTTGAGGCATATTTTGTTATAAAACAGATAATAAGAATTAATGTTTACTATAATAGTGAACTTTCATTTCTTGGCTATTATGAAAATATATAGTGTAGTTTAAAGAAAAGAATTTCAACATATATTAAGGTTGAGTCAAATATCAGGCATTTGCTGTATGTCTGAAGCCCCAGGATATAGGTGGTTTTAATTTATAAGTAAAAGATAAATGAAATGTTAATGTTAAGAAAAGATATTCAGGGCTTAAGTTGTAGCTATTAAAATTTTGCTATTTGAAGTAAAACTTCTTGGGACCATAATTCACTATTGTTTTTGAGCTTTGATTACAGGAATAGTTGTCTGAATTGTCATAAACTCAATTGTAGAAAAGGGCATGTGCTACAGCCTGGGAATTGCTAACGGCAAATGTTTATGCCTGGGAAAAGTTTGGGGACGACTTTGGCCTGGCTTAAGAAAGGATCTCCCTGACTCTTCCTATTGTGCTATTTCTTTTTGGAAGAGGAAATTTTCCCACCTGGTTAATATTGAGTCTTGCTTTTAAAACCTGTGACTGAATCATTGTCTGTCCAGATTTATGCCTGAAATCAAATGGAACTAAGAGAGTTCTTTCCCCTGTTATGATATATGACACTATTATAACTATGTTCTTCTTTTTCCTTTTATAACAAATTTCTATAATCAAAAAGTTTTGTAGCTATAATACTAAATCTATTAAATAATAGAGTGTTACTGGAATACCACAGTTACTATATAAGGTGCAAATTTGAACATTTTATAATTGTCACCTATATTTGTGATCAAATTATAATAGAAGGTTGATATTCTCCCAAAGGGGAAATGATTAGACAAAGTAATAAGACAAAGGTATAATGTAAAAGTTTTCAAAATAAATGGAATAGTAAATTTTGAGAAAGCAACAGGATTAGACTTTTCTCTAAGAACTATATACACATGTATATGATTGGCTTCCAAATTTATCTAACATAGAAATTCAGACTTTGAGTATGTTTAATAATAAGTTCTCAAAACTGGATTAAGGATTTTACACATAAATTGTAATGATGGTGGTAAAGGAAGTGAAATTGTTTCCCCATTTTAAAAGTATCTATCTGATAATTTGAAAAGGCAGAAGAGTTCATCTTATGGTTGTACTCTCACAATTTTTTTTTTTTAAAGATTCTTATATTAGGTACAGGATTTAAGGTAAGGATAGAAATAGCAAATGGTATATAAATAGAAATTCTCTGAAGTTTTAAAATTGGAAAACCAAATTTGAGTGTGGAATCTCTAGATTTGGAACAAGAGAAGCAGAGTCTCCTTTAGAACAGTCCTGAGAATAAAGTCTATTGTTCAAGAAAACATTATTAGGGATCAGATGACTGCATTATGTATCTAACTCAAAATATACTGATTAAACGGATATTGAGCCTGAGTCACTAGGATAGAAAGAGTCTTGATGTTAGTTAATGTTGGTGATATTTTTTGTATTGCTTTTTATGGTTTATATTTATGTTCTCCTTGGTTACCTTGGTGTGGTGGTAATTTAAATTTTAAGATCTTTCCCATTCATTAATAGACCCATGTGACCTGGCCTGGGTCACATGGAAGTCTGAGTCACAAGAGTCTATGGTGGGAGGAAGTTGCTAAAGGGGTGGAGCAGGAAGAGGCAGAGCTAGGGCAGAGCTGAGAGGAACTTGGTCAGACTTGGAGTTGGGGAGGATAGGGAAAGCAGGCAGCTGAGGCAGCAACTAGCATGGGTAAGAGAGGTTGTTTGTGATTTTGTTTAAGGGAGCTGGTTTGTGGGAAGCCTAACAGAGGGAAGGCTTGGGAATGGTAGTGCCCCCTTCATTGTTGTTGTGTATAGATTTTTTTGTTACTAGGATGGATTTAGCTTTCTGGTGCATGAATAAGTGTTTTGGTTCTGTCTTCCATGTGGAGAATTTGTTGTATTTCCTGAGTCAGAATTGTGCCAGCATATTCATGGCCACCACAGGTGCTGTGAATATTGGATTGGGGCTACACTTGGTGACATGTGAATCTCCCTTCTCAAAACTAGTTTGTTGTGACCCCTTTAGTTCGATCTTTTACCTGATGTTAATGTAATGCCATTATTAAAATTATGATTATGAATTTATGAGAAACCTTATTGCATTGTTTGAACCTGACCCAGCATGACTGGGAAACTGGATAATCTCTATTTGCTGTTTAGAAATGCTTAACCAAGGACCTATGTTATGCTGACCAGAAACTCAGATCCCAAGACTGATACAAGGAGTTTTTCTCACAGTTTTATATCTCAAGCAACCCATATGTCTTATCTGAAAACTGTCCTTATACTGGTCAATCATTGTTTCTAAGGGTTTCTACCAGGTACTTCTGACTAATCCCACAGCTGCTTCTGGGTATGGACCCCTGGACCATCTGAAGAAAGCCCCTAATCCTGACTGAATGGCAGAACCCTCCAGGCTCCTCAAGGTTTGTCTAGTACAGACTCAGAAGCAGCTGAGATTCAGAGGAGATAGCCATCCCAAGATTCCATATGAGGCCTGAATATATTGTCCTAGCTTTTTTTCCTTCTTCCCTTTTGTTATGTGCCCAACCACCAAAACCCTGATTTCATTGTGTGTTGGCATTTTCTTCCTCTATACTCTTGGTCCTCCAATCTAGGACATACTTTCCCAACAGGTACCCTCAAGGAACCGACTTCCTCAGTTAGAAATATCATTCCATCATTGTTAAGGGGAAAGGCTCTGTCATCTTAACTCTTGCACTAAGCCCACAGCTGTCCCTCAACTCAACATCTTATCCTGGCCTAACTGTCTTTCATGGTGTCTTGGCCTCTCTTTTAATGGCCAGAATGGAAGGAGTTCTTTTAGACCCCCTCCTTTTGGCCAAAAGGGGAAAATGTGAGGTTCCCCATGCCAAGATCACCTCTCTCTTTTTAATTCTTTCTTTTTATTATCAGGAGACACCATGTTTTCCAGCACTTAGACCTAGCAAGCAATCTGTGCCTTGAGCTTGGCATGAAAACAATCCTTTGTACTTACCCTCTGGATGATTTCAGCCACAGAAAAATCCCAGAATTGTTTCACACCAGCATTAAATAGTCTATGGTCTGTAGTACCCATACTCTGGTCATGAAGCCCTGCAATGAATCAAACTTATCTCATCATTGCTGTTACACCTCCTTGTCAGGGCTATAGCTCACTGCATAGCCATTAGTATAAGTATTGAGATTTGTCCACACCTGACATGGGGCTCCTACTTGTCTGGGGGTGGGAGGTGTGGAGGAAAGAACAGCATTCATGTTCTAGTTTCCCCCCTCCAATGGAATAAAGAAAGCTTTTTGCTTATAACCACTATTAGCTCTGGTTTTATTTTGTTTTGTTTGTTTTATATTTAGAGTTAACTGTGATTTTGATAACTTGTATGAGCTGTTTTTTTTGTTTGTTTTTTTAAGAGTTAACAGTAGTTGCAGAGCTGCTGTGGCTCTTTGGTCATTTGTTCAGGGTTTACAAACCTGATACCATCTTTAGATAATATAAATGTTATTTCTATTTTATATGTAACAGAATCTTCTGATTCCAAGACCTCTTTACATTATTGCCTTTAAAAACATTGCCTCTAACAACCTGCCTAGGCTAAGCAGGAAATAATGAGATAATGTTAGGGTAGCTAGGTGATGTAGTAGATAGATTACTAGGCTTAGAGTCATGAAGACCTGAGTTCAAATATGGCCTCAGACATTTACCAACTGTCTGATCCTGGGTAAGTCATTTAACCTTGTTTACCTTGTTTTTATCATCTGTAAAAATGAACTAGAGAAAGAAATGCAAACAACTCCAATATCTTTGCCAAAAAAATCCCATATGGAGTCTTGAAGAGTTGGACACAACTGAACAACAAAATGAGAGGAAAGTGTACATAATTCTATGGCTAAAATAGCCTGTGAGTGGTCAATAGCCCTTCCTCTCCCTGTCTCACTTTGGAACCATTACATATGAATGAGTCTACATTGTTTTGAAGACATAGCACCTGGAAACCCCTAGATGATTATTCATAGAAACCCTAGGTGTGTAGCTGCTCCAAAGAAGACGTCTAACCTAGTACTATCAGGACACTTAAAACTACCCCTGATTTGTCTGTGACAAAAGACATGAGAGGAGCCTTTAGCCCAGTTAAAGGACTTTAACTTAAAAAAAAAGAAACCCAACAAGAAAAAAAGAAACGAAAAACTTGCCCAGAGACCACAAATTCTCTGAGCTGCATTAATTGATTCCTGTCTATTCCAAATTTCCCCCTTTTGTCTTCCTGTCTTCAGCTTTTATCCCCATTGATTCTCTCAGACTCTGCTTCCACCAGTGTGTGACTGATTCATCTGTGTGTAAGTAGAGTGGTGCCTGGTTTCCTGAAAATGAAAAGCGTTAGGCGACAGCTTGAAGCCCAGATGAAGCTGGCCTGGGGAAGGCTGCTGGCTCCCAGGTTTCAGGCCCACCCATCATTACTGGACCCTCTCATCCTTCCATTCCTCTGACCCAGACACAAGATAACTACAGCTTGCACTTCAAACACTCACACAAGGGAAACGTGTATGTGATGACGGGGTGACATTTGGAAAGGAACAAAATAGAACAAAATGTAGGCAGTTGTGTGAGAGAAGGATTATTTAATCCTGTTCCTGAAGGCTGGCTGGGCTCCAAAAGCAGTAGGCAGAAGACCAGTTTAGAAAAGTGAAAACTAATCTGAATAATGATGAGTGAGTTTGTGACGGTAACTGGCCGAGCAAACTCATTTATAGCCTTGTAAGTGAGGCAGTAATTGAATCTTCCTGTGAAAATGAACATGCTGCAGAAAAAGAAATCAAATTGGATTTCTCTCCCCAGTCATAGAACAACAACTCATATTTATGCCCCATGCAGTTAGATAAACAATTATATAATCAAGGGAAAATATCTCTTCCTTTTATTGCTCTGAGGGGAAAAGGACTTAATTTCATCTTGGATATTATGGGTTCCGTTTAAATTTATCCTGAGGTACATAGTCTGTGTCTGGATTAAAGGACACCCTCTGCTTTTCTGTACTTTCATAGAAGTCAGCCCCTAAAGATATGTTTGACCAGATAGGTTTGAAAATAGAATTCAAGGGTCATCTTGACTACACTACTGAAAATTCTTTTGAGAATCAATGCATTGGGCCAACCTTGACCATTAATCCCTGGAGAAAGAATCTCATTTTTTTCTTGTCTGACTGCCTGTACCTCAGGCAAGCCCGTGCTCCATGGCCCTTCCAAGCTGCATTTATTTGTTAATGACATGATTCTAACTATGGGGACAACAAAACTATTTTCAAAACAGGTCACTTTGCTAAGAATTGAGAACTACAGGGAAGATTGATGAGCTATGGAGTTAGGTTTGCTGTGGTATTTTTTATACTATTCTGGTGCCCCTAATGCCAACCTGTGTAGAAGCTGGCCTCATGTTACTGCAGCAGAGAGAGGCAGGAAGACATCATTCAACTGTATGGAGCCCCGTCATATTATAAAAAACTAGAACCAAACACTATTTGAACCCTAGGAGTGGTTTCTCCTCACTTTTCATAGTATTTCAGAGCTAAGTAGAGCAATTGTATCAGCAACTACTTAGTATAGTGACAAGCCCTATCTTTAAACAACACACACACACACACACACACACACACACACACACATACATAATTGTGATTAGGAAAAATAATGTAGGCTCCACAGCCTTGAAACTAAAAATTAAAGATGATTAAAGGTGGGTGGGGTTATCGCAACTCATGTGGCAGATAGACCAAGGATTTGGTTTCCTGGAAAGTGAAACTTTACTGCTGAGATTACCTAGAAGTGATTCCAGATGCTCAGTAAAACAAAGGAGATTAACGAGGCTTCTGTACTGACCCAGGAATATCAGAGGAAGCATAGAAATCAGTAACAAACTTTATGTTTCGAGAAGGGATGGTACTGGATAGGGGCCGACCACCTACAGCATGTAGGCCAAAGAAGGCATATGTGACAGAATGGTGACTATTTCAAAATACCTCCCGCACCCATCCAAATACCTCCAAAGGTTTTCTTGTGCCAGTCTTTGCAGTCCCCCCTGCCTGGTACCATATTCCTTCTTCAGATCTTACATATTCACACCTGTGCCAGATACCTGACCTCCAGTGGGTACACTGGCACATTACCTGGTCCTTTCTTAAGAGCTGGCACTTCCCTACATGACAGAACAGGATTTGGAAATTTGGCACTTTTGATTTTGAAAGATTGCTGATGGTTAGCACTGGAAATGGGCAGCTGAAGGGAGCAGAATAACTAGGGACAATATTGGTGGGGTTGGACAGTTAGAGAGGCTTATTACCAGAAGCTTGTTCATGAGGTGATGGAATTTTTTAGGGCAGAGTAGCTCATGAAAATGACCTTTAAAATAAGGGGAAAGTACAGTATGGCATGGGAGTGAGTGGGGGGGGGCGGTGAATGACTGTCCTCAGAGTGAAGAATGCTTGATTTAAAGTCCTGTCTCTGCCATATATTCTGTGACCATGGCCAAGATCCATAACCTCTCAGCGTCCAAAGCAGCTAAGTCCAAAAGGAATTGGTGATAAGAATTTCCACAGAAGTTCCCTGTGCTGATAAAATCCTGGCGAAAAGGGGAAAAAATAAATATGGAAAGATTGTGATCAAGGTCAGTGGAAGGAGTCCTGATATCAGGAGCCTTTTGAAGTATTAAAGAATATCCATATGTGTGTATCTTTCTATCTACAGTATGTCCCTAAAGTCTTAGGGTACTTTTAAATTTTAATAGTTGAAAAAGTACAAAGACTTTTGGAACTCTCTATGTATACTTATATATGTTTATAGGGCTACACACATTCCATCATAGGAAAAAGCCATCTTTCTATTCATTTCTTTTTTTCCATAGAAGAAAGCTTGAGCAATTTAATTTTTTTCTGTTGGTCTCCCCACTTTCCTACATTCCCTTCATTCATCACTTACTCTACTTTCAAAAGACTCAATGCTGCTTCTCTGCAAAAGAGAAATACCTTCATAAACTTTAATCTATTTTCTCAGCTTCCTCCTCATACACCCCCTCTAAAATCATTCCACATACTGATTGCAGATCCTCCACTAGCCTCCTCCACAGAACTTCCTAGAACAAATGAACACATGCAACCTTTATTTTTTTCTTTTTTTTGAGCCAGGTGGGAACATATAAAACTACCAGTAAAAGAGAAAAAAAAATTATTCTGAAGGAAGAGTTTTTGAACTAAGATAGTTAACTCATGTTAGACAAAAATGATTACTCAGCTGAGTAGAAATATTTAGATCATAAACTACATAAATTATTATATTTCTACAAACAGAAAACCCCTAGCAGGTATATTATAAAATCATGTTATTATGATTTTGTGTTTGTGTTGCTAGAAATGCATTGACAAGTAGCTTCGAATGTACATGATACATACCCATTATTACATAGAGACAGCTTGTATCATATAATGAACATTTTGAGTGGGAGTTAGGAGAGCTGAGTTCTGGACTTGGCTTCACTATTTCCTAGTTATGTGATCCTGAGTAAGTAATTTAACTTCCTTTTTGTTTGAAAATCAGAAATAACATCTGTTTTCACTATCTCACAGGACAAAGATCAAAAAAGTCAATGGATGGGAAATTCTTTTTAAATATAAAAGCATGATATAAGCATTAGATGTTATTATTATGTGCAAACATATATGTACATATATGACATTTTACTCTTGTATGTAGGTAGATAGTAGTAGATCAAGGGCTAGCCTTGAAACAATCATGAGCAAATCATGTAACTCAGGCACCTTAGGCAACACTTTGGAAAATGATAATTCACAGAGGAGTTGCTGATCTGAATTATTTGAAGAAATTTGTTCACTAGAAGTTATCCATGTTAGTGAAATCACAAGTCTAGACCCCTACTCCCCCTAAACTCTGTCATATATAAACTTAGTCCAGCTGTATATTTGTATGCACATGTGTATATATAAAATACTCTCACCTATGGCTCCAAGAAGCTGTAGCATGTGCAGCAGCCACACCTGGATAAGATTGTCTTGGTAGATGGACTAAACCAGGTTAAGGGTAACTGAGGTCTCAAATTCCTTGGTGATGTAGGGGGATTTTTACCCCAAGCAGGTGAAGACTTCTCCCAATAGAATGGGTAGATGGAACATTTGTTCCAATGGCCATGAAGCCAGTAGAAGCAAGCATTGTGGAGAGCTTAGAGCTTGACCAGATGTTGAAGATGCCAAGGTCATCCACTGCATCCTGTACTATCATGTGTCATCTTGACTTTCGTCTTGTCATTGGACTTCAGTTAACTCTGGAAGAGAAAGGGAAGCTGAAGACTTTGTACAACTTTGCTTCACTGAAATCCAATTCACTCAAAAGTCATCACTCTATTGGTCCTCTTTAAAAATGGACGAAAAACAATTGCGCGCACACACACAAATAATTCCCTAAATGAATATGTAGTTCATAATAAATGTTTATAAGTCTACTTTGCATAATTTCAAGTTGTTTTTAGCATAAAAAAATTAGCACTCTTTGGAGAATCCAACCACCTCTTCCAGAATGCTTTGATTGAGTCAGTGCTTAACAGATACACATATACCCAAATATGCATACTCACGTACATACACATATACACGCATATAGATACAAATGTATACACACATTCACAGATACATCTCTGGCAATAAAAACTGGCTTAATATTTTATGAGTTTTTAAATATACCTACCTCTCAAAAACATATTTGTGGATTATCTAGGGCAGATTTTAAATCTCAATTTGGGTTATCTCTGCCACCAGTCATTCTCTGAAGCTCTTCTACATCCAATTAATATGTTTGGGGAATCCAAACAAATTTTATTATTGATCTAAGCAAAGAGAAATTTGGATTTGATAGGTCTGACAACTTTAAACACACACACACACACACACATATGCACGCACAGTTTATTCTCAAACAAAGGAGAAATGGTTTTAGATTATCACTTGTTTTATGCCATCTGTTTCTTTAACTTCCTCTGAGGGTATCAAGAATTGATAATAAAATCAAAGTTTCAAGAGACAATCACATTAGGTCACCAATTAGTCAACAATCATTAATTAATTAAGTGCCTTCTATGATAGGGTGCTATGCTACCTAAGAACTGAGCTACCAAAAAAAGACAACAGATGGTCCCTGCCCTCAAGGAACTTATACTCTAAAGGTCCCAGAGTCTCTTGGATATGTAGTCTATTCCAACAAGTACTTATTGAGCATTTGTAAACACTGTTTTAAGCGTGTATAAAGTGCAAGAGAGCCAGCTGTAAAGAATACAGTCCCTTCCCTCAGACAGTTTATATTTTCATTGAAGAAATAATATAAACATCCACAAAACTAGTATTTGTTACAAGCTAGTATATGTTAAGTGCCCAATGTCTATAGGTACAAGTGTGCTTCAGTAATTCAGTGAGAAATATCTGTGGGCTTGGTAGTTTGCAAAAAACCAAACCAAAACACAAGACAGTTCTTAACCTTTTTCCACATTATGGATGCCTCTGGCAGTCTGTGAAATATATAGATCTCTTCTCAGAATAATGTTAAGTAAATTAAAGTGAATATTAAATTTCAGCTAGACATAAACAAAAATAAATACATAATCTTTCCCATCAAGTCCATGGGCCCTCTGAATTCTATGGGGACTCCTTTAGGGTTCATGGACCCCAGATTATCAATCCCAGCTCTAAAAGCCATAGCAAACTGATCTTTAACCAGATAGATCTCAGAAAAGCAGGGATCCAAGGCATTGTAACAGAAAGTATATCAGTTTACTTAATCCTTAAAAAGCCTGCCTCTAAGTTATTGCTGATCTCTCTGTGGTGTGACAGGCCAGTGCCAAGAGAGATGTACTCTTTGAGATAAGGCATAAACACTAGAACTATGGAATGTCTTACTGAGAACCATGATAAGTCGTGTCGAAGTGAGTCATTAAAATTACAGCAGAAGAGATTTAATAGCAACTACAGAAAAGGCGAGATAAAAAGTTTTATTGAGACAATTAAATAAACTTCATGGTGAAGATGGAAAAGGAAGACAGAGCAGTACAGAACTCATAACCAGTGAGAGTAAGACACATCACAAATTCTCACTGGCTGAGCAAGTTTCCAGGTCAGACACAATATTGAACTGTTTGAAAAAAATCTCTCTATAGTAATTAACCTTCTTCTAAACCCATCCATTTAGCAGTTTTGACACAATTAATAAATATGGAACAACACTTCCTTGGCCAAGAGAATCAGAATATTGGAGCTAAATTCACGTGGGAACAATTGATCATTGTCATCAGTAACAACGACAAACATTTATTAAACCGCTTCTATGTATAAGTAGCCATGCAAGGTGCTGAGGATTAAAAGAGGAATTAGACATGATCCCTAACCTCAAAGGAGCCATCTAAAAGGGGACATGGAACATGTACATGAAGAGATAACAAGTATCCTCCTGGCCCCTACCCTTACGATAATTTTAGCTCAATCAGTGTTTCCTTACAGGAACAAGTTTTCTTGGATTACAGACATAACCAGGGATTCTGAACAAGTATTAAATGAATTCAATAGTGGATAAAGACTTCTACTTAAGTAAAGTAATAATATTAACTACTCTTTTAGGTAGTATTTTCTACACAATAACCCTGTGAGGTAGATATTGTAAATGCAATTGTCTCCATTCTGTGGATGAAGAAGTTAAGTAGGTTAGATTTATCCGAGGTCAAATAATTATAACATGTCAGAACTCAAATGTGAACCCTGGTCTTTTCTAACTCCCAGATTTAGAAATTCTTTATATTCTCCCATTCTTTTTCCCTAAGTAAAAATTCTGCCTCCCTGGATGACCTGGGGACCATTAAAAATCATTCTGATATATTCTCTGATGCTTTAACAAAGTGTAAGGAGTGAGGAATATGGTCATAGGAATCCCTGATTAATTTAATGAGTTCCTCAATGCACCTAATAAGACTATAGAACCTTTGTTTGGAGGCATCTGAGGGACACCACATCTGTGGAATGTAGGTGTGTTCACTGACACTTTTGTTGGCTGGATTAAAAAAAAAACTCTAGATCATTTACCGGTTATGAATCCAGAAATCTTTACTTTCTGAGGATATATTTCTCTCCATCATTTATAAAAGTCAGTTGACAGATTATCTCTTTTCTCCTGTTCTCCTCTCTCTCCTTAGCTAACTCCTTTGCTCTTTCCCTCTACCCATTCTTCTTTCCTTCCCTCTGCTTCCCTTTTCTGTAACCTCTTTTTGTCTTCACCCTTGCACCTTTCTTCCTAGATGAAGCCACAGTGCCTAGTATTATATAAATACTTATTGCCTTTTCTTCTAGAGTTGGGAAGCAGGAAGATGGAAGTGGGAGTAGGAGGAGGAAGAGATCTCTCTTTTTGCTCCCAACACCACCAAGTTTAGCCTTGAGGCTAAATCCTATATGCTCTGAAAGGAGAGTTTCTACAACCTAGGGACTAATGAACAATTTCCACCTCAATAGTAGAGGTCACATCCCCCTAACCCAAGAGAAGTCAGGTAGAAGTCAGGGCACCAAGAAAATTTCTGCAGAAGTGCACAGCAGAGATAATGTTCACAAACCCCAACCTATTGTGTGGAGTTGGGGAATTTTGAATTTATTAGGCATCATGAACTAATAATCTACCCTGAGCCTAGAAAGGAGATTTCCTGGGCTACACAGGCTTTGAAGTGTTGCCTCATAAGTGATCTTAGGTTTGTCAGTTCCCAAATTTAAGGGTTCGTGGACAGTTGTATGGTTGTTGTTCTTCATGCTTGAGGAAGACTAAAATCGCATCACTGTGCTGGGACAAGGTACGGTATATTTGATTGCCACTGATCAGACCAATATGAGCTCATCAGGCTCTTCCACAAGTCAGGCAAAAATAGTCCTAATGAACAATTGGAGTAAAGATGTCTCACAATTTGCAAATCTCATGTTTCTTTTGAACTACTGAAATTCTGCTTTGCTTACAGAGCACAGCATCTTCTTTGATGTGGGCATGTCATGCTGGGTGGTCCTGTGCCAGTGTCTCCCATGTTTCACAATTGATTCCAAAGTTCTTTAGAGAGGAATTGTGAAAGCATCCTTGTATCCTTTCTTCTGACCTCCATATAAGCGCCTGCCTTGTGTGAGTTCTTGGCACAACACTACCATCTTTTAGCAAACATCCTTTTGGCATTCAAACAATTTGACCAGCCCTTCAGAGTTGTCCTCTCTGTAGCAGAGTTTGAATGCTTAGCAGTTCAGCTCAAGGAAGGACCTTAGTGTCCAGTACCTTATCTTGACAGATGATCTTCAGAATCTTCCAAATAAGTCCAATAGGAAGGAAGTTGTAATGGTAATTTCAGGTTAATGATGGGTGGGGGAAAGAGTTAAAGATCTTCTCTGCCCATTAGTAAGCCTCAAGTACTTTCTGTTAATTTTCTAATGGAACCACTTGTTCTCAAGAGTTGTGATGCCCTCTGACTCTGAAAAATGTCTAAGTACTCTGAGGTGAGGTTTTACTTTGGAATTTTCTTATTGGAAGTGTATTTTGGCCAGATGAGACTCTGGGCAGCTGTTAAGCAGCCCCCTGACTTTGAAAAACCAGATGTTGGTGCTTCTCTCTCTGGTAACTATGTATGTATGATCAGGCAGTTGCATCTGTCTGTTGATCTGTGATGTATGTACTGCTTATGGTCAGGCAGCTGGAAGCCCTGTTGATTATGATTTCTTTCTATTTTCTCTGAAGTTTAGGGTGCTGACTTTTCCCCCTGAACTAAGTGAGTGATGTATGTGCCTGATTAAAGTGATTGTTGACCCCTCAAAAGTTGCTTTTCTTCAGATCAAAGAACCTGCACAGCAGGCCCTCCTCTGTATGTCAGGATCCTTGCTTTTATGTAAGTAGCCTTCAAAGTATGTTTACCTTTTGAGCCGAATATAAATAATAGAATGATACTACAAGTCTTGGGAGGAGGGACTACAGAAGATTTTATAAGAAAGAGGGGCTTATTAGAATGTCAGAGGATTGCTGAGAGGGCAGCCCAAGTTCAATTTTCTTCTGAAGTGAGCTAATGAGCTAATTGAGTATTGTATAGAATTCTGTATTTGTTCATGTGCTCATGTGAGTCCTTTGTATCTTTAGATTTACATGTACCATTTTGAGTGTTTATATGGCATCCAGGGAGCTTCTTCATTCCCACTTGGAGAAAACTTAGATACAAGCTCTACATAAGATTTACTATAGATATTTTCTGGAAGAACTCCAGATGTTGGCCGTGAGCAAAAGACAAAAGAAGCTCTGGGCTGGGCTCCTAGGATGCAACCCAGTTGGTCTGAACCCTATGTCTTGGGTGAAGAAAGCACAAGAATGGATGAATTGGTCAAGGAGAAGAGGAGGCTCAAGGATACAACTTTTCACGGTAATAGAATTGCCACTTAAAAGGAATTTTAGAATTCATCTAATCCAATAAGAGTTGAATGAAAAATCTCTTTTACCCAAAATTCAACAAGTAGCCATCCAGATTCATCATCCAGATTTTGCTTGAATATACATTTATGCAAGTGTTAGTTTGTAATTCAGTTCAATAAATATTTATTTATAAAAGACCTACTATATGTCCGGCACCATGCCAAATGTTGGGGATAAATATAATAAAAATACAGTCTCTGACCTCAAGGAACTTATAATGGAGAAAGAAAACACACTGAAGGAATCTGAAAGGTAAGGATCAGTAGGGGACAGATGGGAGGTACCCAGAATTGAAACCAAGGAAAGCCACTGAAAGGGAAATGGAGAGTTACCTGGAAAGTTCTGAGCCTCCATATATATATATATATATATATATATATTAAGGAAGGCTTTGGGAGTTTACTATTCTGCCCTTTAGCAGGAGTTGCACATCAAAAACTCAGTCAATCTGCATAGTGTTGAGATTCCAGGTGGAATATGACCCATGGAGTTGAAACCAAGCAGAATTTTTTGCTTGAAGCTTAGTAGTTTTTATTATCAGATCTTGAATCTATTCTTTTGTTTTTGCCTGCACACAACTTCCCTTGTCTTGACAACAGTTGTTCATTGCTTGTACATCTTCATTTATAGTTTCAAACTTCTCTTTTACTTCCTTCAATATGCTCACAAATTTTTGTTGTTGGTTAAACTTCTGTGTTCAATATCTCCATGGAAATTTCTTTGGGTATGTAAACTATTTTCCACAAAGAAAGCTGAAAGTGACTTGAGAGCCTCTAGCATCTTTTTCTCCTTGTCTGGTTATGTTTTCAGAATCTTACACAGCTTCTGTGATGGCAGGACCAGGGAGGTGTGAACTTTACCATTCTATGGGTCTACCCGGCAGGGCCATAGAATGGTAAAGTTGACACCTCCCTGGTTCTGTCCAGTCTATTCATTGTCTAGTGAATTCATTACATTCCTAACCAATTTCCCCATTCTTATCTGTTTTTTTAATCAAATATTATACTTTAGATCTCAAAGGGAGCACACAGATCTTCTGCAAATTACTAATTTTACAAATGAGGAAGTTGAGACCCAGATAGGTCAAGTGAATTATTTGGAACAGAAGTAGACTCATTCCTGATCCAGTGTATTCCCTATGATATATACCAAGCCATCTTCTGTTTCTGAAAGATTACCATATTCCATAATAAGAATGGCAATTATTAACACCCTAATTGATTTATTATATGCTATGACTTTCAGGTTTGTGTAGGCCTGGGTACATAGGAGCTATAGTCTTCACTGTGTCACCATGAAATACAGGGGATTCAAATTACATAGATCACTTTTCACACCCCTAAAAATGTTGCCATCCATAAAAGAATTAGACACAGCATGTTTTTTTCTTTTTCAGAATGACTAGGAGAGGGATTTCACATAGCTCATTATCCTACCAGACTTTTAGTCTCAAAGTAAAGTTTCTAAATCTATAGACGACAGAAAATTCTATTTTAATGACAGGGCAACTGTAAATAGAACACAAAGTGAGAGACACTAAGCTCTCATGGACATATCCAAAGCCTCTAAGAATATAAGAATTCATCTCTAAACCCAGACTGATTTCCTCATGTTACCTTGGGAAAGCCAAGTGATAGAGGGGAAAGAATACTAGACTTGTGGTCATGAAGACCTGGGCTTCAATTCCACTTCTGACACTTACTGTGTGATACTGGACTAGGTAGATGACCTCTCTGGGCCTTGCTTTTCTCATCTATCAATATCAGGTGCTATTCTAATTACTGTAAATATCAAGGAAAGGCAAAAATAATTCCTCCCTTCAAGGATGGGAGAGACAATACAACACAAAGATTTCTACATAAAACATGTATAGAGGTGAATGAAAGAAAACAGGGTGAAGGGAGGAAGAGAAGGGAAACAGAGCAAAAGGGGCCATGAAAGGGAATAATAATACACAGCATTTATCTCATAAGGATATTACAATGACAGTTACAATTATTGTTTGATTCTATATTGCATATTTATCTCTAAAATTGGTGTAGTAATATCTTCTTCCAGCTACAACAAGGTAGTTCAGTAGATAGAATACCAGTCCTGGGGCCAGGAGTATCTGAGTTCAAGTCTGGCTTCTGTAAGCCAAAGCAAGGTGGGATTTTTGTTCTTTTCTTTTTGGAGTTCAGTTTCCCAGGCTCAGGCTAAATTGTGAGCGTCTGAGGGATTGATCTCCTTTGAACCCTGATAATTCACAGCTGTGCTGAGCCAATTAGGCACCAACTATGTGGACTTTCAAGCCAATCAGACACTGAGTCTTTGCTACATATGCTAGGATGTTGGCATTTTGCTTTGAGGATTCACTTGTGAGGAGTTTTTGATTCTCTGGAGGGATTCTGAGTAGCCATTGCTAACCCATTCCCCCCCCCCCCCACCACACTCAGATGTTGTTGGTGCTCCCCAATCTGATGGTGTATGTTGGTGGTTGTATTACTTTGTTCAGATAATTGGAGCCCTGTCTGTTGATCTTTGTGCTAATTTCTCTGCTTGTATTTTCTCCATGATCAGGGTGTTGACCTTTCCCATGAACTAGTGAATGACTTACATAGGTTTAATTAAAGAAAGATTGTTAACCCCTCTGAAGGTGCTTTTCCTTTATAAAGCAGATCAAAGAAGCTGTGCTAGGATGTGCTAGGGTGCTTGCTATTACAGCCTCAGACCCCTATTAGCTCTGTGACTGTGGGCAAGTTATTTAACTTCTGCTTCCTCAACAGTAAAATGGTCATAATGATAGTATCCACTTCTCAAAGTTGTTGTGAATTTCAAATGAGATAATACTTTTCAAGTGTCTGGCATATAGTAGGCACTTAATAAATTCTTCTTCCTTCCTAGAAATTTTGTATTGGTGGATCATCAGCAATGTACTTGTTATTCAGAAGTTTTGCACAGGAATTAAAATCAGAATGCCTAAGTTCTCTTTCCAGCTCTGCTTTTTACTTCCTTTAAGATGATGAACAAAGTCATTTCAGTTTTCTTACTTCAGTTTCTCCATCTACAAACAATTGTGTGTTAGAATAGATGTTCATTTAGACACTCCCAACTCTAAATGCTATGATTATTTTGTGCTCTTTCTACATTTTAGATTATAAATTCCTTAAGGGTAGGGAATATGTTTTACGTCTTTATAAACCCACTGCTTAGCACACTGCCTGTTATGTGATAGGTGCTTAATAAATGTTTATTGATGAATTGATTTGGGAAGAAAATGGAAAAAGCCATAGTGCCCTTTCAGCCCTGAGTAAGGGGTTGACTGTCTTGGTTTTAGGAAATATTATGCATCCTTATGCTCCCTTATATCCTGGGAGCAGAGAGGAGGTTAGAGCTGCTGTCCTAAGTACTATGGAAGAGGTCACATTGGAATTTAGTAAACTCTGATTACAGGATAAGAATTGCACACCATACTGTGTCTAGCATAGAACAGGAAACAATAAATGTTAGTCAAATTTAGTAGCATTGCTGAATTGAAGAAAATTAATTGAAAACAAAAGTGCATCAGTAGTTTTTCTGACCTTATTGTTCAGGATAGCCTTCCAACCTCAGGATTCCAATGAACATTTATGAATGGATCTCGCATGGTAAATTCATTGCCCAAAATATTTACTCTTTGGGGTTCTCTAGTTACTTTGGTGGAACATATACATTCTGTATATGTTCTGTTGGTACAGATATTTTTTTTGGAAACAATGAGTAGTATTATAGTATGAGTCAATGTAATTTACATAAACCTACTTTATAGCTATGAAGATAGGTATTCTTGTAGTTCTTTCTTAAGAACATAGCATTTCAGTAATCAAGCCAACATCTTATGCCTCATGGTTCATGGTCAATAAAACCATGGTCAATAAACACAGGAAAGCACAAGGAAGAAAAATTATAGTTATATCCCCCAAACTCCATGTGCAGAACAAATAAAGCCTAAATTCTGAATAAAATTTTAGAGGCAAAAAGCCTCTAAAGCAGATGATGTTTGTTATGGCCATAATTTCCAATAGAATATGTTATCTTATCTTTTTTTTGTGATTTTTTTCTGACATACAATCCCTCTTCCTTGCTTGCTTGAAGTCTGAAAGCAAACCAAAATATTTCTTCTTCAAAAATGTACTTTTTGTGTATTGTTGTAGATATTAGTAGTCTAATATTTTATTACTTTGTATTATCTTACATAACCATGAGTAATCATGCTGCATCATAGCAGTTTAATGAGACAATTGTGGGGGCAGATTACTACATAGCTTTTTCTAACTGAAGCATACTACAGCATTTGTGCCACTAAGTACATGTCCATATACAGTATGACCACTTGATAAATGCTTCCATTGGACTAGAACCCAAAAGGTTGTTTCTTGTTCCCCAAGATTATGCACTGTCTGAGAAACCCAGCCTGCGCTCTGACTCCAGCATTCTTATGGCTCTCTCTCTTGATCTTTTGAAACTCAAGGTCAGAGGCTCTACCTTTGTAGGGTCATGTAGATCCCTCAAGAATGCTAAGTCAAGGAGACTCTAGCTGAAATGGATAGACCTTTTAGCATGCCTTTGTAGCCAAAGAACCTGCTCTTCAATATGTTTTGGATGACCAGAACCAGCTGGAGAATGTTATGACTTCCTTGGCAATCTCTGTCCAAGGTAATACCCTCACTATTCTCCCAGATGCAGTCCTCTAGAATTCTGCATGTGTGAATGCTGTCTGAAGGACAATTCTGGGCATGGAACAAGCCCCTATTATATCCTTATGCCACAGTTTGTTTAGCCATTTCCTAGTTGTTAGGTTCTGCATTAGAGTCTACTTCTTTTCTTCTCTTTTTCCTTTTGATTTCTTCTAAAGATGAGGAAATGTTTTGTATGACTATTCCTTCCCCACTATTATCCACCTTCTTAATGCCCTCTCTCATCCTTGCCAATTTCCTGTTGAATCTGACCAAACTCTATTTATGAATGTGTGTGTGTGTGTGTGTGTGTGTGTGTGTGTGTGTGTGTGTGTGTGCCTGTCCAATTCCCATTTTAGTTTTTCAGGTAAGATGAAATTCATCAGATTCCTGTTTTTCCAACCCTTTTCTCCATATCTACATACTCTTCATTCACCTCAAGTAAAGGGAACAGCATGTCTTACCTCTTTATTCCTCATTGAGTCTTTTAATATGTAATAAAAGTAAATTCTTATTACTAATGGTATGTGAAACCTTTTGCAGGGTTAGAATTTGGTAGGAATAATAAAACTGTAGAACAAGGATGAGGTGACCTCTTTCAATCAAAGATACCTCTTTGGATCCAGTGGCTATCTGTTGTCTTTGACAAGAGACCCCAGGACTCTTGTGCCTTTGAAACTGAAACCTGATAAGTAAAGTTTAAAATTGCAACATCTGCAACATTTTGCAACATCTATCAGAATCTATGCAGTCATAACATCCAATTTCATCTCCTTTTTTGTGTTCATGTTTGGTATATGAATAAATGACCAGGATCTTGTATTTAAGCTAAACTTCCCCATTCAAAGAAATGTGTTGGTAGATCAACACATATAATTTTAGCTAATTTCCCCAGATTAATAAGCATATTTAAACCACATGTATCAAAAAAAATCTACTTCTGTTTTAAAGAGAAATCTTTCCATTACAAATGTGCCTACATACATGTGTGTATAGTTTATTGAATTGAGCATATCCTACCAAGATGAATCTGCCAAAATTAGAGAGATTTTGGAGTAGAGATTATTTTTGTTAGTGAATTTGTAGATATCCTTAGAAGAATTTGAACAGTTTGGATTAAACAGGAACCATGCAAATAAAAGAGAATCTTCTATATTAAGTAAACCACAAAAAGGCAATATTTCCAACTTGAAAGTCAACAGCCTTTTCCGAACCAAATTATACCACAACACAATATTATGATGAGTTTCTATGGCAAAATTAATAAGGATTAGTGAATTAACCAAGAATTCAATTCACCCATATTCAACAACCACATGGTGTCTGGTTTTGTACAAAGGTGCTATGTACTCTTTTACTCATTCACATAACATTTATTAAGAGTACTGTGTGACGGAAATGTTCTAGGCACTGATATATAGATAAATATAAAATAGTCCCTGAATTTGAGGAGCTAATAGAGCATAGTAAGACCTATTAGACCAATAGGTCTAAAAAAAGGTAGAATGAACAAATAAAGCATTTATTGGGATGTTCCAGTGTGCAAAGTACTGTGCTAAGCACTGGAGTTACAAACAGAAAAACCATCCCTGCCCTCAAGAAGCTCACACTTGAATAGAGAAGAGAGCACATATAGAAAATTTCAGCTGCAAACCAGATGTCCTATGGTTCTTAGGGTGCAGCAGCAAAGCAGATGGTAATCATTCTTCTTTAATGTCACTTACACCAATAAAATCATAAAAATTTATGGTGCTGAGCCACTTTACATTGTCAAAGACTTTGGTGACAAGAACTTTCTTTTCTTGGCCTTTAAGAGATGACATTACTTTAGCACCTGTAGTAGCAGTTGGCAGGCTATATCTCCATAGGGGTTACTTTGCAGGATGATGATTTATGGGCACTGGCCTATTTCCAAGCATTTTTATTCCAAAGGCTCCTGGGTTCAGGGTCCTGTGCTGTCTCCATCAGAGGCTGAGGGAAGATGATGTATAAGAGGGTGGTTGTGGTTGGATTTGTCTGGCAAGTTAAATTGCCTCCTATCTCTAGAGTGCCTTGCTGCTTCTGCTAGAATATTATATATGAATAAAGAAGATAGGGAAGAGTACTTGTGATAGCTCAGTAAAAAGAGACACTATCTTCAGCTGGAAGCACTAAGGGAAATTTAACGGAGGGAGTGCCATTTGATTTAGGTAGGATTTCAACAGACAAAGAAGTAGGAAAAGAATGTTCATAGGGAACAATGTAAGAGAAGGTGAAGTGGAAAAGAAATAAGGTGCATATCTGGGTTAGTGACACATAGATTGGCTCAAGCAGAGAACTCATCTGCACAACTTATGATACTACCTATAGAGAGCCCTATATGTTGTTCCAAGGATATTGAATGTTATTTTTTAGATGGAGCAGGAAGAGAATTTTAGAGCACTGAAGTTATGTGATCAGATCTGAAGATTAGGAAAACTGATGTGATGATGGCAAGTGGTATAGATTGGAAGAGAGAAAGAGACTGAATGTGGATTTGGAGGCAGTTTCTTACACTACAGAATGAGGGTCTAGATTGAAGTAGGATCATGCTGGTGATTAAAAATAATCAGATAGATGAAGGAATAGAGATGGAATGGATAGGAATTAATAACTTATTTGATTTGAGGGACAAAGGAGAGAAAAGAACAAAAGACAATATCAATGTTTTAAGTGTGGATAGCTGAGAGAATGGTAGTGTTATTAGATTATTATTTTTGCTGTTGCTATTGTTAGTATTATAGAGAACTCTATTATTACAGAGTTTTATTAATTCCATATGTTAAAGAAAGGTAGGTGAGTATATCTCTTTTAAGTGGCTACAAGCAGTTGAGAACATTTTCTTCTGCCAGTCTTACCTTAGCTAAACCTCCTCTTTTCTCTTAATGATCATTGTACCCATCAAAAAGTGGAAGAAACAAGAGATAATTCTATACATGATAGGATTCTCATTAGCAGGGGAAAAACTGTTTGCTAGGTGGATATTATGGGATTTGTGGCAGAAAATTATGATTTTTTTCCCTAGTATTTGTGATAACAAAGACGAAGAAAGTGAAGCATAGTCTGATAAACAACCTAGATTGAGGGAGAGCAGATCTCAAAAGTTTTAGAAGAGGGATAGCCGGGATCCCCTAGACTAAAATTCTACAGAAGAAGTCACCTCCAGAGGGACAGAAGAACTCTCAAAAATGAAATAGGAAATCAAAAAATAGGAAAAAAATTCCCATCAGAGGGAAATTATACACACATATACATATATACACATATATGTATATAAGTACACACACACACACACACACACACACACACACACACACACACACACATATATATATATATATATATATATATATATATATATATATATATATATATATACGTATATATAGCATCCAATATAAATGCACAGGGAACTTACCAACCAACTTAGATTTTAAAAGATCTACTCCTCCTCAAATCACTATTAGCATCACTGCTGCTGCTACTGCTACTACTAAATACCTAGAATTTATACAGCACTTTAAGATTTGCAAAGTGCCTTACGGATATTATCTCATTTTATCTTGGAGATAGATACAATGTTTATCCCCAGTTTTTACAGATGAGGAAATTGAGGTAGACAGAAATCAAATGGGTCACATAACTAATAAGTGGTTAAAGTCAGATTTAAACTCAGATCTTCCCAATTTCAGGTCCTGTTCTTTATTCATTGTACCACCAAGAATTCTGAACAGAGGATGGAAACAAAGGCAAACAACTGAACATAATATAACAAAAGCACATTCCTGTAAAAAGAATATTAGCAGGGGCGGAGCCAAGATGGTGGAGTAGAAAGACTCACATATGCTAGCTCCGAACCCACAGCCCATAATTACCTATAAAAAGAACTCCCAATAAATTCTGGAACAGTAGAAGCTGTGTAGCAACAGGTTGAAGGAGATTTCCATTCCAGAGAGCCCTGAAAAATCGATTCCAAAGGTCCATTGCACACGGGAAGGGAGCCGAGCCCAGCCCTGCCTTGGCCACGCAACCAGATCTGAACAGGCTTCAGGGATGGAATCTACAGTGGCCACGAAAGTCCCTCCACCCATAGACGCACAGGTCAGTGAGAGAGACGTCTGGACGGGCTGAGAGGACAGTGGGGTGACTTGGGCCCCTCGGAAGGCAGCGGCAGAGGCAGCGGGCGGCCAGAGGCTCCCAGAGCAGGCAGGAGCTTGGCAGGAGCTCCATTACTGAAGGTCTCCACCTTCAAGGTCTCCACCCCCTGAGGGAACTGAACCTCGTAGGTGACCCTGCCCCCACCTGAGCACCAGAACTTAAGGTCCCATTGAATAGCAGCCAGGCCTGCTGCTGAAAGCCCTGAGGCTGGGGAGCAGCATTTGAATCTCAGACCCCAAGCACTAGCTGGGCAGATCTGGGCGGGGGTGGAGAGGAATCTCAGAAGTCAAGTAACTGGCTGGGAAAATGCCCAGAAAAGGAAAAAAAAACAAGACCATAGAAGGTTACTTTCTTGTTGACCAGATGATTCTGCCCTTCCTCTTTGACGAGGAAGAACAATGCTTACCATCAGGTAAAGACATAGGAGTCAAAGCCTCTGTATCCCAAATATCTGACATAGATACCCCATGGGCTCAGGCCATGGAAGAGCTCAAAAAGGATTTTGAAAATCAAGT
>CM053773.1:79170317-79194517 GCA_028658325.1 Potorous gilbertii | reverse complement strand
CTGTAGTGGGGATAAAAAGGAGAATCAAAGAATTGATAAGATCATTAATCAGCGAATAAGACCATAAAAAGAGACAGCAGAAAGGAGGTGAAGCTTCTTATTTTTACTTTGCCTCTGGTCCCTCTGCCAAGGACAATGATGTCAGAATTGGAAAGAACAGAACCAAAATGACTAATTAGAAACTGATACCCAAGAGAAGTTAGAAAATGGTAAAGAGATTACCTATCTGTGTCTGAATTCAAGTCACTCTCCTAGATGAACTATATCCTTGAGTCCTAAAAGAGTTAATGGATTGTTCTCCTGTCTGTGATATCTGAAAGACTGGGGAGAAGAGAGAGGTATTTTAAAATGGTCAAAAGTCCCAATTACCTAAAAGGGGAAGATAAACAATCTATCACCTCTACCCTTAGTTCACTTATTGGAAAGAATCTATAATATATCATTAAAGAGAATTAATCATTTGCTCAAGATCTTACTGGTGACACCCTGGCTGTAACTATAAATATAGGGAATGGAACTTTGTCCAAGGTGCTGGCTGGCTTCTAGTGAAGGATTCTTCCTCAGATGAGATGTCCTTTTTCCCCCAGAGGCTGTGCTTTCACGGTTCTTTCCTATAGGAACTTTCTTTACCAGAGCCTCTGGAAGTTGGAAAACTTCCAGAATTACTGTATCCTCAGCAGGATTATCCACTGCCCATCCTTCACTGTGCTGTGGGTGCCATACCCCCTTCAACCAAATTTGCCACAGATGGAGTTTAGGCTAAATTATGAGCAGCCAGATGATGTATGAATTGGATAACATCATTGGTTTTTGAGTCAGGAAGAAATGAGTTTAAATCCCACCTCAGAAACATATAGCCTACATATCTATCAACCTCAGTTTTCCCATATGTAAAATGGGCACAATAATAGCTCCTACTTCACAGAGTTGCAAGGATCAAACAAGATAACATATATACAACTTTAGCTGAAGGCTGACTAGCGTCACCATCTCCATCATTGCTATTTTCATTTCATGTGGTACCATCTTTCATGTCTAGGCAGCATAGTGATCAAGTTCCCCACCTACCTCTGAGGAACTCATAGTGCATAGCTTCTGGTGGATCCTTTGTAGTTTGGACAGGGGACATAGCAGACCAGACTTTGACCAGTGAGAGAAATTATTTTTTTACTATATCAGTAACCAATTATTAAATTAAGATCAAGGTTTTTTTTTTCTATTTCCTCATTCAGAGACCAAGTCCTGTCAGTCCCTGAAGGACACTGCTGGTAGATGAGATTGCCTAGATCCTCTGGGTACATGCTCTATGATCTTGGGTAGGACCCCATCCAACTAGAAGACCTTACTTCTGTTTAGAGTGTAAGCAGAGTCTAATTTAGAGGAATTCCTGCCCTTAGGAAATAACCCCATGTTACCGTACTCCTCCACTTCTCCACTGGAGTTTAGGATAGTCCAGCATATGAATGAGAAAACCCTGGTAAAGTAGTCTGAATAGAGTTTGATTTCTTTTTCCAGATTGCTGGAGGCATCTGAGTTTCATGATCCAGTCATATTCTCAGCAGAAGGAGCTGAAGGCTTTCAGCCCACCTCCTCTTTTGAAAGTCTACCTCCTCATTAATTGTTCACAAATCAGAGTTGATCTCTACCTGTCAAAGGTACCCACTTTTCCAAAGGTGTTTAAGTATTTGATGATTTCCATGGTTTGGTCTTTAATTACCAAGAGAAACGGCTAACCACCAATTGATAGATTGTCAGCTAGCTTAGTTAATAAATTGATTATTAATTACCCAGAAACTCTTTCTCTCTTGGGCTTTTCATTTGTTTCACTAGAACTGGAAAAGATAGAAGGAGTATGTTTTTGGTCATATGACATTTAATATTGAATTAGACATACTTAAAGCAATAAGCTTTTTGGTTATATTGATTTTCTGAAAGGAAAGAAGACATCATGTCACCTTCTTTTTGCTGGATAAGATACAATTCTCAAGTTCCTTTCCCTAGCCCATCAAAAGGAAACTACTGTTATTTTAAAGCCACTCAACTAGAGATCCTCACTGAGCCAGCTAAATTTTAGCCTAGTGTTGAATGTTCTCCAGAGCAGCCACTGTGCATGTTTACTGATTGCCCTAAACATGCCACTGTAGCAAAAATTACAGGACTGGTATAAGACAGCATTTCTTCAGAGTCTAGCTGGGTTGATCTCCAATTAACTTGCTGTTCACTGATGCCTAGGACCCAACTTTATTCACTGACTTTGAATTGCCTGCTCCATTCATGAACTTGTACTTCAGCCAAGTGCTTGCCTTTTAGAAAAGACTCTTTTGCTGAGTCAAGTTATTCTAAATGTGTCATTAGCTGCTCACAGACTATGACTTATTCTTGCTCAGTTATTACAATTTCTGAGAAAAGTACATAATGCTACAGGACGCTATACGATGTGCAAAATGCTGGTGAGGCTTTGAAAAAAAGACACAATCACCCTCAAAGGCTGGAACTGCCCACATAAGTATTGGGGACTAAAGAAAATATCATGATTTAAAAAAATTATCAGCATTGAAATATGGCTGAATTTGAAGAGTTCTTCCAGGAGATTGATTTTTTTTCCCTTTGTAGGCACTATATACCTGGTGGTATATGGAATGCTGGCAAAGTGATTAGGCTCTTTTCCAGATGTATTTATTTGAAATGTAATAAAGCAAATATTTGAATGTTGTCTATACACATTATTTTACTGAATTTTATTTTATTTTATTTTATTGAATTAACAATAGAATTGTTGAAGCATCTAATTTGCATATAAAAAAGGAAATACTATTTGGAACAAGATTTAAGAAATATTGACACCTAAGAATAAATATGCATTCCAATGAAATTCTCGTCTTTGATTAATTTACTTCTGTTTTTGTAAACATAAAACATAAGACATGTATTTTACGTTTGCTACTACTATAAATCTCATTGAAGGTATAAGATATAATACATGAAACAAAAACAGTGCAATATATGAACGATTAAGTGGCATGATAAGGAATTACAAAGTAAGGGTTTGAGGAAGGATATGTACTCTACCTTGTCTATAGTTTCCTTTTATACAAACTGAGAGAATTGAACTAGATGAACTTTAAAATCCCTAGAACTAGATGAACCAGATGAACTTTAAAATCCCTTCTAATGCTAAGTCTGTGATTCTGTGAGCATCCTTCCTGACCCACCACCCTACCATACTTTCTTAGAATAAACTGAGAACCAAGAAAAAAGGCTAGGTTAAAAAAAAAAAAGGTTGATGGTGATAGTGCTAATAGTTTTAGTTAAATTGGGAGAAGAGGAGAATCAAACAACAGATAGAACTTTGATACAGTGTAGTTGGGGTGATGAAAACTGACAATAGATAGAATGAAGAGCCACTCAATTTCTAATTTGTCTGTTTTCCTGAAAAAGATAAGGACCTTTGAGCTACAAGGGATTGAATAAAAAGTTCTTTAGGAAGCTGATACTAAGATAAGAAAGGAGATGGTAAAAAAAAGGGGGTGCTTTGCTATCCTAATCTCCAGATTTAATCACTTTCTTAGATTTGGTAGATCTGGAAAGAACTGGTGGATTTCAATGCAGAGCCCCTACTACTGATACTCAAAGGATCCCAATGAATAGGAGTGGTACCATAAAATGTGCACTAATTCTATGTTTACTGCTTAGTTCTTATGTGAACTTGGGCAAGTAATTTAACATTGTTGGTCCTTAATTTCCTCATATGTAAAATAAGGGGATTGGACTAGAACATTTCTAAGGTTCCACAATATATGTCAATATATCATTTTGCTCTGTCTCCTTGTCACCCATCGTCCTAGCTCAGACCCTCATTACCTCTCACCCAGACTATTTCAATAGCTTCCTGGTTGGTTCCCCCCTCTAATCACCACCAAGCTGGTATTTCCAAAACACACTTCTGATCATGTGACTCTCCTCAAGAAGTTCTAATGGCTCCTTCTTGTTTCCAGAATAAAATAAAAATTCCTCTTATGGAGTACCTTAAGCTACTAACCTTATTGCTCTGTTTGATTTTTAAAACCCTTTCCAATCTGACTCCAACCTATCTTTCCAGGCTTATTTGCACATTGCTTTCTTTGGGGCATTTTACATTATAGCCAAACTAGCCTACATACATTCATGACTTTCTACCTCCTATCTCTGTGTCTTGAACAGTTTGACTCATAGCTGATGAACAGTCTCTCTTCTCTGCCTTAGGGAATCCTTTGTGGTTGTTGTTCAGTTGTGTCTGACTCTTTGTGACTTCATTTGGAGTTTTCTTGGCAAAGATACTGGAATATTTTGCTATTTTTTTCTTTTGCTCATTTTATCGATGAGGAACTATCAGGTCAAGTCAAGTGACTTGCCCAGAGAAACACAGCTAGTAAATGTCTGAGGCTGGATTTGAACTCTAGTCTTCCTGACTCTAGGCCCAGTCCTCTATCCACTGTGACACCTAGCTGCCCTAAAGCTCAGGTCATATCACTTCCTGAAGGCAGAAAAATGTCTGCCTTCCCTACTAGAAAACTTACACTTTTTCCTTCTTTAGTTAAAACTTATGAATCATTTCTGACAAAAGTTCTTTTTGCCCCTTTTGTGGAAATTTGCTTGCTATTGGAAGAGGAACACTTCACCCATCATAAAAGCTCAGAGGGATTAGGTTATCTAGCTGTAATTTCATTAGTAAAGAGAACTCTTATCAACACAAATTGGCATCTCCTCTGCCACATAGGGTCTTAAGAAACTTCCTAGAACAGAGGAGTCAAACATGCTGTGGAATGGCACATTTACCCCCAACCCTCCCCAATATGGCCTGAACCAGATGAAATGGAAATGGAAAACATTTGACAAAATAAGAAAAAATACAAGAAAAAATAGATAACATCACATTAAAAAAATTAAGTTAATATTCTACTGTAGGAATCCTTATACATAGATGAGTGACCTCCATTTCTATTTGAGTTTGACATCATTGACCTAGAGTACTGGGGAGTTAAGTGACTTGCCTAGAGTCATACATCCAGTACAGGCTAGTCCTGAACCTAGTTTTTTTGGCTTTGAGACCTGCTATCTAACCACTGTATTATGTTGTTTCTCTTTGGAAGAAGGAAAAAAGATAATAGAATAAGGCTAATGGTAGAAATTAAAAGGTTGAAAAAAAATTCAACGTAAACAACTTAATTTCTATTTAATAAAATAGTCATAGAACTCAGATAAATGATACCATTTAAAAAGTCCTAATATGGTCTCAAACTAAAATTTTTACTATAAAGCTAAATTTTAAAAGAAACTGAAATTTTTACATTGAGATTACTGAGAATAGTTTTGTTCATATGCAGCAAGAAAATTTCATATTAAAATATCTGAAGAAAGAATGAAAAGAACTTGAATAATCTAGTCAATATAGTGGATCACCTTGGACAAAACGGCCAAATAGAAGCCAGTCTTCCACATTCTGTTGCACTACTCCCTTCATTTCCATTTCTCCTTTCTTTTTGTCCCTGTTAAACTCCGCTTTCTATGACCTTCCAGGGCTAGTCATTGCCATGTTAGCTCCTTTCACAGTCTGTCTCCCAGTTGAAGTTTACTTGTCCTTTATTTTATTATTTTAGAACTTGAAATGTGGATAATTAATCTTACCAAGAAATACATGTTAATGTTACAATGTTAATGTACAAATAAGTGGGGTTAAAGAACTGCTCCCAGATGACAAGCAAGTATTTTAACTGTGGTCTTCTAAAGTTAATATATCCATTTTTATTACCTAGTTTGCTAGTGGGAATTTCATGGGAATGATAAGTAGAGGCACGGAAGTCTCCCCCTACCATTCATTTAATAATGGGAGTGTGCTCATGTCTCTAGTTGTGCCAAGGACCAGCCCTGACTATCACAGGATAATCTAAGTCTGGCAAACACTTCAGAAAATGATCAAAATAAGTTGTTTCCATTGAACATGTTATACAGATGAAAAGCATTCTTATTTTCAATGAGTTAGCATTCTTTTGATATTAGGAAAAGGCAGTTCTTTACCTAAAGGGCTAAACTTCTATTTTGTAAGTCTGAGAATTTTCAGTGTTTAATGGCTGAACAGACAGTTAGAGGTCTGGTTTCTGTACAGGAAATAGCTAAAGTTGTGAGTATGCGGAGGAGGGGAGTGAAAAGAGTGAAGAGACTAGATGTGAGCTGATTCAGAAAACATCCCTTCCTTCTCTCAGGAGGGAGTCTTTGATGCTATAGTCATTTCTTCATTTCCTCAGTGGCACACTCTAATGTTTGTGCTAAATAACGTAGTTCTTAGACAAAGTTAACCACCACGGATGCATGCTCTCAATGCTGTTGGCCAGTTTTCTTTTGGGAAAGACTTGCTTGTCCAGACTGTTCAGAATCAGCCCAAGACACACAAATGATACTTTTTAGATTTTTAGGATCTTCCAAGAAATACATTTGATCTTAGGAATTTGATCCCCCAGGAGTTCTAAGACTGGGGGGGGGGAGGGAAGGGAGATGGGGAAGACTCACTTAATAAAAGAGGAAGTACTTCCCTACTTATATATCCCATTCACAAACATCTACTCACATCTATCCATTCATCTACAACACTTATTTTTGGCATTTATTTAAGAATAACTATTATTTTAAAGCTACTTGAAATTGCAAAAAAGATTTTTTTTTACCGTTTTCAATTCATTCAATTCATTTCAACAAATATTTAATAAGTACTGCCAAGTGGAAAGCAATTTGCTTGATCCTGGGCATATAAATTCCCTCTTACTCAGTGTGTTATTCCTACTTCCCTGTGGGCCTCAGTTTCCACATAAATAAAATAAAGATTTTTAGATCATATGATGAATCATAACTTCTAGTTTAAAAATTCTATGAAATGTTATGTAAATTGCTATTTAAAGGAACTGAACACCTCATAAAGAAACTAATCTTTGAGCCCATGAAAAATTTTCACCAGCCCACAGAATATAAATTGACTCTTTTCACATTGGCAAGTATCTCCCTCATTCTGTCAACTGAGTTCCTTTCTCCTCCTTTCCATATTGCTAAGCAAATTTCTAGATCAAATTTATTTCTCAGGATGTGTGGGGTATTCAGGAGGATTAGCACCTCTGTTGTGAGGGCTGGCTGAGCCCTTTTCAAGGCTGCTCATCCACCTTTGGTGTCCACCTGATTCATCCAATTCTCACCTGTGGCTGTATGAAGCTGTAGCGTGTGGAGGGTCTTGGTAGATAAGCCAAACCAGGTAACCAACAAGTCTCCAATCTGACAGTGAGTTAGGGGGATGTCTAACTCAAGCATGTGAGGACTTCCCCCGGGGAAATGGGCAGATGAGAATGAGTTGTTCCAATAGCCATCAAGGCAGCTGAAACTGGTGATGTGGAACACTTAGAGCTTGGTCGGACATTGAAGACTTTGATGACTCTGGAAGAGGGAATGAGACTGATGACTTTGTGTAGCTCTGTCTCCCTTAAATTCAGTTCGCATAAGAGTCAAGACATCTCCCTGTGATGTCATTGGTCCTTTTACAAATGAAGGATGAAGAACAACAATTTTAGCTTCTTAATCTTCTATATCTGTAAGATAATCAAGAATTTGAGTGCCTATTATGTAACATTTAGAGAAAATTTTAGGATCAGATCAGAAATTTATGGTTAGGAGGACAGTTAGAGATCATCTGTGAGCATCTAATTTTATGGATGAACTGATTCCAGGAGAAGCTGTGTAACTTGCCCAACACAGTCAGTAGGAACAGATCTTGGTTTTGAGCCCAGGCATTCTGATTCCAGAGTGTAGTGCATCAAAAAATATCATGGCACTCATCTTAGAGTCATATGATCTGGGTTCAAATCCTAACTCTCACAGCGATATGACCTTAAGCAAGTCACTCAACCAGTGTGGAGCTCCATGTCTTCATTTCTAACCAGTGAGAGCTTGGATTGGATGGCTTTTATAGACTCTTCCAGGTCTAAAGCCATTATCCCATGAATCTTCTTCCACATCTCTATGTTCTACTTCCAATTCATTCAATTAAACTCAACAAATAGTTACTAAGTACTGACTCATTACAAACCATTTTGCTTGATCCTGGTATTACAAAGATAAAACTGGAACAGTTCATGCCTTCAAGGAAGGCATTCTAACATTCCACTGTGGGATTACCACAGGTACCCACATAAGTAAGTATTCCCTAGAATTTTTTCATTTCAGTCAGAAAATTGAATTGCACGAGCAGACAACCAAAATGCATAAGCATGGGAGCTTGGGATTGCAGTCGAAGGAAAGCATTTCAATCATTTATAATGTTAGGTATATAAAGAGCATTTCAGAGGACTGTAAGTAGAATGACATTTTACACATCCAAGCCACATTTTTTTATTTTTCTCCTTGCTAGTTCTATGGAAAAATCTTTTCTTGGTGCTTTGTAAGCCTTAAGACTATTCACACATACACACACACACACACACACACACACACACACACACACACAGAGAATCACAGCAACATCTATTGCCCCTGTTCTCCACATTACAGGATTAGGGGTCCTCAGTTTCATTCAAAGGCAATATTTATTTTTGGCCACCAAGATGTTTTCTTAGAGGAGGAAGCATCTATGATTGAGTATGCTCATGGTTATCTTAGTTTCAAAAGCACATTCTAGTCATAATCTCCTTTCCCACCATTCTTTTTCCATAATTTCTCCCTCTTCACAAAGTTCCTTGATTATTTGTCATTCTACCCTACTGGCACCAAAAGTGCTGGAGCACAACAGAAACTTTGTACTGCCTATGGACAGGAATGGGGAAGAGGGAATCAGAATAGTCTGATCATGATTTTGCAAAAGGATGAATTGTAAGGGTAAGAGGGGAAATCCAGATCAGAGATGGGGACACAATGAGTGGGAGAAGGGTAACCGTGAGATAAGGTTCTAGATCTCTAGCATCTGGGAATCCTTGGGGAGAGGTATGCTGTGTGAGGATAGGGAATGTGATTAAAGGGAAAAGGAAGAAATGGTGAAGGGAGAAGGGGAGATCCTTAGCAAATATTGCCTTTTATGTTGATATGTGTTGACTTCTGTTAAGAAAAGTAGGATCAAACTTGCCTTTCAAAGTCAACTGGTGAAGTTATTTGCTGGTAATTCACATACCACCGTGAAGTAGCTGAGCCAATAATTATGGATCTTATCCACCCCACTGATTTCCAATTTACAAAGAACCTAAAATTTCAGTTACTTCCCTAGATACAATGGTTCTGTCATTTGTTATATTAATAGTGCACAAGCTTCCGTGTTCACATCTCACCCATTTGTGTTTTCATTGCATTAGACCCCTTGAACTTGTGTAGATTAATTGTGTTGTTTTTTCTTCAGTTTCTTTTATTCTCAATGAATGAATGAATAAATGAATGAATAACACATTTATTAAGCATTTACTATGTGCAAAGTGCTAAGCACTAGAGATACAAACAGAAAAGCAAGACCAGTTCTCAAATTCTCCAGTCCCAGTTCTCAAGTGAAGTTTTTGATTGATGTTGAATTGTTTTTTTGTTCTCTGTTTTGACTTTTTACATAGCTTTAGTCTTTACAGTTTTGCTTTTGAATGCTGATTAATGGAATCTAGAATTCTGATATGCTTCTGTTTTCGGGATTCCGTTGTACATATTTCTTTTTTACTTCCCTTAAGTGACAGATATGGCATCCAATTTTTTTTTCTGCACATACAGTCAGATATTGCTGCAGTTATCCAATGTCTTTCTTGTAGGTCTTCAATAACTTTCTCAAGGTACTCCCACAATGGTAGTGTTTGACATCTGATCTTCATTCTGTGATAGATTTCCTTCTGTGGCTTTTACTATGGCAACAACACAGCATGTATACTTTGATACAAATCTTGAAGTATTTTTACACTTTCTGCCAAATATTGTGGAAAATTATTCATTCATGATGGTAATAGTAATTCTAGTTTTTGAAGTAGCTATATTTTGGCACAGTAGGTCTGCTAATTGAAATCATGCTATAAAATTCCAATTTAAGTTTGCCTATCTCCTCTTCAAAATCATTAGAAACAATAGTTTACTTTTGTCCTCCATTTTATTACAGAGGTAGAACTTAGGGAGTCTATATCAAATGGAGATTTTCAATGACCTTCAAATTTTTCCTCTTGGGATTTTAATCATTCCTTGAATTAAATTCTTGTTCATCTAATCTTTGTTTAGGGATGAAGTTATTTCTGATGTTTATCCTGCTTTCATCAGCAACATGTTCTCAAAGATATTTAAATGCTTTATTTATAGTACAGGGATTTTTCATCTGTCAGTCTATAAAGGATAGTGAGTTTCTGGGGTGGGGGAGTAAAACTAGTCACTAGATCATATCTCACTAGGTATTTGTCAGGTGCTAAATTTTTATAGCCTGAAATGTTGTGTTTAGTGTTTGCATCATTTCCTTGCATAATTATTAATGACCACTAAGTCCAGGCTCCTTAAGGTTAACCCTTTTGTAAATTCTAGTGAACCATTGTGAAGCCATCACAAACCTTTCGATTTCCATGAACCAGTCTCCATGACTCAGCTACTGTTCTGTGCTTTCTCTTTTTGTTGTCAGTTGAGTTCATATGGATATCACCCACTGATGGTTTTTTGATTCTCTTCCTAGATCTTAAGGCTTTCATAGGCTCCATCTACATGTAAATATATTTATATTCAAAAAATATATTATATTCAACAAATTCAATGGCATAAATTTATTGTTGTTCTCCACTACTGCTTGACAAAATTGCTTGTTTCCCGTTTTTTCACAGATTCATTGGCTTATCATATGATCTGAGAAAACCTAACAAAACACATTGCCCCAAAGCATTCTCTTTTTTATTGCTGCCTTAGGATAAGGGACCCTGTGTCACCTTAATATTGTACAAGTTTTTGTTATGATACTTTCCAAATCTATTTTTGTTATTACCATGCTATTTTAATGGAACCATCAACATAACAATATTCAATAGGGCCTAAATATAATCAAGAAATTTTCATTATAAAATATATATTAGATATATGTTCTTAACAACACATCCTGGCATAAGTTTCCATTTCTTATTCTGAAGTTGATCTTTCATCTCCAAAATAATCTCATTTTTAAAATCCTATCTCTTTTTCTCTTTTACATTTTCTATAGTTTTTTTCAGTTTATTTCAGAATTAAATATCAAATTTTTTGATTCACATCATGATATGTTCTGCTAAAGAGGAGCAAATGAGACAACATTTGTAACGGGCTTAGTATAACACTCAGCACAAAGTAGGCACTTAAATGCTTATTTTCTTCTTTTTCTTTCTCACTTCTTAAATATTAGTAGATTTTGCTCAATTCAATTGTTTAATAGGCTGCAGAAGAAACCTTGGTAATCATCTAGTGCAACCCCCTTGTGTTATAGATGTTGGAACTGAAGTTCAGAGGGTTAAACTACATTTTTTCTACTGTTGCCAAGCTGGGTAATGTCAGAGTTGGGACCACAACCAAGATCTCATTTTTAATCTAATGCTTTTTCCACTGTAGCACACCATACAATAACATTATTTATTTAAAGAGTGACCAAGAAAAAACTGCTGTTCCAAATAGTTTTGAGCCCTCTAACTTGAAATTTGTACTTATTTCTTCCTAAAACAGGAAATTTTGTTTACTTTATGCCATTATTTTGATGGAAAATGTGAAGATTGATTCCTGCTTCATACCAGTTGATCAAGACAAGAGAAATAAATAACAAATGACATGAATAAGTTCTGTTTATGGGAGGAGAATAAGTAGCTTCTCTGATCATAGAGTGCCTTTTTTCATAACTCAGAAATAACTCTTTTTTTTTAGCCACTGAAAAGTTGATATTCAAGACTAGCCCTAAGTTGATGGGACTGGTGTAGATGGAGTAGGTATTAGGAGGCTGGAAATCCTTAATCCCACTTGTCATGACGCCAGTATCCTATTTTATCTGACTAGAAGTTTTTGTTATCAAAAATATTTTTTTGGACTCACATATTGTATCTAGAAGGCCATTATTAAAATGTATATTTTAGGAAGAAGGAAGGAAGAGTAGGTTGACACTGATACATTTAATACCTATTAACATGCTTATCGTTGCCGTCCATTATACCAAAGTTCTGGGCTTGGACTCAGAAAGACTTGGGTTCAGATTCTGTTTCTGATAATTATTAGGTGAGTAGCCCTGAAGAAATCCTTTAGCCATGTCATGATTAGGGATTTTGGCCTGAGGGCTTGAAATCTATCCAAGTCACAGACAGATTTGATGCATGTTGATAAAGGGAGCTCTCAATGCTGACAAAATCAATCACAGTGCCTTCTCCTAGGATCATTACACAGTAGTGTGAATTAATTTATAATCTTGGAAAGCAGAGAGACTCCAGAGCTTGAGGGAATAAACCTCAAGTTTCATGGGGGGAAAAATGCATGGGACACTGCCTGGGAAAGGTAGTCTGGGTGCAGTAGGATAGTATTAGGGTGCCATGAACTATGGGGTAGTATTAGGGTACAATGGACTTGGGAAAGCAGCCAAAAAAGTCTTTCTAATACACACATCATTTGGAAAAGTCAGGCAAAATATTAAAATAATTTGCTTGAAATTACTCAATCCACTTGAAAATTACAACAACAAAAATGAGCCTCAAAGGTCTCTTAAAAATAATTTCTAATGACATATATATGGGAGCAGACTCATAGCCACAAATTTCAAAAAATGTCTTATGTCTGGCTGCAGCTAGTTTATGCCAAAGATACTGATAGACTCACTCTGAGAAGCTAATAAAAGAGAATCTTGATGCACCAGTTAAAAGCTTCCTCCTTTCCCCTTGTCATTGCAACCTCTCTGCCCTCTCCTCCTTCTGGTAGAGAAGCAGACTGAGTACAGAGATTCTACTTGTCACTGTCACTTAGAGGAAGTTCACAGAAAAAACTGCAAAAATCAATACACCTTATTGAACATACTGAAGATATTTCTCATTACAGAGCAACAGTCCCAAATTTTATTCCACCAGTGTTCAAAAAATGGGTTTCCTTAAAAAAAAGCCTCTGCAATATGGCTCAGTACAATTGAGCTACAATAAATAAACTGAAATAGTAAAAGATAAGAAGCAGACAAGCATTATACCTATGACCCTTTATTTCAGGGAGAGATTCTGTTGCATTATTCAACACATGGCCTGTCCACTTCATGTTAATTTACTACTATATATGTGCACACAAAATATGTTCTCTTCTGACAATACCATGAGCACATAGTTCACCAGCCCAGAAGAAACCAAGGATCATTGGAGCCTCTGAAAGTAACACATCCTTCAAATAGCAAAATTTATTGCGTTGCAGTTAGCTGCTTGGTAAACATGTTCCAAAACTGTTCATCATTTCCCTTTCTCACTGTCACACTACTTCTTGATTCTTCTGGGCCAACTTGAAAGGACTCTTTTCACCACCCTAGCAAATCAGGATTATAGTTTGGTGCTTTTTCATTTGTTCATTTTCTACTGCTCTAAAAATTTACTTTCTATGTTAGGTAATCAAATTTTTGCTTTCCTAAAGTAGCAGACACTGAAAATAAAACCCCAAAGAGAAGATAAATATTTTCCCTCAAGAGGAACTCTGAGAAGAGAAAAAATAAAGAATCAAAATCATGTCACTAATTTGTTAAGTAATAAATATGGCTTCTGTTCCATGTCTTTATTGAAGCCTTCTATGGCTGTTCCAGCTTTATGACAATACAAAAATTCTAAAGCCTGTGTGTCTTTCTGTGATCAGTGAGATAATACTGCAATATAAAGCCTCTGCTTTGGACACTGGATATGTTCCATTATCTTGCCATTTAGTGTGGTTTTGTCCAGACCCTATTTTTGTACCTTTTTTCAATCAATCAGCAGGCGTTTATTAAGCTCCTACTGTGTGTCAGGCCCTATATTAGATTCTGGGCATATAAAGACAAAAATGAAACAGTTAATATTATTACACCATAAGGAATGAAGTCAGTGGAAGGCCAGGAAGATGGGTGATAAGATGTCAGACCTTACATAAGGAATGTAAGAAGTTAGAATTTTCAAGACGTAACTTTTGCCTCATAAAAAGGGAGACAAGTCTTAAAACAAACTTTCTAGGGGCAGGAATTTTGGGGCGTAGGGGTAACAGAACGAATATTATCAGGGTGGTCATCAGAACCTTGAGTTCAATGGTCTTTAGATACCAGTAGAAAAAGGAGACTTAAGTGGTTAACAATGGTGTTTGGGAAAACCTACCGTCGGATTTGGCACATAACAGACCTGCCCATGGCTCCTTCACTCTGAGGTAACATGGCAGAGCTGGTTTGAAATCTTCTCCTTGTCAAAATAGTTCATTGAGTCCATAGGGCATCATGTATACTTTTTTGTACTTAAAGGAAGATTGTTGACCCCTTTAAGTTGTCTTTCCTTTAGAAACGCAGATCAAAATCTGTGCTAGCAGCTGTGTGCTAGTGTGGTTGCTAATACAGTAGGATGTCAGATTGGTTCATTCAGATATACTGTGTAATACAGTATTTGATTGGGTCCTTTTAATGGCTCATTGTCTGATACTGCTGCAAACTCTAACAGGTCCTTATTATCTGCACAATCTGCTTAGACTTCAAGTTTCTGACATTTACACACATACACACACACATACACACACATTCACTTGTTGGCTAAGCAGATGATGGGTTCTTTCAGTCTCTTCATCGTGACAATTATTTTACATCAGTCAAATCCCTCTAGGAAATGGTGATAGCCAGAGTCAATATTTAACCTCCATTCATTTCTTGTTTGTCAGAATCAACAGCTTGTGTAAATAGCTTAGGACTTGATGCAAGCTGGGAGAAGACAGGAATATAGTTGTAATCCATGTGCAGCCCCTGACTCCAAAGAAATTCTGCTCTATCTGATGTTTATACTTTTCTGATTTACTTATGACTGGTGTAGACAAAAGTACTTCAGATATGTTCACTCAAGTTGGCTGTTCTTATAAAGCGCTTTAGCTCCATTTTTTTTCATCTTGTTGAGTCATTTCTAATTTTTGTGACCCTGTGAAGCACTAGTCTCTGAGATTTTCTTAGTAAAGATACTGAAGTGGTTTGCTATTTCCTTCTCTAGTTTTATGCAGGGAAGGGTTAAGTGACTTGCCCAAGGTCACACAGCTTGTAAGTGTCTGAAGTCAGATTTGAACTCTGTCTTTCTGATTTCAGCCCCAGTGCTCTATCCATTGTCCCACTTAGCTGCCATTGTTCTACCTCAGTATAAAACCCCACAGACCATAACCATCATCAGGCCACTCTAAATCCTTCTATTGTCTGCCCAGAGCTGGCTGTGAATGTAAGTGTTGTTTCATTTTTCAGAAACAAAGAGAGGATGGGAATCAAGACTGTTAGTGAAGTGGAAGCAGAGGTCTCCTCATATCCTTTTCTATATGATATTCTATTTTCTCACTCTCAGAACTCTGATTCTAAGTCTAGGGCTTTCCCCACTACATCCATAGTTAAAATAATGTTTGTAAACAATCTACAAGTGCTGTGGACTTTAGCACTTGCTCCTCCTTTGTCTATCATTCTGATGAATTTTCTATCGGTGGTTTGCCTGTTATTAATAAACCCTGCAATTGGAGCAGAATTGGAAATAACTATGATTTGTTCTTTCAGATACAGAATAAAATTAACACAAGTTGAACTTGAGGGGTGGGGTTTAGGAAAGGGAAAACCCAAGATAGCAGAATAACTGGAAGAAGTACGGCCAAACACTGTCTCAAAACTTCTCGAAACAGATCTAGAAAGCACATTAGACTGGTTTCTGGTCAGAAAACACAAGAAAAATCACAGTCATTTATTTCCAGCTCATGTTAACAGATAGAGAAAGACAGAGATCTGTAGACACTGGAGATAAGGTCAAAACAATGCCACATAGAGCATTCAAGTGCAGGAAGAGGCTGTACACCAGGGTAATAAAATTTAAATCCAGTATAGAGGGGCCTAAACTTGTGCAGGGTACAAGAATCATTGCCAACTGGCAGTTCTGTTGCTCACTATCTGATCCTGGGTCATAGATTCAAGGAAAACTAAAGAAGGGCTTGTGTTTATAGCTGGCATTCCAATGTGATGAACAATCACGGGTACTAGGCTGTTTACCAAGCAAGACGCATCTTATAGAGCAAGTCATGAGGCTCTGACCTAAAGAATGGATTTAGATCTAAGTTCCAGCTTCCTGCAGTCTAAAGTCTGCAAGTGTACAACCAGGGCAAAGATCAGATTAAAAAGAAATCTACAGTTTGGACCATTTGAGCTAGCCTTTCTAGAAAAGCTGACTTTAATTGTGGCTGAGTCCAGCAGCATTTTACTGAAATTCCAAGTGGAGCAAGTCCATAGGCCTTTTGCTCAGATCAGGGTGGCAGATCATTAGGTCAGATCATTTTGGGAGCACTGAAATCTGAAATCCTCCAATAGGTGGTGAGCTCTTTGAGAACAGTGCAACTTTAGCCTTTCTTTATATCCCTAATACTTAACATAGTACTTAACATATCGTAGGCCCATAATGAATGCTGTTGACTGACTAACCAAAATCTTGCAGATCCCCATTCCAACTCTTCCTGAGATACTAGAATAGCACAACACTTAATAGTCCAAAAGAGAAGCAGCAGGACTAGCCTGGACATCCTCTTCAAAAGTGTGTAGATGTTGGTCTTACTCTAAATTCTGAAGTCAGAAAGTAGGAAAGAAGTGTGAACAAAAAAAAGAATAAAAGTCTAAAGACTATTATGGTTACAGGGACACTCAAGACTCAAACTCAGAAGTGAATGATTCCAAACCATCTAAAAGCAAAGTCTCAAATTAAAGCACAGTTTGGGAACAAGCTCAACTAGAATTCCTGGGAGAGATGAAGCAAGAGTTTTTTTTTTTTAAAGAATTAAAACTATTTTTTATATTTGAAATAAGAGTGTTAGATAGTGTTAGATGGGAAAAAATGGAAAGCAAATGGAAGTTATGGGAGCAAGAACTGAAAAGGGAATTAGTAATTTGGTACAATAGGTATAAAACCTTACCCAAGCAACGAACTCCCTAAAAATTAACATGGACCAAGTAGAAGGTAATGACTTCATGAGAAAATAAAAGATAATAAGCCAAAGTCAAAAGACTGAAAAAAAGTAGAAGATAATATAAAGTGTCTCATTGCAAAAAACAAAAAAACAAAAAATCAGACCTAGAAAACAGATAGAAGATAGGTAATTTAAGAATCATTGGACTGCAAAGCTATGACCAAAAAAGAGCCTTGAAATCATATAAGAAAATTACCTATATTTTTTATAATGGACTTTATGCAAGAAAATATATTTATGAATATTTATATATTTAATAATTTACTCTATATATATATTTTAGAATGATTTTGACAAATATAACACTTTAAATATAAAAAAAACTTCATCAAAACCAAAACATTCTGAGCTCATGGGCCACATAAAAACAAATGGCCTTGATTTGGCCTGAGGTAAAACTAGAGGATAAAGCAGATAAAATGGAAAGAATCTGCCAGTGACCCCCTAAAAGAAATCTCCAAATGAAAACTCCCAGGAACATCATAGCCAAAATCTAGAACTTCCAGACAAAAGAAAAAATGACTACAAGGAGCCTGAAAGAATTTGAATATCAAGGAACCACAGTCAGGATCACACACATGGTTTAGCAGCCATCATTATGAAGTAGTTTAAAGGGCTTAGAATATAATATTCAAAAATCAAAGAATATAGGCTTGAAGTCAATGATAATTTATGAACCTGAATATAAATCTAGAGAGAGAAAATGAGTTTCTAATGAAATAGATGACTTCCAAGTACTCCTGGTAAAAAAACAGAACAAAACGCCAGAGTTGTATAGAAGCTTTGAAGTACAAACTCAAGAGTTAAGAGAAATGTGAGAAGGTAACATAGCAATCATATAGAACTAAACAACAATTGGTTACATCCTAATGGGGGGACATAACATGTCTCCTCAGAATTTTATTATCGTGAGGGGTCATGGAGAGAGTCTAATTAGATTGGGGGTCCAGGAGTGGTTCTATTATATTTTGAAAGTTTTAAATAGAGAATGGAAAGGGAGGGGAAGAGGGAGAGAATGAATGGAGAAAATTATCTTACAGTTGGGGTACACAAGTAGAAGTCTATATACACAAGGAGAAAGGGGTGGGAGGGCAGATGACGTGAACTTCACTCTCATCTGAACTGGTTAAAGGAATAGAAAACGCACAGAGTTTCATAAAGAAATACATTTCAATCCACAGGAAAACAGAAGGGAAAAGGGGAAAGAGAGAAAGGGAGAATATGAGGAAGGGCAGATTAAAGGAAGAATTAATCCTAAACAAAATAAATTCTAACCAAAGATGGATCAAAGTATTTATAACAGTTCTTTTTGTAGTGACAAAGAATTAGAAAATGAGAAGGGATCCACCAACTGGGAAATGGCTGAACATATTATTACATAGGAATGGGATTGAATATTATTGTTCTCTAAGAAATTTTGAAGTAGATGGTTTCAGAGAACTTTCAGAAGACTTGAATGCAAAGTGAAGCGAGCAATAGCAAGTGAATGCTTTATAAACTGACAACGATAATTTAGAGACAAATGCTTTGAAAACATAGAAACTATGATCAATGCAACGATTGCCCATGATTCCAAAGGACTTATAATGAATCATGAAACCCACCTGCTGATGGAGAAGTAACAGCTTCAGAGAGTAGATGGAGACAAATTTATATTTTCTACATGACCGATATGGTATTTTGCCTTACTGTACATGTTTCTAATAGGGATTTTGTTTTTCTTACTTTCTCAGATAGGGGACATGAAGGTGAAAGGGAGAGAGGATCAAATGCTGTTAAAAAAATCTAATTTAAAAAACAGATCAGGTTGGAACTGTCAAATTATTGACAGTAGCTTCTCCCCACCTTACGTTATCATTTCCTCTTTTCGTAGAGGCAGTATGGATAGCTGTCCTTGAAGTCACACAGACATGGGTTCAGTCGCTACTTCTCCACAACTATTCTGTAAGACTGTGTAAGTCACAACCTCTCAGGGCCTCCAGTGAATTCTCAATCTGCATTAGCCGTGGAAGTTCATCACTAAGATAACTTTTACTTCTTTTCCAATTTGATGTTAATTTTGACCTTTGCTGTAACCAGTCAACTATCTGGCTGTACTCAGTGTATTCTAAATGTCTCCTGTCTCACTAACTAGTCATTGATGGGGTGCTGAGGTAGCTAGGTGGTGCATTATAGAGTACTGGGCTGGCAGTTAGGAAAACGAGTTCAAATCTAGTGTTAGACACTTAATAGCTTACTTAACTGCTTACTAGACTCTGAGACTCTGAGAAAGTCATCTAACCATTATTTACCTCAGTTTCCTCAATTGTAAAATGGGGATATTCATTGCACTTACCTCTCAAGGTTATTATGATGCTCAAATTATAAAGCATTTAACAGTGTGTACATGATAAATTTTATATAAAAGTTATTATTATTGCTAAGATATAGTCAATTTTACCGTGTGCGGGGATAGTTTTGTTCAGTTCTCAAAATGTTTAGCACTTTCCAAATCTCTTCTTAATGATAGTATTTGTGCTATATAGTATGAAACTTCCAAGTAATCCCCAAGTCTCCATCTTCTTCCAATTCTTAGTCCAAAAATTTCCAATGTGTTTTTTAACCACTTCAATGTTAACTTTTGCTTTGAGGACACTAAGTGTAAAAGTATGCATTGATTTGTTTTGAAGGATTATATCAAGTTCCTATAAAATAGTCACATGGATTTTAGCAAGACGTTATGGAGAGGATGGAGAGATGTGGGCTACATGATGGTATTCATGACAGATTCAGAACAGTTGGTTGGCCATACTTCAAGTGTGATTATTAAAGGTTCAATGTCAACATGATGAAAGTTTCATCAAAGTGCCTTACGGATCAGTGCTTGGCTTTAAGATTTTTTTTGTCAATGATTTGAATAAAGGCATAGATGGTACACACTCTCATCTTCCTCATTTTTGCAGATAATAAAATCTGGGAGGGAAAGCTAACACTGGATTATAGAGTGAGAGTTCGAAAGGATCTTGGGAATTGGGATGAATCTAATAAGAAATTAAACTGAAGTGGGATAAATGTAAAGTCATCCAGGGTACAAAAACAATAGACTTTCTAATCACAAGACCAGGGACCCATGTTAGAAGCAATTTGTCTGAAAAAGATCTAGGAGTTTTAGTGGATTGCAGTCTGAAAATGAGAGCAATATGATGTAATGTTAACAATAACATTGATAGTTAACATTATTTATAGTGCCTATTGTGTATTCCAGGGCAAATATTATTTCATTTGATTCTCATGAAGATGCTGGAGATAGGTATTATGGTTATTCTAATTTTAGAGTTGAGGAAATGTGACTTGCCCAAGGTTACAGAGTTAGTGTCTGAGGCCAATTTGAACTCAGGTCTTCCTGACTCCAGGTCCAGCACTCTATCCACTTGCCACCTAGCTGCCTCAATGTTGCATCCAAAAAGGTTAATTTAATAGGACCAATACGGCTTTATTAGAAGGGGAAGTAATTCTAGAAAGAAGAATGTGATAATCTCTTTGTACTCTGCCTTTGTCAGACCTCAGCTAGAGTACTGTGTTCAGTTTAAGAAGAACATTGATAAATCAGTGAAAATCCAGAGAAGGGCAACTAGATTGGTAAAGGGCCTTGAATCCATGAGCATTTGTTGTTGAAGCTGGGGATATTCAGATCTAGGGCATTTTAAGGTTTGATGACAGAAGATAAAAAAATCCTAAAATTAAGAGTTATCTAAAAATGGAATGGATTGCCTTGAGCAGTAGTGGGTTCTCTCTCTTTGGAGGGCTTCAATCAGATGCTGGAGGACTACTTGCAAGGTAAATTAGAGTAGCTATTTCTTTCTAGGATGGATTAGGTTCTTTTCCAACTTTCAAAATTCTTTATTCCTTATTGACTATTCTGCTTCCTCTTCCTCTACTCTAGATACTGGTGCATAAGCTGCAGCTAATTATAGTCTCGTTGATTATGTCTCTTACAAGAATATTACTGCCAGACAAGAAGATCAAGTATACAGGAAAATGGTGACTCTTGTTGTGCGTAGGCATATTTGCTATTGTTGCTCATTTGTTCAGTTGTGTCTAACTCTAAAATGCACATGCATGCATGAAAAAATTACAGTATATTTCCCAGTGATAGAGTCAAATCAGTCAATTCTTTTATTGTCCTCTTTGAGGAATCCTTCCATTATTTAAGTCTTTTGGATTCATTTAATATAAATGTGCTTAGGTTTCTCCAGAACTAAACTAATTCATGGGTTCCTGGGAAATATACCACAATCTTTGTGGGTGCTTACGTGCATGTGTGTGATTGTGTTCAACTTTTCTCTGTCTGGTTCAGATGAAAGTGAGGTTCATGGGAAGCTTGTTATTCCTATTCCTTTTTTAACATTTGAATATTCTTCTTTTCATGTAATCTTTCTGTGTGAGACAGTGATTTCCCTCTCCTTCCTCTTCCTTTCCTCTTTGGTATAGTCCTTTATCCCTCCCATTTCTTTCTTCTTCTAAGGCTATCAAAACACAACAAAACCACCTCTTGACCTCTCTCTTTTTCATTTCTCTTTCTCTAGGATCCTTGCAGACATTTGGATCCTGAAAAGACATTTGTTGCTAGTCCTTCTATTTTCATTTAAATGATTCATACCCATGCAGTCCTTTCCAATTGATCAAATATGTTTACCTTTTGATTTTCCTCTTGATTCTTGTGTTTCCATTGCAAAGTTCTAAAGTTTTATCAAGAATGTTTGGAAATATACTATTCAATTAAAGGTTCTACCAGAGAGATTTTTCTTAGCTGTGAGTATTTATTGTTTGAAATATTGTCTTCCAAGCTTTACTATCCTTCATGTTGGCAATTGCCAAGTATTGTGTGTTTCTGCCTGTGACTCCTTGGTGCTTGAAGTCTTTACTTTTTTTCTACTTAAAGTAATTTTTCTTTGACTTGGAAGCTTTGGATCTTGCCTGTGAAGTTCTTGGGCTTTTGTTTGGATATTTCTTTCAGGAATCGACTGGTGGATTCTTTATCTTTTTATTTGGGCTTCTTGTTTAATTTCTTTCAGGGTGCTCTTATAACCCCTTTGTCCATGACAATTTTTTCGCCAAGTTTCCACTTGAGTTTGTCACTGAGTTATTCTCTTCCTTTGCCTTTTCCTCTGGAGGATCTCTTCGTCCAAGCTTTTTCTTCCCTGTGTTTGGGCATTTTCCGTAGTTTACTCCTATTAGCCTTATTATCTTAGTCAGAGGTTTGTACTTGGGTCAGACTCTGTTACTGTATTCTTAGATGGTGTGGACAAGCCTTCCTTGTTAAGTGCAGTGGCTAAGCCTAGATGTTACCTTCTGAAGGAATTGTTTGATGTTGTTTGTGGTTAGCCACAGTCTAGACACTGGGTTGGACCAACTTGGAGATTTTCTTTTATTGTGTCCAGAACTCAGGGGCTGCCCAGATGCTGGTGCCTTTCTTCTGTTGCTATGAGACTCAAGGACGGCCCCAAACTGGGAGTTGTTCAGAGTCTTTCTCCTACTATGGTAGAAGCCCTGAGATGAATGTCTTTCTTTCTTTCTTTATAGAGTATTTTTATAATTGAGGCTCTTATGTCAAGTGTATTTTGGTAGATTGCCTACCAAATATTTTATTCATTTTGTAGTTATTTTACATGATTCCTTCCTTTCTATTTTACCTCTTGAATTTTGTTTTTATTATATAGAAAGGCTGTCACTTTTTGTGGGTTTATTTTGTGACCTCCAACAGATCTGAAGTGAAATTCATTCATACATTGTCTCCAATATTTTCTTTGCTGATTCCCTGAGATTTTCTAGGTAAACTATCACCTCATCAGTAAATAAGCATAATTTTATTTCCTCTGTATCTAAATTAAACAAATAAAATTTAAATAAACAATAGCTGAAAATGAATTCAAATGCTATTAAGGTGATCATTCTAATCCAATAACTCACTATGGAATGGAGTTGAACCTGAGTTCCCAAAGGCTGTACCATGGGAGTGCAAACTTCTGCAGATTCTACTAAAATGAAAAGGCTTCATGTGCAGTTCTAGTGACAAATGGCATTTGCTGCCTGAGGATAAGCCAACAAACACAAAGAGAATCATATCCACAGCCATTTATTTACCAGAAAAATACAAAATAATTTATAATTTTGTGCAACAGCCTTCAGTTTCTGCACCAAGGGGGAGAGAGTGACAGAAAAGAAAAGCATTGGTGATAAAAAATACAGGATTCTCAGATTATTTGAATATGAGTTTAACTGTGACATAGTGGGGGAAAAAACACTGGACTGGGAATTAGATAGCCTAAATTAAAATCCTAAGTCTGATGTCTACTAATTATGTGACCTTGAAAAAAATCACTTATTTTCATCAGGTCTCAGTTTCCTTTTCTGTAAAAGGAGGGAATTACATTAGATAACCTTGACAATTCCTTCCATATGTAAATTTGACTAAGCAGACAGTTTCTGAGAAAACTAGAAAGAGCTTTATGAACTGAGGCAGAATGAAGTAAACAGTAAATAATTACTAAACAATTACTAAATTGGTAAAACAATTTACTCAACAGCAACATTATAAAGAAAAACATTAAAATTCTGATCAATGTAAGGACAAATCATGATTCCAGAAGACTGAAGATAAAGCATGCTCTGCACATCATGACTTAAGAGAGGATGGATTCAAAATGCAGAAGGAGACATCCTTTTGGTGTTAGATAATAGGGGAATTTGCTTTGCTTGACTATTTATATTTGTTACAAGGGTTTTGTTTTTTTTATTTTATTTTGTTGTTCAAAAGGAAGGGAAAAGAGAAGAGAAAATAAATGATTATATTTTTATTTTTATTTTATTCTTTTTTAGTATAAATTTTTTTATTTAACTTTTTACATTCAATTTCACAAAATTTTGGGTTCCAAATTTTCTCCTCATTTGTCCCCTCCCCCACCCCAATACACCAAGCATTCTAATTTCCCCTATCACCAATCTGCCCTCTCTTCTATCATCCCTCCCTTCCCTTGTCTCCATCTTCTCTTTTG
>CM053773.1:79115664-79169817 GCA_028658325.1 Potorous gilbertii | reverse complement strand
ACCTCTTTTGCCAATTGAGTTAGCCTATTTTTCAAGGTGTTATTTTCTTCAGCATTTTTTTGGGGTCTCCTTTATCAAGGTATTGACCCGTTTTTCATGCTTTTCTTGCATCTCTCTCATTTCTCTTCCCAGTTTTTCCTCCACCTGTCTAACTTGATTTTCAAAATCCTTTTTGAGCTCTTCCATGGCCTGAGCCCATTGGATATCTATTTCAGTTGTTTGGGATTCAGAGGCTTTGACTCTTATGTCTTTACCTGATGGTAAGCAGTTTTCTTCCTCGTCAGAGAGAAAGGTTGGAATCCTTTGGTCCCCAAGAAAGTAACCTTCTATGGTCTTATATTTTTTCCCTTTTCTGGGCATTTTCCCAGGCAGTTACTTGACTTCTGAGTTTCCTTTCCACTCCACCTTGCCTCCAGATCCACCCAGCTAGTGCTTGGGGTCTGAGATTCAAATACTGCTCCCCAGCCTCAGGGCTTTGGGCAGCAGGCCTGGCTGCTATTCAGGGTAAGATTAAATCAGGTTCTCAGGTTGGGGCAGGGCCGCCTCCCAGGCTCAATTCCCTCAGGGGGTTTATGCGGAGACCTTCAGTAATGGAGCTGCTGCTGAGCTCCTGCCTGCTCCAGGAGCCTCTGGCCACCTGCTGCCTCTGCTGCTGCTTCCCGAGGGGGCCCAAGTCATGGAGACACCCCACTCCCCTCTCAGCCCATCCAGACGTCTCTCTCACTGACCTGTGTGTCTGTGGGTGGAGGGACCTTCGTGCTCAGATTCCGTCCCTGAAACCTGCTCAGCTCTGTTCCTCTCAGTGCTGTGTGGCCAGGGCAGGGCTGGGCTCTGCTCTCATCCCGTGCAAACGGACCTTTGGGATCGGTTTTTCAGGGCTCTCTGGAATGGAAATCTCCTTCACTCTGTTTCTGCAAGACTTCCCCTTCTCCAGAATTTGTTGGGAGTTCTTTTTACAGGCGATCTGTGAGCTGTGGGTTCGGAGCTAGCATATGTGAGTCTTTCTACTCCACCATCTTGGCTCCACCCCTCTTCTTACTCTTTTTTGCATTTATAGTAAACAAATAGATGTGAAAGGGAGCATACTTATCAGCATTTCTAAAATAAGTTATTATACAACATAAAAAACATTTATTATATTATATGCCTACTATATGTATCTGCTAAGGATACAAATAAGAAAAAGATAGTCCCTGGCCTCAAGGAGCTTATGATCTAATAGAGGAAGACAATTCACAAAAAGAAATTGGAAAGGGGGGAGGATGATGTTGATAGAGTCAAAACCAAGCAAAGCAGCTGGTGACAGATGAAGAGGAAGCTGAAAATTCTGAGTGCTCTGTAGCAGAGGCTTTGGGAGGAGTTTTTGCTCCACCCTCTATCTCTACAATCAGAAGGGCAGAGCAACAAAGCAACTGCAAGTCATGAAGTACCCTCATTATCAATTATAATATAATTATTATTAGTTATTAATGCAAGGAAATAAAATTACCATTGTTAATGGTGGAATTACCACATTTATACCCTACTATCTCAGGACTCCATGTTATATGAAAAGGGTAAATGACACTTAAGAAGATCAAGTGGGGAAGGCTGTATATGGTCCTGACCAAATGCATAGAAAAGAAATTCACACTGAAGGCCATATAGTTTGAAAGACATTTGGGAATTTATAGAAAAATATTTCAGAAGTGGAAAACACTTCAAAATAATGTGAGACTGTATAGGTCATTAAAAAATGACAAATCAGATATCAGCCACTACTAACCTGCCTGGAGGAGTGAAGTGTCTCATAGCCTTTGGCTATATGATAGAATTATAGCCAGTGGTATGCTAATAACTGTTTAATAACTAGTTCTCAGAAAAATAAAGCACACACAACACATCTTTAAGTTTAACCTGAATTATAAACATTTTCTTCATCACTTTATGTCTAGATAACGAACAAAATAATAAATAATAAATGAAACCTTTATTTATATCACCGCCTATTTGTTGTAAATGCTGTCTGTATAATTTTGCAATTGACTCTTTCAAGCCACATCCCTTAAATAAAGCTCTTTCTATCAGGAAGAGCTTTTGAACCATTGCACCTTAGCAGATCTTAGCAGAGAATTTGCCCTGAAAAAGCTAGGTAGCTGGAGCCCAGTAGCTGGTAGCAGAAAGCTTAGTGACCACATGACTATCAGAGCTGAAACAATGGAGATGATCTGAAGGAGCAATGATAATATATCCCAAAGCAAAGATATACCTAGGGCCCAGCAGAGAGCAGTGTGATCATATCATCAGAAAAAACCTGCAACACCGCAGTGCTGAAGATGTAACTTCCCTTGTGCATGAATGTGCACTGGCCAGAGGGGTTCCATGTGTGTACCTCTTCTCACATGCCCCTATCCACCCATCTTACTTATTCAAGCATGTTTTTTCCTCATTAGTATTGTGGTAACCTATGGTAGGGTTTACACTGGATATCCCTAGGGAGATCTTTTCTAGTAACTTTATTTCCTATGCTATTTGATTGAATGTCTTTTCTTTTGAACTAATGTATTCCCTGGATGGCTGGCAAAAGCAAACATACTCGTTTTACATGGATGGCAACCCACATGGTGATTTGAACTTGGGATAACTTTTCTGGGATGGAGGGCATGGAAAGCATGGATGAGCAGGTGCCTTAGATGCTATCCCTTCCAGGCATGGGGAACTACAAACACCTGCTTCCCATTCCCACCCAACCCGCCCCCCCCCCCAACCTCATGGACACAGCTGCACTTGTCTTCTTCTGACACTGAGGATGAGTTTATAAAATCCACAGACAATCTAATTTGGGCAAATAGTTCCCCCCCACCAAATCTTTTTCCAGGAAAACTAACAAGAAACAAATTTCTATTTCTCTTCTCCCTGCTCCAAGGTATAACAATGAAAGGACATGACAAAATGGAGGCAGTGAACTAGGAAATGGGGAGAAAGGAGCAAGATAGAAGAGTGGTATCTGGTCCCAGATCTTGAGGAATCAACTCCTTTAAGACATCAGTTGAAGGAGGAGGTAGTCACATACCAACCCTCTGTCAAAAGGCACTATGGAGATACACATGCTATTATGTGGCAATTTGTCTTTTTGCTTGTCAGCTCCTTGAACTTCTGTTGCATTTTGATTTCCTTAAAGCTCGTTTCCATCAGGGTTTTTCTTTTGCCTTTTGGGCTGACAGTTGCCTGTCTCCTTCTACCTATTTTATAACTCCTTTTATGCCATTGATAGGGACAGGGATTGGACCTGTGATCTCATTGCTAGGTTAGGGAGATGAGGAGACAAACATTTATTAAGTGTCTACTCTGTGACACCTCAGGTTGTCAGCAATGAGAGGTTAGGGGACTTGCCTAGGGTCATATAGATAGCATATGTCAGAGTAAAGACTTGAATTCGCCTTTCTGGCTTCAAGACGCTCTTTATTCGTAGTACCTTGTAGGCATTCCTAAAATTGCAAAGTCATCCATTCCCAATAATCCCCAAAATCTATATACTCGATATCTTTTCTGAACGTTAAACCTGGATCTGCAACTCTCTACATGGTGTTTCCACACAGATGTCCCACCCAGTGTCTCAAATTTTGCATGTCCAAAATGGAGCTTGGTATCTTTTCTACAAAAATGGTCCTCCTTCTGACTTCACTATCAACACCATTTACCTTATGTCCCAGATCTTACATCTGTCTTCATTCCCAAATCCAAACAGTTACTGGATCCTAGTAATTTTCTCTATAGATTCGCTGCTACCTTTCTACTATAGGACCACTTTCATGACCTTTCTCCTGAATCTCATTATATTCTCCTGGAATCATTACATTAGTGTCCTAACAGATATTTCAGCCAAATTTCCTCTAAGCTATCTTTCATATCTCTAGTAGAGTTAACTTTCTAACAAACTTTATTCAAACTTTTCAAAAGCCCTGCACAACCTGGCATTATCCCACCTTTCCAACCGTATTTGTGATATTACTTACCCTACATGCCATTTACTCTCCAATCAAATCAGTTTACTCTTCGAAACTTTAAGAAGTACTGGACTCATACCTCCATGCCATGATTCATGAGTGATAACATGGAATAGCAGATGGGACCATGAAATTTGAGTTGTAAAGAGCTAAGTTGATATGTCACCTGGACTGAATCTCTTGGCCCGCAAAGGTTGGAGTCAAACAGACAGAGCAGGCAAGAACAACTGTGCAGACACTAAGAGAAAAGTTTATTTTCTAAGCAAGGAGGGAAATGACACATGTTGGGCCTGCCCGCACACGTGGGGGAACCCTCTTTAGGATGGGCAATTCTCAATACATATGCTAGTGGCTGTGAAGTGAACTATAGGCCTGACAATGAGGGATAATGGCCAGAATGAGTCAAGTGTGATTCATAGCAAGTCTTCATGACTAGGACATGGCTACTGCAGGCGCTTGTCTGATCTCGAACACCTGGTGCTGATCTAAGCAATACAATAATTATGTGCAACAGTTCTGCAGTTTTTGTTGTGACTGAGTTCATCCAGAGGGTGAGCACAAAGGGCTGTCATTATACCAAACCCAGGCACAGTTTGCTTGCTGAGCCTGAGCTCTAGAAAACAGAGTGCCTCTTAATAGCATCTTACATACAAATCTTGCCTTTGACATTAAGCAGTTGGTTGGGTGACCATGAGCAAGTCATCTCATCTTTCAGAGCCTCAGTTTCCTTACCTGTAAAATGATGCTAACAATGTGCATAGTGTCTCCCTTCTAAGGAGAATGTGAGAATTAAATGAAATAATGTGTATGAAACACTTTGCAGATATTTACATTTATATAGCAAGATATTACATAAATTCCAATTGATATTACTCATTCAGGCTATTCCTTATACGTAGGATGCTTTCTCTTCCTCCCTTGCATGTTGTTCTCTGTGTGTATTTGTCCTTCATTGCCAAAGAAGACCATACCATCAGAGAAATGATGACATGACTTGCACTTGACTTTGTTTTGAGTGAGGGAGGGCTGTGCAGGTCACCTGCCTCACTTCTTCTCCAGAGTCATCTGAATCCAGTGACCTGATGTTCATCAGGATGACTGGAGATGACCCAGGATGAGGCAGTTGGGGTTAAGTGACTTGCCCAAGGTCATAGAGTTAGTGAGTGTCAAGTGTCTGAGCGTGAGATTTGAACTTAGGTCCTCTTGACTCCTGCACTGGTGCTCTTATCCATTGCACCATCTAGCTGCCCAGACCTGTTCTCTAAAGTCCAAATCAAAAACCATTTCCTCCAGGAAGCTCTTCCTGATTCTTTTGCTGATAAAATGAACGAACAATGACGAACATTTTCCCTTAGGCCCCATATGACTTTTTGTTCATGACTCTCTAATAACCCTATCATGTCATATTAGGTACCATAGCTTTCTTATCCCCTACTGGACTGTAAGTTCCTTGAGAACAGGGGCTCTATTTGATCTAAATTCTGTTTCTATATCCAGTGTTTAGCATAGGCCGTCGTCCATAGTAAAGATTTGCTTTTATGCGTTAATTTTTTGACACTATGACCGTAAGTATGTCTATGGAATCCATCCAAATTTCATCTCTAAAATGTAAAAATAAAATTCCAAGAGCCACCTCAGTCCTTTGAATGAAGTGTGTTCAGTGCTATGTAAAACAGCTGCCTAATTTATTTATCTTTATTCTAAGAGCGATTATGCAGAAGAGAAACAACTTAGTAAAGCAAAGGTCTAGAATTGAGGTCTAATTTATTCAGACTTCATAATCTCCAAGGATAATAAAAGGTAGTAAATCCCAAACTAAACCAAGTAAGCAGCAGGAAGCCTTTTAAAATTTATTCTGTTCTAGATTAGCAGCAGTTAAATCATACAGTGATTTATCTTAGAATACAATATTTTCCATGCTGCATATGTTTAAAACATTAGCTGTTTCCCTCATTCCGAAACAGAGAACATTTTTGATTAACAAGACTCTTCTTTTTCTCCATAATGGAGAAAGAGTTTTATTATGTGACAAAATATAATGCTGTTCTATTCCAACTTATAAAACTTCCTAAATAATAATAGGAGTGCAGGGCAATTTAAAAAACATAAATACAGAATTGGATATAAAGGATTTAACAAATGCGAAACTTTCTAGACATCTAAAGAAAATGATGGTAGCTTGCTAGGACTTCTTATAATGGACTGTACTCAGAAATTTTCTGCCCAAATTCTTCTACTCCTTGTACCCTTTTCTTCAGTCCAGTGCAAAGAGTGCTAGAGTTGGATCCAGGAAGATCTGGGTGTGAATTGTGCCTCTGTCACTCACTAGTTGTATGACCTCATTTCCTCATCTATAAACTATAGATCATAGGGCTTTAAGATTTGCATTTTGCTTTCTATCCATGATCTCATTTATCCTCATGACAAATCTGAGAGGGGCACTATTTTTAATGCCCATTTTGCGTATGAGGAAACTGAGACTGAGACAGTTTAAGTGAGTCGCTCAGGATCATATAATTAGAAAGTGGTTAAGTCAGGATTCAATTTCAAGTCTTCCTGACTCTAAATCCAGCACTCTTCTCATGACCCCTAGCTCCCACATCGATAATGCCTACCACACAGCCTTGTGGAAAAGATTAAATTAGATAAGACAGGGAAATCATTTTGTAAACTTCAGTACTATTAAATTTTGTTCACTATTGTTATCCTTCATAATGAATGAGATTGTCCAAAATGTGGTAAAAATTGCAATGATGAGTTAATGGGAGGTTGTAGGACTGAAGGCTAGGATTTTATGTTTTTAAGATCAAGCATGATAAAATTTTTCAACTTTAGCCTAACCTCTTCCCAAAATTTTATTTTCTGTTAACCTCCTTGGACTTGTTTATACTCCTGGTTTTGAACTGGCCTCCTCTTTGAATATCACCATTGCCTGGATCCTTTCATAGGATTAGCAAACTCTTGCCCCAGTTGGCAAATCTGGCCAGGTTACCTTATTCAGGCTTCTGGGGCTAAAAATATTTTTTACCTGAAAACGATGCTTTAGATCCTAGATTCCGAGCTTGAAGTGAATTAAGAGATCATATAGTCCCACCTCCTCATTTTATAGAAAAGAGTTTTAGAGAAATGGCAGGGATTCCCTTCAATTGGAGAATGACTGAACAAGTTGTGGTATATAATTGTGATAGAATACATCTGTACTATAAGAAATGATGAGTTCAATGATCTTAGAAAAACATGGATAGACTTGCACAAAATAATAAAGAGTGAAATGAGTAAAACCAAGAGAATGTTGTATATAGCAATAGCAATATTTTTTTTAAGAACAACTTTGGTTAAATCATCTTGACAATTTTAAATACCCAAATTAAAATCATAAAGGACCTATAAAGGAAGACACTGTCTGTATTCAGAGAAAGAACTGATAAATAGAAGTATGTATAGATTTATTTTATCTGTATGTGTATGTATGTGTGTGTGTGTGTGTGTGCATGTGTGTACATTTGTGTCTACGCAGTACCCTAGAGGGGGTATAATTATGAATTAGATTGAATTTATTTCTCTTTGATAAAATTGGAATGATCATGCTATAATGGTAGCCATCTCTAGGGCAGGGGAGAGGAGGGAAAAAATGAAATGTACATGATAACTTTATTATATATTTAAAAGAAACATCAAATTATACATAATAGATCTGCAGTTTCAAGTGCAATCATCTTTTAAAAAACTTATTGTTATGGAAATGCCTATTTTATTCCATAAATTAAAAATAAAACAAATAGAACTAAAAAATGCTTAAAAAAAGAGAGAGGTAAATGACTTAATCCAAGTCACAAAAATAGAAACTAACAGATTTGTGATTCAAACCAGGTGCTCTGGCTCCAAATTCAGCTCTCTTTCTACTATACCATGCTGCCTTCTGCCATAAAATCAGTAGTCCTAGATAAATGACCTTGGTTTACACTTCAGACAGGCTGATACCTTGATACATCAGACAGATGATACTTGTAGTTTCAAGATTCACAGCCCTGGACAATGACCTCTATTTGCACATGCTACAATTCCAAAAAATGTCCCAGCTGGAACTTCTTCCTTACTTTGTTCTGTCATGGAACTGATGCAGCAGCAATGTTGGGTAGGGATTTTGAAATAGCACAGCAGGAATAAGGCCAAGAATGAAAATTGTGTTGGGAGTTAAGTCTTTCTTCCACTCAAAGCCACCTACCCCAATCTCATATATCTACCCTCTGTCCCAGCTACTATTTTGTGCTGTAAGGTGACCTGGTTTCTCTTTCTTTCCTTGCATTACTCACTCAGAAAAGTTGCCTCATCTCTTTGGTCCTCCTAGTATTTAGTGTAGTGCCAAGCACAGCACCCTGGAGGGGTATAAATATGAATTCAATTGAATTTATTTCTCTTTGATAAAATTGAAATGATCGTGCTATAAAAATTTTCCAGAGTTCTGAGCATTATTTGTGGAAATATCAGCAAATCTTAATGGATGCCAAGCTACGGGGTTTGTGGAGGAGATCAGAAACAGAAATGTAATGTGTGCAAGCAGAAGTCAGCAGCCAGGGATACAGATTCTGGAATGGCAGTGGTCAGAAAGTAGCAGTGTCTACAATGAAAGCTCAGGTCAGTTAGATAAGGCAGGAAAGGAGGAAGGGGCAACAGTGAAGAAAATATAGAACCAAGAGTTGAATTCTCCAATGATCCTTCTTCAAATAGTCTTATTTATAATTATAAGGTTATCAGCTCTCCTACTTCCTTGAAATTGTTGTCATTGATTAAAGTTTATACTTTTAGTGTTAGAAGGAAACTGAGACCCAGAAAAGTTTAGAATTTTCCCAAAGTGACATAGGAAGTAAGTGGTAGAGTCCAGATTGAAATGTAGATCCCTTGATTTCAAATCCAGAACTCCTTTGAGGGTACTACAAAAGAATATTTTTTTACTGGTTCTCCATAATATTTATAGAACAGAAAACTTCAAGTAGAGAATATTGGACTGGTACACCTGAGTTCTGGTTCCAGGTCTGACACTTTATTTTACCAAGACAAATCATTTAACCTATGTGTACTTCACCTATAGGAACCACCAAAGTATGACTTTAACCTGTTTTTCCAGTCTTATTTCATACTTTCATGATTTCATATAGGCTACCCTCCAGTGAGTAAAATTCATTTCCTTCAGATCTCTGTCTACTGAAATGTTTCTCTTCTTTCTAGGCTTGGTCCAGGCATCACCTTTTCAATGAACCCTTCCTGACAACTGAAAATTTTCTCTCCCCCCTCACTGTAACAGAAAGAACCCTAACATACACAGGAGGGCCTGCTATCACAGGTTCTTCGATCTGCTTTTCTAAAAGGAAAGGCAACTTTTGAGGGGGTCAACAATCATTTTAATCAAGCACATACATCAATCACTTAGTTCACGGGAAAAAGTCAGCACCTTGAACTTCAGAGAAAATACAGAGAAATCAAAATCAACGGATAGTGCTTCCAGCTGCCTGACAGTAAGCAATACATACATCACAAACCAACCAACAGATATGTCTGACCATACGCACATAGTTACCAGAGAGAGAAGCACCAACATCTGGGTTTTCAAAGCTGGGGGTGTGCTTAGTGACTTCCCAGAGTCTCATCTGGCACACAAACCTTCTTCCAAAAACTAAGCTTCCAAGTAAAACCTCACTTCAGAATACTTAAAAATTTTTCAGAGCCAGAGGGCATTACAACCATTGCAAACCAGTGCCTCATTAACAACAGATATGGGCCTTCCTAAAAATCTTCCCAGACCCATTAGTGGGTGGAGAAGATCTTCTTTAATCATATTATTCAATCAGAGGCACTTGATTATATTGAAATAAAAAATACATTATCAATATTCTTATCTTATTCTTATCAATTTTCTTACATTCTTCCATGTAATATTTATAGGAATGTCATAGCCTCTCTATTAGATTATAAGCTTCTTAAAGACAAGGACCATCAGGTTTTCCCTCTTTGTGTCTTCAGACCCTAACATTCTGTCATAGTAATTACTTAATAGATAATTGCTGAATTGAATTGGACACTGGATCACTTCTCAGTATCTGGTAGGAAACCTGCCCATTAATCATTTAGTATTTCCATGACCAAATAAGTTGGCATCTTACTATATATTAAATACTTAAGTAGAACATCCAGGGAACTAGAATAAACCAGGATTAAGATCTCAGACTGGAGGTACTCTACTCCTATTCAAGCAGTTAGGTTGACAAAATATCTGACAGAATAGGTTTTATTGCACACAACAGAAAATGCAAAGGGATTATAGTCAAGTTACCTCTCTTGTCCTCTCTGATAGGTTTCTTCCTTGACTAGGAGTTATCCAGACTTCCATACTATCTATGGTTATCCAGACTTCTAGTATTACCCTATGTGGGGCATCCCACAAGAGAAAAGAACCTCAAGGTACAAAAGATTCATGTAACCCAGCCTGGGTGGACCTTAATCATTCAAAGACTTAGTCCACTTTGATTTATAACACTATCCTAAATTATTCCACCTTGAAAAAGTAAAGAGATCTAGTTTATTAGGTCCCTAAGCAATGTCCCTTAAGATATTTGATGACATCAGGACCCCCTAAAGGACTGATATTAATAATAACTTAAAACTAGTTAGAAGGAATTTTGGGCAGCTAGGTAGCACAGTAGATAAAATACTGGCCCAAAGACTCATCTTCTTGAGGTCAAATGTGGCCTCAGACACTTACTAGCTATGTGACTCTGGGTGAATCACACAACTGCATTTTACCCGTTTGCCTCAGTTTTCCCATTTGTGAAAGGATCTGGATAAGGAAATGGCAAACCACTCTAATATTTTGTCAAGAAAACTCCAAATGGGGTCACAAAGAGCTGAAAACAACTGAAAGACGATTGAACAACAAACAGCAACAGATGAAATTTATTAAACACAAATTTAAAGGTCTATCCTGGTGTTAAAAAAATCAACTTTGTAAGTATGCAATGGGAAAGGCAAGACCAAACACTATGCACAAAAGAGTTGGGGGTCTTGGGAAGTGAGAGATTAATTTCAGTTAGCAGTGTGATATAGAAGCCAAAAAAAGGTAACGCAGATAGGCGATATTAAGAGAATGTATTCCTCATGAGATAAGGGATTGTCCCACTCTTTTCTGTCTTCATGAGATTCCAGTAGCTTCTTTTAGGGAGGTCATTGAGAAAAGGAAGCACTTCTAGAAGTTGGCAGTCAAAAGGGTCAGGGCACTAAGACCATGTCATATAAAGATCCATGTGAGTAAATATTTGGACTAGAGAAAGCAAGAATGAAGGAAGGCAAAGCAAACATATTCAAATATTTAAAGGGTGCCACATTTGAAGACTGACTGTGACTTGTTTTAGTTGGTCCTAAAGGGCAGAACTAGGAATAATTGAAAGAAGGGAAGCAGAGAGGCAAATTTAGGCTCAATATAAGAGGTAAAAAAACCTAACTGGAGCTATCCAAAAATGGAATGGATGACCTCAAAATAATTTTGTCCAAATGAATGTTCTCAAGTGGAGACTAGATGTTAACTTGTCAGTAATATTGTAAAAGTCAAAAGGTAGAACTGGGACTAGATAACCTCTGAGTTCCCTTCTAATTCCAACTCTAAGAAAATGTTTAACTTTGTTATTTTAACTTTGATTAGCCTCAGCTTTCTCTTCTTTAAAGTGAGGAGGCTGGAAGAGATATTTTATAAGATCTTTTTGATCTAAATTTGTTATAATATTTACTAGGCATGCGACCCTGGACAATTCACTTAATCTCTGTTTGCCTCAGTTTCCTCAACTGTAAGATGTAAATAATAATAGCATTTATGTTATAGGGTCATTGTGAGGACCAAATGAAATAATATCTGAAAACTATTTACTTGGCACAGTGTCTGGCATATAATAGATACAATAAATCTATATTCCCATTAATGGCATTATTAGCCATTGTAGTATATCACAAGAAGGAAGAAAGCTGCATTTATACCACTATTGAATTTGGTGGTGATAGTCGTCTTATAAATTCATGATAGTGTTGGCAGTGATGGCATTATTGAAAGGGCATGTTTTATAGGCTTAAGCGTAAATAATGCTTATGCTTCACCTGAAATGAAAAGGAATATTTGCCAATCAAAGCATGTATGGGTTCTTTACGAAACGTTTGTTTATCCTCCTAGACAGGGCTTCGATTCAGTAAATAATCAAAAGAAATGCTTCCACTTCTAAAGTTTACCCTGCCATTCAGGTGAATTGGTAGTAAGAGCAGGAAAGTCTTTTGTTTATTTTATGTAATCTTTGCCATGAACAGAAGGACATTCCTTCCTTCTATGAATTTCGGTACAGATCAGCAAAAGTACTTGACAGGTTTTCAAAAGCTTCCAGCTCTGTCAGAGACAAGGAGACCAAAAGGACAGGGCAGAAGGGGGCATTGAAATGTCTTTATATTGTAGATTCCAGAGTGGTCTCTAATTGTTTAAATAATTCTTTTCTTTAATGAGAAAACCAAGTGATATTTAAAGGAAATGATATTGTGCTAATGCGCTGTTAATAATGACGACATGATTCAGAAATTGATGGATACGACAGAATGCACTGAGTTCAGAAAGATCCCACTTGAATGTACCGTTTGGCTGAAAGTCATCCAATCACCCAATGGCCGTAATTACTATAATTCACTTCCCTGCTTTAGTCTAAAGTGATAGTGCTGATATTTCTGCAATGACAAGAGCATTGTGAATAGCCAAAAGCAGAAAGATAAGATGTAGTCAGCAGGGCTCTTGACTGAAAGACTGCTGAATGCAGCTGCAATATCTGAACTGAGCTCAATGTCCATGCATTGTCCCCTTCTAGCATAGCCCTATTCCAGGGAGCTTTGTTTCAATTGCAATACCGTTCATGTGGACATGTTTAGGATTCATTCATGTTATTCAAATGGACAACGTTTCTCTCCTGTCACCATTCCAAGGAAGTCTTGAAAGTGATCTGACTACAAACACCTGCTGCTCTGGAAGATATGTATAGCTTATTTCAGAAACTCAACAGTATTTAAGGAAGATTCATTTGATGCTTCAGTTATAATTACATGGTTTTCAGTGGCCTACATAGGGGAAAGAGATACAATGAATTCTGTTTTCCCAGGATTAGTAGATATTATCACAGTTAATTCGGTCAAAAAAAGTTGTTATAACTTGGGGAAATCACAAGTACGGTCAAATCTCTAAGGACCGGACTTAGCATTACTACTAGATGGTAAGCTCCATAAGGACAAAATATGTGTCATAATTATCTTGAAATCACTCCTACTGTAGTACCACAGTTCTTTCTAGAGAGTAAGCATTTAATAAATTATTGAAGATAATGAATGAATGAACCCAGTTGTTCCTGGTTCCAAGTTCAGCTCTTTAAATACTATAATACCACTTTGAGAAATACTAACTGTATGACCTTAGACAAGTCATTAATGTCTTAGTGCTCTATAAGATGCTGATTACAGATAAGATACAAATTACATTAGATTAGTTTCCTCACCTAAGAGTTCTCTATATCAATGATATCAAAGTATTGGCCCCTATCCTGTCCTTATTGGATGAATTAATTACATTCTTTCTTTTAATTTATGACATCTTATCTTTATTTCATATATGCTTATATGTGTAAACATTCATTCCCTGGCTAGAACATAAGCTCCTTGAAGGCAGGGGCCATTTCATTTTTATCTCTGAAACATAATTGCTTAGCACAGATAGGAGTAAATTCTGTATCTGTGATTTCATTGATAAAGGCAGCTACTATATACATTGTTATTGAGTTGTTTTTCAGGTGAGTGTGACTCTTCATGATGCCTTTTGCATTTTTCTTAGCAAATATACTGGAGTCTTTCTACATTTCCTTCTTGAGCCCGTTTTGCAGATGAGGAAACTGAAGCAAATGGTTAAGTGAGTTGTCCAGGGTCACATAGTCAGTAAGTGCCTGAGGCCAGATTTGAGCTCAAGAAGATGGGTCTTCTGACACTCTATCCACTGTGAATTTTATTTTGGACATGTGTATGAGTGCTGATGGAACATCCAAGTGGGATGCAGGACTAAACCTCAGAAGAGACATACAAGCAATATACATTTGCTAAGTGGCTGGAGCAGAGTCTATTATGCTTCAGTTAAAATGAACAAAAATCAGGGACAGCAATCATGATGTAAGACAAAGCAAAAGCTAGGCTTAAGAGATAATCAAGGGAAGTAAATCTTATTAAAAGGTACTATAGATAATGAATTTAACATCAATATAGAGCATGTATGTACCAAATAGCATAGAAGCCAAATTCTTGAAGAAACAGTTAAGTGAATTTTAGGAGGAGATAGTAAATCTATAATGGGAGGCCCCACTAAATTTACCCTTTTCACACCTAGATAAACCCACCCATAAAATAAATAACAATGAAGTTAAGGAGATGAATAGAATTTTTGAAAAGTTATATATGATGGCCCTGTGGAGAATATTCCTCCCTTGGCAATTCAGACAAACCCTAGTGAATTTTTCTTTCAGTAGAATTCTGCTTTATCCAATCAACCATCTTCTCATAGAAAAACCTATGCAAAATGTATTTTTTCCCTTCTGTTTCTCCACTCAAACTAGAGAGGGCAGTAGAGAGCAACCTGACATTTCTGACAAATTCTGTCTGTCAAATTATAGCTGGAATTAGGAGGTCAAATCACAGCAGAGTTTAGTTTTCTTTCAGTACACTTCTCAGCAATTGCTCCAGTCTTCTTTTTGGCTCAAAAGGCAATGACGCTATTCTAATCAGCAGGTTCTCTACACTGCTGCTGGAACTTTCCTGTCATCTGCTTCTCCTTCTAGCTTTCTTTAATTACCCTCTATCCTTTCCCCATCCTATTTCAATTGAACGAAAGCAATGTGCATTTAGTCAATGATGTTTTTAAGCTTGTTTCTCCACCTTAATTTCTACTAGATTTCTGCTTTCAACTTTTGTGTATGTTAGGAAGAAGGGCAGCTAGGTGGTGCAGTGGATAGAGTACCAGTGCAGGAGTCAAGAGGACCTGAGTTCAAATCTCACCTCAGACACTTGACACTCACTAGCTGTGTGACCTTGGGCAAGTTTCTTAACCCAAATTGCCTATCCTGGGTCATCTCCAGTCATTCTGATGAATATCTGGTTACTGGATTCAGATGGCTTTGGAGGAGAAGTGAGGCTGGTGACCTACACCGCCCTCCCTCACTCAAAACAAAGTCAAGTGCAAGCCACGTCATTATTTCTCTGATGGCATGATCTTCTTCAGCAATGAAGGACAAACACACACGCATGCACACGTGTTAGGAAGAAGTCTCTTAATGGTTTCTCCACTATTATTTTATTGTTCCTCTTAAGTGCTACCCTAATTTTATTTCTATTGCCTACAATATTTGAGAAATAAAAAAATCTCTTCATCTGTTTTTCTTCTTAAGAGTGCTTTACATACCTCTCTATTATTGAACAGTCATCTTTTTTCATTTATAGTTAGGCTCAGATTTTCATGGAAATAATCTTGAATATCTTGAGTTCCACTGCTCTTTAGAACACATTATTCTATTTCTTCCTATGTTTTCGGATAGGTTCAGAATTATCTTGGGTTATCCAAATCTCCTTTCTTTTATATTTGAAGATCTCTGCCCTGGTCACTTACAGAATTTTTTTGTTTCTCAATGGACTTGTTCAATTTGACCAGTATGTATTTTGGAGGATACAACCTCAGGTTTTTTTTTCTTCTAGCAATAATCTATAGATTTCTCTACTGGCACTTCATTATCTGGGTTCAGAAATTCTGGGTAGTTTTCTTGCGTTATTTCTCAAATTATCTTCATCTTCTAGGAGGCCTATAATTCTTTTAACAATAATATTTCATCCCCTCTAATTGTAAAAACAATTTTAACATTTTTTAAATAAAATTTTGAGTTCCAACCTCTCTCCCTTCCCCCCTCCCTAAGACGATAAGAAATTTGGTATAGGTTATATATGTGCAATCATGTAAAATATATCTCCATATTAGTCATGTTGTGAAAGAAGAAACAGACCAAGAGGGAAGAAACATGAAAAAAATAAGCAAAAATAATATGCTTCAATCTGCATCCAGACTCCACCACTTCTTTCTTTGGAGATAACGCTTTCTATCATGAGTCTTTTCACATGATCGTAGAGCATTTTATTGCTGAGAAGAATCAAGTCTATCATAGCTGATCATTGTACAATGTTGCTGTTATTGTGTGCAATGTTCTTCTTGTTCTGCTCACTTCACTTTGCAGTTCATATAAGTTTTTCTAGGCTTTTCTGAGATCATCTTGCTTGTCATTTCTTATAGCACAGTAATATTCCATTGCATTCATATATCACAACTTGTTCAGCCATTCCCCAGTTGGTAAGCATCTTCTGAACTTCTGAGTCTTTGCTGTCACAAAAAAAGAACTGCTATAAATATTTTTGTACGTGTTGGTCCATTTCCTGTTTTTATGATCTTTTTGGGATACTGACTTAGTTGTGGTATTACTGGATCAAAGAGTATGTACAATTGAATTGCCCTTTGGGCATAGTTCCAAATTGCTCTCCAGAATATCTGGATCAGTTCACAACTCCACCAATTTTCCCACATCTTCAACATTTATCATTTAATTCCTCTTCTGTCATATTAGCCAATCTGCTACATGTGAAGTAATTCCTTCAGAGTTATTTTAATATTCATGTGTCTGATCAATAGTGCTTTAGAGCATTTTTTCTTATGACTATAGACAGTTTTGATTTCTTCTTCTAAAACTGCCTGTTCATATCCTTTGGCCATTTATCAATTGGGGGGAATGACTTATATTCTTATACATTTGACTCAGTTCTCTATATAGTTGAGAAATGAAGGCTTTATCAGTGACACTTGCTGTAAATTTCCCCCACCCCCAGCTTTCTGTTTTCATTCTAATCTTGGTTGCATTTTTTTTGTGCAAAATCTTTTAAGTTTAATACAATCAGGGCTACAGTTCACTGTGCAGTCATTGATATAAATATTGAGATCTACCCATACTAAATTGGGTTCCTCCACTGGAAGGGGATAGGTGATGACACATGTGTCTAGTTCCCCTCCTTGCTTGCAAGACATTTCCTTCACTATGGAAAATAAACTTCTGTCTTAGTCTCTGCACAATTGTTCTTATTTGCTCTGTCTGTTCATCTCTGGCTCCCACAGGCCAAGAGATTTTATCCAGTTGACATTAATTGGTGTCAGAAGTGGGATTGGACATGGAACCGATCCATTGGACTGTCTATTACAAGCAGGAAAGGACCAGGAGCCACTGTAGATTTATTTCTCTGCAGTCTGACTGCTCCCTTTCATCTGATGAGTCCTCTGCCCTTCTCCCTACTCCAATCTCAGAGCTCCTGCCTTGGTGGAGCTTGCCATTTTTGTGAGGAAAACTCCAGGAACAATTGGGAACCTGATTCATCTCAGACAACTCTGATAAGGATATCTTTTCTTAAACTGCATACCTTTGACAGTTGGTCCATCTGCATGTCTCTACTATTTCTTAAACTGCATGCCTCTATAACTGTGTGCTGCTGCTAAAATCCAGTAAATACATGCCTTACTGTGGACTGTAATTGTGTGCTTTGTGTCTGTATATGTCTTGTCATTCTGCCTGTGTTTGTACCTGTGTTTGTAAAATGTCTGTACTATTTGTAGATTCAGTTACCCTGAAAGATTTAAGATGCAGTCAACCAGAAAAACTTTTAAGGGCTGTAACTGAAGAGTTTAGAACACTGGGAAAGATTATTGAATTTCCATAACTGAAACAATTGTCCCAGTAAGCAAGAATAACTCCCACTTTAGGCTTTCTGAGGGAGGTTAGGTTATAAGAAAAGAGAAAAAGAAATAAAACCTTGCAAATCACTTTTCCCCTTTTCATTTAAGCTTTAGTTATGTTGGAATTACAGAAATAAAATGAGATAATCAAAATTCTAGAACTGCCAAAAATATCTTGGTAGATTTTAGAGATTTAGAGATTAATCATTAAAGAGTTTGGAGATTTATAATTTTTAAGATAGTAGGAGAGAACTCCTGGGATTTGGGGTAATTCCAGGAACTCAATGCCTTCTGAAATATTTTATCAATTTGGGGTACCACTTTGTAGAATTGTTTTAAGGAAAAATAAGGATTAAAGTTTTATAAAATTAAAAGTAAATGTCAAGTTTAATAGCTTCATTGTTTTAGAGAAATGAAGGAAAGCAGCTACTTTGAAAGTAATCCCAGGTTGAAGAAAGAATAAAATAGGTAAAGGTCACATTTTACAGCCACCTGTTGTTAACCCTTCCTTGACTGTGAAAAGAGAAACAATTGTTTAAACTACAGATACCCTGTAACTCCCCAAGGTCAGAGAACCTCTCCTTTTCCTTGTCAGTCCTCTCATCTCAGATCAGATTCCCAAATACAGGTGTTGAAAAAAATACTGGAAAAATGTAGGGAAACTTGATTTATTTTCCAGTTACAGAAATTTATTAGATGCGTAATCTTAAAAAAGTTGCATTATCTCTGTTCCAGTTTCCTTATCTATTTAGAGAAAAATAATAATTGTACCCACCTCCCGGGGTTGTTGAGAGAATCAAAATAATATAGTGATTGTAAAGTGCTTAGCACAGTGACTGGCATATGCTAAGCACTTCTTTCATTGAATGTAATTGTTCCATACCTGAAAACTCTAAAATGGGTTTAAAAATACTAAAGTTAATAATATTAATGATTTTTATGTGGGATAATTTGGAAAGGTAATTGTTATCATCTGAAGTTTTGTTTCATGTTTTAAATACATGGTATTGTTTGTGATATTGTATTTCCAAATTCTCTTATATTGTAAAATTTGAGAAACCACAGTAACAGATGAAACACCTTTTAATCTGGATGCTGTTATATATGGATTGGGCTTTTAAAAGAATGTGATAAGAATAGATGTTTGGAAACTGTTAAATATTTGATGAAGTATGTTTTGTTATGAAATGGTAACAAGTTTACTATAATGACAAATTTTCATTTGAAAATTCTGGACTATTATGAAAGTATATAGGGTAGTTTAAAGATGTAGCTTCAACATATTAATGATGAGCCAACTATCAGGTATTTGCTGTATGTCTGAAAACACAGAATGGTGGTAGTTTTAATTTATTAGTAAAGTATAAATGAAATGTCAACTGTTAGGGAAACATCAGGAACGATATTTAAGCCTTAAGTTGTGGTTAGTGAAATTTTGCTGTATTTGATTACAAGAATAATCGTCTAAATTGTCATGAAGCCAATAGTATAAAAAAACATGTGCGGCACTCTGGGAACTGCTAAAGGTGAATATCCATGCCTGAGGAAAGTTTTTGGGGCAACTTTGGCATTGCCTAGGTAGGATCCTCCTGACCTATTTCTCCATTGTGTTATTTCCTTTCTGAAAAGGAAATTTCCCCACTTGGTTAATTCTGAGCTTTGCTTTTGACACCCTGTGCCTACAAGATTGGCTGTCAGACATGAATCATGCCTGGAATCATAGAGCTAAGGGAGTTCTTTCCCCTGTTATGATATATGATATTGTTAAAGTTATTTCCTCCTTTTCCCTTTTATAGAAAATTTCTATAATCAAGAAGTTATATAAGCACAATACTAAATCTATTAATAGATTGATACTGGAACATCTCTGAGTTATTATGAATACCTTTCAATTTTAGCCTATATTTGTGGTCAAATTACGATATAGGGATGATATCTTCCTGAGAGGAAAATGATTAGAAACAGTAATGACAAGATATAATGTGAAAGTTTTCTAAATAAATAGAATAATATTTTTGAGAAAGCAACAGGATTATACTGTTTTCTTTAAAAATACAAATGTATATGATTGACTTCCAAATTTATCTATCATAGAAATTCAGACTTTCAGTATGTTTTAGTAGTAAGTTCTCAAAATTGGATTAGGTTTATACACATAAATTGTATTGACAATGGTAAAGAAAGTGAAATTATTTTCCCATATTTAAAGTATCTATCTGATAGTTTTAAAAGGCAGAAGAGTTCATTTTATGGTTGGACCCTCATAAATCTTTGAAAAAAACAGGATTTAGGTAAGAAAAGAAACAGCAAATGATATAGAAACTGAAATTCTCTGAAATTTCAAAATTGGAGAACCAAATTTAAATGGTTGTATATTGTCATGATTATCTACAAACCTCTAGATTTGTGACAAGACAAGCAGAACCCTCTTCAGTACTATGCTGAGAATAAAGCTTAATGTTCAAGAAAAACAGTCTAGGCACAAGGTAACTACATGAGACATCTGGGACTCAAAATGTGCTGGTTAAATGGACATTGAGAATGAATTACATGAATAAGATACAAGGAGACTTGGAGTTAGTTAATACTGGTGATAAGAATTGTATGTTTATACTTAAGTTTTCTTGATTACTTCGGTGACATGTAAATCTCCCTTCTCAAAACAAGTCCATTGTGAGCCCTTTAAGTAGTTTGATCTCTCATGTGACATTAATGTGACCTGACAATGTAATTATAATTATGAATTTATGAAAAACTTTTGTATTATTTGAACCTAGCCCTGCATGACTGGGAAACTGGGTTATCTCTATGTGCTGTATTTTTAACTAAGGACCCATGTTATGCTGACTAGCAACTCAGATCCAAAGATGGATGCAGGAAGTTTTCTCATAATTTCAATTATTTTTTCTAAGGGCCCATACCAGGTCCTTCTGATTGTCTCCACAGCTGGCAATTTGCAGGTCTGTACTCTTGGATCATCTGAAAAAAGCCTTTGCTGCTGAGTAAATGACAGAACGCCTTGGAGACCTCAAGATTTGTCTAGTACAAGCCCAGAAGCAGCTGACACCCAGATAAGACAGCTGTCTCAGGATTCCAGATGAAGGCTGAGTATACTGTCCTAGTTTTGTTCAAGACCCTGATTCTAGTATGCGTTGACATTTTCTGCCTCTACATTCTTGGCTCCCCTTCTCTTTTCTGCTTATGACAAACAATGGCTAGATAAGAACTCTTCAACTCAACACCTCATTCTGGCCCAAATGGCCTCCATGGCGTCTTGGCTCATATCTGTTCTTTAAAAGCAGTTTGTCAAGATATTAGAAGACACCCTGTTTTCCAGAGCCAAGAGCCAGAAAGCAAGCTGTGCCCTGGGCTTGGCATAACAGTAATTCTTTGTGTTCATCCCCTGGATGATCTTAGCCACAGAAAAATCCCAGAACTGTTTCATATAATTATTGTATTGCTTTGACCAACACCAGGTGTTCTCTGAACTCAGACAACACTGGACAAGCATGAGGAATTTCTGGTCCTGCTATGAATCAAACTTGTCTCATCATTGCTGTTACCCGTCATTGTCGGGGCTTCAGCTCACTGTGTAGCCATAGGTATAAGGACTGAGATCTGCCCATACAAAAGTGGGTTCCCCAAGTTGAGGGGAAGGGGACGAAGGGGAGAAACAACACATGTGTCTAGTTCCCCTACTTGCCATTTCCCTCATTACAGAAAGTTAACTTCTGTCTTAGTCTCTGCACAGCTCTGTTTGTTGGGTTCTGGCCTCCACAAGCTGAAAGATTGTGTCTAAATGATACCCTTATTGTATACTTTCTGACTCATGGGGTCACATTACCTAGAAAGCCATCTTGCCGGTCTCCTACACGGTTGCTACTGACTTCTAATTTGACTCCTTTGTTTTTTCACTACCCCTAATATCCCAAATGAGAGCTTCCTGTTTGTTAGTGACTTATTTTCCCCCTATAAAGAAAATTCATGAAACTAATGTTTCTGTCAGGCATGAAACCAGCAATCCTTATTTAATCTCTCTTTTACCTCCAACTGGTTTTATTTCATGACTATTTTGTTTTGGTCATAATCTCTCAAACTCTAAAAAGAGTCACATGCAAATGAGAAAAGGGACCACAGTGTCCTGAAGCCACCATCACTTCTCTGCCCTTAAACAAGTTCTCTGAGTATGCTTATAAACCGGGCAAATTTCTACCCAGTTTTTCTAACAATTGATGTCTCTCCTTTATGTCTTATCTGAGAAACCTTTCCTTTAGAAGCTGATTTTATCAGTTTTTTTCACAAAAGTTCTTTTTTTCTTTCCTTTTCAGTAGCTAAAATGTTCACATATGAAAAAGGCAGTACATTACATAAGCAGCACTTAAAACTGAATGGGGTGGGTCTTAAATGGTGGGAGACTATAGAAGTTTCTGAAAAAAAATATAAAGGACCATCTGTCTCTGTACTTCTCCAAAAAGTTGTTAGCTTTATGGATTTATTGGTTTAAATTGGATCTAATCCTTTTTGAGTTAGCAAAAACCTTGAAACAAAGTTGTTGCTCACTGATTAGGGAAATGGTTCAACAAGTTATGGCATATTAAGGTAGTGGGAAATAATATGAGGAATTCAGAGAAACACAGGAAGGTATATACTAAGTGATGCATAATGAAGTGGGAAGAGACAGAAGAACACACAATACACAAAGACTTTGGTTGTTCAGCATTTTCAGTCATGTCCAACCCTTAGTGACCCCATCTGGAGTTTTCTTGGCAAAGACACTGGAGTGGGTTGCCATTTCCTTCTCCTACAATAATATAAAAAGAAAAAAACACTAAAAATACAGTCAAACCCAGATGAATTGAAAGGAACAATCTTAGTATTGGCGAACGAATGCTGATGATGATTTCCCTTTTCTAAAATGAGAGGTACAAAATTCCAGGAGTGGAATGCTACATACTCATTCAGATTTGGCCGTTTTGTCTGTTAGTGTGGCTTAACTGTTTTCTTTATTACGAAAGAATTCAACGTATGAGTAAGGGATTGGGAGGGAAGTGGTTCAACAAATGACTTTGGCATAACAATCAAAAGGTGTCAATAAAACTTAATTTAAAATTAATAAAAATAGTTTAATTTAAAAATAAAATAAAAAATAAAAAAATAAAAAATAAAATGAATCTAGTAGTATTATCTACAATTAAAATTATATGTATGTATATATACACATACATATGTACATATATACATACACACACGTATATATTACATTTTTGTTGTTGCCCAGTTGTTTTAGTCATATCAAACTCTTTGTAACCCCAATGATACTAGAGTGGTTTGCCATTTTCTTTTCCAGCTCATTTTGAAGATGAAGAAACTGAGGCAAACAGGGTTAAATGACTTGCCCAGGCAAGTAAGTATCTGAGGCCAGATTTGAACTCAGGAAAGCAGTCTTCCTGCCTCCAGGATGAGTGTTGTTGTTGTGTTTGTCTGTTCTCAAAGAGGACCATGACATCGAGATGATGACATGACTTGTAATTGACTTTGATTTGAGTGAGGGAGGGCTGTGCAAGGTCACCAGCTTCACTTTCTTCTCCTGTGCCATCTGGATCCAGTAGTACAAAAGAGGTAGGTAAGAACTGAGACAAAAGATGGCCCAATTTACCATCCCAAAGATATCAGTCTAGGAGGGGGAGACCCTCAGAGTTTCTGGCCAGAACAGAAAACAATTGCTATTTACACTCATTCTAAGCTACCAAAATTTAAGCAATTAGTTACAGAAGCTTGGACTGGGACTATTATTGGCCATTCAAGGAAACCCAGAAGGATTTGGGTTTGAAGGCATAGCTAAGCAGTTTCATTTAAAACACAATGGGCTTTTTAAAAGCTTATTTTTCAGAGTTGTATTTCAAGAAATCAAAAATGGAAACAGTGCAGTACAAAAGTAAATTGCCCCAGAATTTAGAAAAAAAGGAAGGGAGGAAGGAAGAAAGAAAGGAAGGTATAAGTAAAGCATTTCTAGCAAACTAGTGAAATGGTTGAAATGAATTTTCAGTGGTCTACTGCCCTAATGGCTAAAGTGATCTTACTCTGACAAAAATGAAAATTAATTTTTTTAGGCTTCTATACTGTAGTAATCTTGAATAATTCTTCTTCCTTTAGCATCTACGACACTGTTTCTCATTACTCCCTCAACTTTCTGGGTCATCTTTCTCAGTTGCTTTGGCTGGATCCATCATACCTATGTAATTTTGAAGTGCTACATTAGACATATTAGCTCTCCATGACTCCATTTCTCTAAACAATGCGGATATTCCTTCCCATAGTGGAGATATGTGTATCATGTATAATTATGATTACTGTTTATACGATGCAAATTGTAATTTTCTGCCTTTCAGACTTGAGTGAAAAACCACACAGTGCCTCCCCTAAAAGAGATACCTGGTGATAAAAAAGAAAAGAGACCTAAACCTATGTTGTAACGACTAAAAGCATTAATCATCTTCTGGTTTAGTTGTGTGTATATATATATATATATATATATATATATATATATATATATATATATATATATACATTTGTGTGTATATGTGTGTGTGTGTATATATAGAGAGATGTATATATGTCTATGGATGTATATGTTTTTGTCTATGTATGTATATGTGTGCGTGTGTGTGTGTGTGTGTGTGTGTGTGTTTACTTACAGCTAGGAATCTGCACAGAATTTCCCAATGCTAAGGAAGAAGGCAGGAAAACTTGTATATTGACTGAAACATATATATATATATATATATATATATATATATATATATATATATAAAATCATATATTCAAATGTATGCTTACACACTCATGCATTTGCTCTAGACCTATGGTTTCTTTCATATAGGGAAATTTACCAATGCAATTTGGTACCTGCTCTTCAATTTAAAATCATGGTTGCCAAGGGTCCTGAGTAGTTAAGGGACTTGCCCAGGATCCCACAGCCAGAAGGTAGACTTTAGCCTAGACCTTTCTAATTCCAAGACCAGCTGTATATACACTCTTAAAACCTCTCAAAACAATATCATAAAAAATCCTCACAAAAGACATCTACTGAAATCTTTAAACTACTCATTTCTGAGCCCTAAGGGTATAAAGTCATTTTATTTCATTAAGTGGTAATTTGGAGAACTTTAGAGAGTTTCAGCTGAAGAAGTCCCATATGAGTCTTGATCCAATAATACCACATTAGTCACTCATTACTCCCCAAACTCTACAGTACTTGGTCTAGAGATTATTCCATTACTTATCATTCAACCCACAGAGTGTGTACACAGAAGCCCACATGGTATTTCTTTTTAATATAGGTATAGTACATCAACCTTTTTATTATAATTATAAAAAAGAGAGAAAGCAATATATAGTGTGGCCATAATAGGGTAGCAGGAATCAGAAGATCTGGGTTTGAATCTTAGCTCTAGTCCTTATCACCTGTGTGACATGAGGAATGTTCCTTCATCCCTCCTGACTTCAGCTATGGGTTTGGACTAGATCATCTCTGGAGAAAAAGTTCTTAGTGTTTTTCATTCATGGACATCCTAATCTTTCATGTCTGGCAACCCCCTATTTGCTGACTCCACACAATGCAGCCCTGAGGACTAAGAATGTTGCCCTCCTCTTTCCTCCACAATAAAGAGTGCACAATAAATTGTAATAATGTTAAAATCATAATTGCAGTAATATCTATCATATAGAGCAATTTTGCCTGTTCCAGTGTATTTTCTTAACTAATAATTCATTTTTGTGTTCTTTCCCTTGCCTTTGGGACCCATCAGATGATTGACAAGACTCTGAACAGCAGATCAAACTAGGGAAAAATGAGAGAGTAATCCTATAACAATAAAACCAAGTGAGTCCCTTGAAACCCAAAACATCTGGTTATCGTTCATATACTTTAATAAAAATATTTTATTGACCCGCAGAGAGGTAACAAGCTGCTGAGGAGTTTGTCAGGAGTGGCAGATTAGTCTATCCTAAATCCAAAAATAAATACAAACCAGATCTTTCCTAGGTCAAATATTGTCTGATATGATGGTGGCCCACTGTATATGACATATTAATGACCAGCCTGGTTAGACAAACTGAAGCTGTAGCGGACTAGGAATTACTAGTGTCACTGATAGGTGACCATCTGTGCTGTCCTGGTTTCCCTCCTGCTCATCTTTCAGGAAATGAGTGTTAATTCTGACAGCTCTGCCTCCTATGTCAAACATCTGTCTCCTATCTCTTAGTACCACTTCCAAACAAATATGGTGGACTTTTTGATTGCTTTAAGTTTGGAAAGCTGCAAAGTTATAATAGTTTTTATATTATTGGCACATGCCAAACTACATAGAATCATCAGTAATGGACTTCTATTATTTTATCTTAAGAGAACCATCACTAACTTTTAGAATAGCCTTATTAGAGTTTTCCCACATCCAGAATTGATATCTATCCATTTCAAGTACCTCTTCCCTAAAAGAGTAGCAGGCAACTGGCTGGGCAGGTGAAGATGGTGTTAGTATTGCAAAAATATTTAGAACAAGTCTTGCTTGATTCATTTGACATCTGAAATGTCTCCAAAGCTGGGTAAATAATCACTTTCCCTATTGTGACTGTGGTGCTATGATTCACTTTGTGAGGTTTTGTAGCTTTTGGGCATATCCATAGAAGTGCTAGCAGGACTCTAAATACTGGATCTAAAAAGTAATCAGTCATCCATGAGTGGCCACGTCCTAAAAGAAAAGATTACCGATTAGCTTTAGAAGACCACTCCATTAGGCTGAAGAGCAACACTGACAGAAGAGCCAAAGATTAAGTGACCAGAAGTAATCTAATTACATTTCAGCCAGCTTACTGCTGAGCACTGCATGCATGAAGGAGAATGTATCAGCATAAATGATGGCTCCTGTAGGTGTGATCACATACTTCTTATAACAGACCTGATCAAAGGAATGCATTAAAACCTAGAGCATAGAAACAGGCTAATTATAGGTTGCATATCCTCACCTTTTCCTTAGCACCATAAATGGAGTTGACCTTGTCCCAATGTCTGATTGGAAAAGAATCAGAATGATGAAGAAAGGGAGTTGGAGATTGTTTTGGTGGGGAAGGGGGACACTGTTAGTATTCATCAAAAACACACAGAGAAAGGTGTGCCTTACATTACATTTTTCTAGGTTGAATCATATAGTAAATGCATTCATGTAGCATTATTTGATGGAGACATGGTGAATTATTTTACAAAGTGAATAATTTGTATAGAAATCATATTATCTAGTTCAAAATTCTGAATTTTTGTATATCACATTTTCTTACAATGGAGTATACTTGTACATACTCTGTACCAATCACAAGCTTCATAAATTGGGTTAATTACAAGAGAATAATCTTAATTGAAACCATCATATTAGTGTCTCTGTTTTTTTAAAAGGTAGAAAATGTATATAATGCATATAATTATCCCAAGTCAAACAGTCTTCAATTACTAAATTTGTATCAAATACCACCCAAAAAAGGCCCTTCCATTAGAGAAGAAAATGAAGAGTCTATGTTGTCAATAATTTTATACTTGACTTACATATATTACATGAGACTGGAAATAAAGATTTTGACTTCTTTTATTACCACTGGCAACCCTAGATATCTTTCTGCTATAGACTTAAAAACTCCTGTATACAAATAGGAAATTGTAAATATTATTTTATCAAACTCATATTCTTTAAAAGCCAATCAGTGGGAATTCTGTATTTCCATGAACTGATTGTAATGTTAATGAGAGTTAGATCCCCATACCCCTGTCCATTAATAGACCTCAGATGAGTCTACTAAGGGAAACTTGATTAGGGGAGGTTTGTTTTATGTGAAGGTCCACACTTTTTAATTGCTAGTGAGACACTAGGTCATGAGGGTTGTATCTTCTGACTCTGAAAAGTGTATGTATACACTCTGAGATGAAGTTTTGCTTTTGGAGGCTTATGCTTTAGAAGAATGTTCCTGTGATATGACTAGATGAGACTGGGTAGCCATTAAGAAGTCCCCCAGCCCCTTTGAAAACCCAGATGTTGGTGCTTCTGTCTCTGATAACTCTGTATGTATGTAATGGTCAGACAGTTGGATCTGTCCGTTGATCTGTGATATATGTATTGCTTATGGTCAGACAGTTAGAAGCCCTGTCTGTTGGTCTTTATTTCTCTGTTTGTATTTTCTCTGTTGATATATGTGATTAAAGAAGATTGTTGACCCTCAAAAGTTGTTGTCCTTTTAGAAAAGTAGATCTAAGAACTTGTGCCAGCAGGTCATCCTGGATGTGTCAGAGTTACACTGCTGTTACACTGACCTTCAGTTCTCCACATATATTTCTGAAACTCCTTGTTATTTCCTAAATTCATGGCATTCTCTATGTCTATGAGCCCCAACCAATGTATCTCTATGCCAGACCTTGCCGGAGGATGCATGAATTCAAGGCAAAAGGCATTTGATGAAATTGGATGGCAAGGTGAGAAAGAAATGAATGAGGTAGTAACTATTCCAAACAGCCATACTAAAGAGAGTGTTGCTCCAAATGTCTCCCAGAGAGCAGTCTTTCTCGTTTAATCTCCCTTTCTCCATAACACAGCAGAAGGACACCATCCGTTTCCTCACAGCAAGGTGTTAGATGTTAACTTTTCCTTCAATTTGTCATAAGAGCTAGCAGGTATCAATCCCTTAGGAACTGGGAGTTTCAGGGTGTCTGGGCCAGGTCTAAACTTCCTGGGTCTCTCCACATTTATGTCATCTTTGCCTAGAGCAGACTGATTCTCATGGCTTGGGGGTTCATTCCGTCTATGTGATCTAAATTCAGCTGCCATTCCTTTCCAACTTTCTTATCCTTCCCATCTTTGTTAGCCTTCCCTGCCCTTGTGTTCCTTTTACTGTCACAACCTACATCTTTCTACCCCTGCTAGAATTTCATAACCTGTCTGAAAACACAAGTGCTAGAAGCACTCTTCACTCAATTTCAACTTGGATTGATTGGAGGATATTGCCATGCCAAGAGTTTGTGCACAGATTTATGGAAAATGTAACCCAGAAATTTCCTCTCAATGACCAAGGCTCCCTCTCTCTGTCCATAAACATTGTGGAAACAAGGATTCTAACACCTGATATATCTCTTTCCATAGAGCTTAAATTATTTCTTTCACAAGAGAAATCCTGTTTCGATCTCTTTATCTAGATGATACCCCTGAAATCCTTCTTATTTTTATGTCTGAGACTATTTTTGTTTGTTTTTCCATATTTGCTCATTTTACTTTTGTCCCTTTACAAGAGAATGACCTTTAAGGGAGTAACAATTCACATGAATGGGGCATGTCTATATTTGAGAAAAGCAGTTGTTGATTTAAGTTTGTCTTGACAGTTCACTTGTCGGAGACAGAGGTCTGCTTAGAGTTAGTTATTTTGACAGAGTTTGGACCCAGTTGTAGAACATTTTGAACAAAATGATTTATACTATATTAGACACTGGAACTGTTCTATGGGGTGGAACAAATATAATTTACTTGATCAAAGACAGAAGATGGAAATCTGGTTACTCCCATTAAGCTAATGTGAAATTGTTCACAGAGAGGAACTCAAGAATCTAAACCCAAGCAAGAAAAGAGAGAAAGAAGTAGAAATACAGATTTCAAAACTGGAGCAGCTAAAAGCTTTAAGTGATTGATTTTTTGGTTCTCAAAAGGAAAAGTAAGTCCAATTAGAAACAGACAATCAGAGAAGTCACCCAGCATTTCAATTAATTTGACAGAGAAATATTGGTCTGGTGAGGTATTAACTGAACTTAGCAATGAAAACATTTGTTCAATATAAAAGACACTTCAAGGAATGTTGATGAACAGTTCCAAGGACAGTAAGGGGACACTAAAGTTTACAATTTCGGGTTGTAAGTTACCTCAAACACAAAGTTTTTTTTATTTGCATAACTTCTTGATAAGTTTCTTTAATTGTATGTATCTACTGTCTGCCACAAACACTGAATGTACTGGTGAGAGAGAATAACCCAGTTCTATGTGTAGGTTGTGATGTATTTATTATTCCTACTTTTGCTTTAATGAATAAATACCTGAATTATTACTGTTAATTGTTTTGCCTTATTGTAAAGTAAATGGCAGCTAGATGTTGCAATGGCTAGAGTGCTGGACCTGGAGTTAGGAAGACCTGAGTTAAAATCTGACCTCAGACACTTAATAGCTGTATGACCCATAGCAAGTCACTGAACTCTGTTTACCTCAGTTTCCTCATCTGTCAATTGAGTTGGAGAAGGAAATGTCAAACCACTGTAATATCTTTGCTAAGAAAACCCCGAAGGGTGTTACAAAGGGTCAAACATGATTGAAATGACTGAATAACATGGTTAAGTAAATGTTTTTAAGTTCTAAAAGTATCTTCAGTCAGTCATTCAATCAACAAATGTTTATTAAGCATTTTCAGGTACTGTGCTAAGTGTTGTAGATGCCAAGAAAGGCAAAAAATGGTACCTTTCTTCAAAGATTTCACATTCTAATTGGTGTGGAGGGGAGAAGACAACTGCAAATAACTACGCACACAAGATATGTATGGTGCATGTATGTGTGGTCATTTTGGAGAACGCTAACAGTTTGTGGGAGGTTAGTGGTATAGGGAAAGGAGTAATAGACTAGGAAAGGTGTCTTACATAAGGATCCATTTAGATGCATGAGCACTGAATCTTGAAAGAATTCAGGAAATACAGAAGGGATAGGTGAGTAGGGAGAGGTAGTCATGGGGACCTGCCAGTGTAAAGACATTGACTCAGAAGACAGAGTACAGGGTATAAGGGCTGCACAAGTAGTCTGGTATCAACAGATCTTAGGATGTGAGAAGGGCCAACTTGTGAAGTACTTTAAATGTCATTACAGAAATGAATATAAGGTTTGTTTGTGTAACTGGAGACACCTTTGGGTTACCTTTAGGAACCAGGGAGAATTTGAATATAATATAATTGTGTGGTGGTGGTCCCTTTCTGTCAGTGTGAGGGCTCTTTGGAGTGAAAGACCTATCCCTGAGAATGAGTTTCCCCTCCTTATGTGGTAAGTACAAAGTTATTTATGTTCAGATATACCACATATTTTTACTTTTATTTTAAAAGAATTTAAAATTTGTGGATGGGTGACACTGGGGATGCCATGATTCTCAGGTTTCCTGATCTGTCAAATGAAAGACTTGGTTCATTAAGTTGCTTTCAATGCTATGCTATTTAGGAGAATAAAAGATTCCCACCACTTCACTCAGTTTTTAAATGTCAAAAATTCATTTTCTCTTCTTTTGAAAAAAATAGATTTTCATTAAATATCTTTTCTCCCCTCTTTTTTCCACTATAATTTCAAAGTGGTAATCAGCAAATGACTAAAGAAATGAGCCACCACTTCAAATTCTGCAGCTCTTAGAGAGTATAAAGGAAACTTATTCCAGAGATTTTTATGTTATATTAATCTATTCCACTAGCATACACAGGTACTCTTTTTAATGTAGAAATTTCATTATGATTAGGCATACAACGAATATTGCCCTTCAGAACAGGCAAATTCATTTCTGTGATCTACATTATTTTCAACTAATTTGTTTGTTTATGAAAAATGACCTCTTCTTTCATTGTCTAAATAAATGTTTTTTTCCCACGGAAAAACAAACAAACAACCATTTAATTATTTATGAAGACATATAGTTAAAGCAATAATTAAATTAACTTTCAGTAACCATCATTTTTTTCTTTTCACAAACCTTAACAAGGAATGATACTTAACCAATTCAAAATGCTTTTTGGCCTTGGTTTTGCTCAACATGCAATCTTGGTCTACAAGTTTCTCTTTTTAATAATATTATAAAGGGCACCTTGAAAGTGAAAGTCAGCATTGCAATCAGAGTTTAACTTTTTCCACTCTCTTTAGTGTCCAGATAGTTGTAGCCGATACTGTCACCTCTGGACAGTCATGTTAACCCTAAATTTCTGAAAGCTTCTCCCCCTGCCTCCATTATCACCTCATATATGTACTGTCCTACTTGAGATGCACTGATCATCATGCTGATGAAGCAAGAATCAGCTGTTAATATTCTCTGCAGCCAGATTACTTCTATAACAATATTTTTAAACCCACGACTACGCAAATTTTATCAGCAAAATGTTCATTATAACTTTAAGGAAAAAAATAACATGAACTTAGAAGAATACGGTCCTTATAACATGGAGAATGTTCATTCACTTACTTGGGAATTGTTTGTGAATATTTAGGGATCACCCCAGAGGACAGATGCTAAAATTTCCAAAGCTCTTCTGGGTACAGAAGTGGAAGTGAAATGTTGTATAACCTGCCATATTTGCTCATTTTGTCAGTTACTCTTGCTTCATTCTTTTTCTTTGTTACAAGGGAAGGATTCAGTGATGGAGACTATATTGAGAATACTGAAAGAGCAGATGATATAGATGAAGGAGCCAACCTTGGAATCGAAATGTGCTTTAGTCTAAAACTATCTCTGATCCTTATTGCCTAGGTAACGATGAGAGTCATTTAACCTTCTAGTGATCCCAAAATAACTCTGTAGGACTGTACATTTAAGGGTGGTCATTGATCTGCATTGGTAGAGGGAATTTCTTCCCTGGAGTTCCCTGCACCAAAAATTCATGAGTCTAGAAACATGTATATGTGTAAATACATATATGTTATGTATGTGGTATGTATATTGTATATATGTGTGCATTATACGTGGATATATAGAGAAGAAACACATGTATGTATAAGAGACTTGTTGAGATATATACATACATATGTATATTTATATACAAACCTATATATGGACATATATACATACACATATATGTAAAATTTTACTGCTTTCAACCTTTCGCATCTATTTAAGTGACTGAGTATTAACTTGTCATGATACCTAAAGCTTAAACTTAAATCCCCAAAAAACCCCAAACAAAAAAAATTAGACATTGTGGCAAGTTAACAATCACTGAAATAGACATGAAAGTTTGGAAGCAGTAAAATTTTTGCCCAACAATAGACATTGCTTTCAAAATATGCAGTACTATGATGCTGCAGAGCACGGTGAGATAGCTCTGGTGGCCTAATGAAGCTGCCCTTTCCCTTTTATCCTGTCCGTGATTTCTACTCACATTCCCTGCTTCAGGCCTGTCCTCCACTTGACTCTTCTTAAAGGACATACATTAGCTCCATGAGAGAATTCAATTCCCATCTCCATGTGATTTGTCATGTTGTACACTGCACCAATCTGGGTAGTAAGAATAAAATCATCTATACCTGAGGGTAAACTCCTGTGGTGAGATTGATTTATGATTCAGGCATCTTACAGAATATTTTCCCAGAAAATTAACCCAGTTAATGTTTCCGATGGGGAAGGAGGGTGGGGGAAAAGTGCATCAGGGATTGCTACATGTATTATGTTATGTTTCTACAATGACTGTCATTCATTCCAAGTTTATCCGCTTTCATCATTCCAAGTTTCCATGTACATTCTTCAATCTGCCTTTTTGCAAATTTTATACAGGAATGACCTTTATTGTCCTGAATTCTGTTTACATGATGCTATGGTAGATGCTTTTTCTATGCTTAGTGTAAAGAGCCCCAAATTCAAAATCAGGAGAGATGGGGGTTTTAACCCCAGTTCTGCTACTATTCACTGTGGGGAAATCACTTACCTCTGAGCCTTATACCCCTCATCTATAAAATGGAGATCAAAATATTAACCCTACTTACCTGAGAGGATAATGCAAGAATGCTCTTTGGGAACCTCACATTATAGATATGCTAGTGCGGGTTTTTTAAACTTCTCTCATCTCATTTTTTTGGATAACTCCATTGTGAATTATACCAGATAGTATTATAGAATACACAATATAGAATATATAATTATTGTCACCCAAACTATGTTATGGGCAAGTAGGGGAGAGTTCTTTTGGTTTATCAATCACTCAGTAGACATTTAAATAGGTGCTGTATGCCAGACACTGCGTTAGAATTGAAAAACAAAGATTCCTCCTTTAGTGGTCTGATCTCACTTTTAAGCTCTTAGAGCTCCCTTCCCCATAGCCAAGAATAAACAAGAGAAGGGTGAGGTCCCTAGTTGCTAGGCCTTAGCAGCTATCACCTTTGTTTGGGAGGCAAACATGGGGAATTATATTCCTCAACTAAGTCCTTCCCTTTCTCCTCTCCTGTTCCTCAATCCCTGTCCTACCCAATAGGGTTAAATCAAAGGTTTAGAGGGTCCCATGGGATGAAATATAACTGAGTAATAGGCTGTAGTTGAGGTTGGACCCCACAGAAAAACAGCCCTTATTGACTGTGGCAAGACAACTGGCAAAACAATGTGCCACCAATATTAGTGCTCCACCATTTCTCCAGGGTGAGTTGTAAGTCCTTCACTGTTCACATCTTGCTAATCCCCAACCCTGAGTTGAGGACTACCTACCACATTCCCCCTTCATTCCTATCACCAAACTACTAAACACTACTAGTAAAATTCACAAAGGAGTTGAGATTGGGTCAACTATAATTTTATGTTTTTTGACCTGAACTGATCCTCACTGCCAAAACCCTTTTATTCACCTGATTGATTTGCTATCGTATTCCCTACAGTAGGTATTTCTCTTTGTCCTCAAATATTCAGCTCCACTTCTACACAGCCCTCTCTTATTGGATGACCTTGACTTCTCCTTTGCGGAAGAAAATGAGACATCCATTATAAACGCCCTCACTTCTCCTTCTCTGCACCTCAGAACCTTTCTCTATCTTTATCCCTTTTCTTCTTCTGTTCCAGTCAGAGGATACTGACTGGCTCTTTACCTTGCAAAGTAAACCCTTCATTTCTCTCTCTCTCACTCTCTGGCTGTCTCATCTTTTGAGGCTTAGTCTCTAGGTGCTAGGAACAACCCCACCTTAAATAACGATTAATGATCAGCAACGAAATTTTTATTTTCTGTCTATAATGAGATAAATTGCATTCGTCCCATAACCATAAAATAGCTCTAGGGTCCACCCTTCAGAGTATATGCTACAGCTTGTTACATTAAAAAAATGAACAAATAAATATCAGAACTCTTAGAAGTAAGATGAATAGAGAAAAAGGAAAAGAACCTGTGTGTTCTAAAATGTTTATAGAAGTTCTTTGTGGTGACAAAGAGCTGGAAATTTTGGGGATGCCTCTCAATTGAGAAGGGTTGAACAAGTTGTGGTATATGATAGTGATGAAATACTAATGTGCTACAAAAAATGAGCTTGAGCATTTTAGAAAAACATGGGTAGACTTGCATAGAATAATGATGAGCAAGATGAGCAGAATGAAGAAAACACTGTATACAGTAACCACAATATTGTTTAAAGAAAAGTTTTGTGTGACTAGGTCATTTTGACTATTATAAATACCCAAATTAATGACAAAGGATTTATGAAGGAATTCTATCTGTATCCAGAGAAAGAACTGATAAATAGCACTTTTATGTGTGTGCATGTGTGTGTGCATGTGTGTGTGTGTATGTGTCTAATGGCAACCATCTCTAGAGTACATAGTGGGAAGGGAAGAAAAAAAGGGAAAAAAAGAAAGTTGTATAACTTTATCATATATTTAAAAGAAATAGCAAGTTATGCATAATAGAGCTGCAATTTCATGTGTAATCTTTTTTTATTCTATTATGTTATAGAAATGCCTTTTTAAGTTCAAAATAAAAGCAGTATGTATGTAAAAAAGTAACTATTTCTCTAAGAATTTTGAACAGACATAAAAAAACCCATACAAGTGAACTGTCAAAGCAGAATTAGTTCAGCAATGAACTGTTTCATTTGAAAGGGCAGTACTTTTAAGGGGTAGTACTTCACATTATCTTTTACCGGTTCTCTTCCTGCTTGTCTGGTTCTCTTATTTGCCTGACTATTCATTGATCTCCTTTGGCTTCCTAAGTATGGGTATCTACCAAGGCTCCATCTTAGTCTCTTTTTCCTTTTGTCTCAATACTCACTTATTGATTTCATCTTCCCCTATTTGTAGAATTTTTATTTCTATGCAGATGATTCCCAAACCTACACGTCTAGCCATGATCTCTTCTTTGACCTCCAGTCACACATCTCCAATTGCCTGCTACACATTGCCTTGATATACTAACACCTCAAACCCCAAATCTCTAAGCCCTGATCTGTGGTCTTCCCCCACTAAAAACTGCCCTTTCTCTTAACCTTTCTTTTTGTGGTGATGATATTAATGACTTCTCCGTCTCTAAGGCTTTCTTACTCTTCCCTTACTGTCACCTCCTACACCTACTCTTTTGCTAAGTTCTGGTAATTCTACCTTCACAAAAACAAATGGTATGGTCCTTCCAAAGGTGGAGTTGTGTATTTCAGAATAAAGAGGTTGGAACAGCCACAGTATGGAATATGATAGGTAATCAATCAGATGAATAAGAAGATTGTCATGCAGCAGTGAGGGGACAATTTAGATTAAAACATATGGAAGAATAGTGGGCCCAATCTGAATTCTTTTGTGAGTTTCTCTAGCAGCATGTAGTGCTATTTGGCAACAGGAATGAAGAAGTGGGGAAAAGTTACCTAGGATGAAATACTTATTATAGTTGAAAATAGTAATGGGAGCTGAGTCAGAAAACAAGCCCTATTTGCCCATAAAGACCTATGAACCCTCCATAGCATACCCAGTTGACCCTACTCCCACTGTGAAATTTCTGTGACAGAGCATCTCTCTTACTTGGACTTGATGAACCTAGCAGCATACATAAAGACCAGGGAATAGAGAAGGTAACATCAGGGAAGGAAAGACAAGTGAGCTCCTATTAGAAATGCTCATAGAGTACTTCCAAAGAGCATTATAATTTGTAAGGACATGCATAGGGACTGGAGCTATGATCTCATTAGCATAGGGAACTCCCTAGAGTAAAGGACACTCTCTCTGCTGATGTACCAAATATATCTTTTTAACAACTTATAGTCTTAGAGAGTTGTCCAGATCAGTGAAAATTGAATTGAATTGCCCAGGGTCACACAATTAGCATGGATCACAGGTGGAAGTTGACCTCAAGGCCTCCTGGCTTGAAGGCTACCTGCCTTGTTTCCTCTTATATAATTGATAAAGAATCCCTATATTTAGGTTTAGACAGCAGTTCTAAAAATAACTACTTATGTAGGTAGCAAAACTAAGAAGACAGTATGATAAAATACCAGGTTATATATCTTCGCTCTAATTTCTGCTACCAAAGAGGGCAAGATTTGTAGTCAAAGGACTTGGTTTGAAATCCCAGATCTGCCATTAAGTACATGACCTTAGGCAAGTCACTTTATCTCTCTAGCTTTGGTTTCCACATCTGTAAAATGAACATGTTGGACCAGGTAATTTCTAGTTTCTTTTCCATCTTTTAATTTGCAATCTTGTGAATTGGACTCTCCAAGGAGTTGTTGTTTGTCCTTCATTCTTGAGGAGAACCAGTGACATCATTGGCTTACTTGTCAATTAGATTTAAGGGAGACATGGCTTTGCAAAGTCATCATCCTTGCTCTCTTCCCCAGTCTTTGAAGTCCAGTGGCAAGACAAAAAGTCAAGATGATTGGTGATGGCCCAGGATGCTAGAGAATCAGAACACAGCTTTACATCTTCATCTTTTATGGCAATGCCTAGCCCTTATACTTAATTATAGATCTAGAGCTGGAAGAGACCTCAGAAACCATCTAATACAATCCCTCATCTTACAAATAAGGCAACCAAGATCTAGGGAGATGAAGCGAATTGTCCAAGGTCTATATAGTAATGATAAGAATTTAGACTGGAGGGCTCTGACTCCAGTCAGTATTTTCCCCACTTGTACCACATTGTTTGCCCTTGGCATAATCTGAGGCCTCTCACCCTCCCATTTCTATTTTTCCCTTTCTACTTTCTGTAATATCCCACATCCAGCATCCCCCAAATGTGCATGTGCCTTATAGGTGTCATGGTATAATGGAGAGTGTCAGGAAGACCTCAGTTTTTCTGAACCTTGGGTTCTATCTTGAATAAAACAGACATAATAATAGCACTTGCTTTGTAGGGTTATTATAAGGGTTAAAAGAAATAGTGTGCGTAAGTCCTTTGTAACCCTCCAAGTTCTATTGAATGTCAGTGATTATTAAATGTCAGCCATTCCCCTCTTCCCTTTCCCCAGCCTTTGATGCCTACTTGCTCAATGCCTGATCCTTTGGTTTCCCATTGAGCTCCCACTGAGCCTTATTTCTAGGACTGATCCATTCCAAATGCCCCCAAACTACTCCCTCTTATCTTTGGTCTATTCTGCACCAATGACACTGCCTGAATTTCCCTTTCCCTATTGAAAAACATCATGTCATAGAGCAGATTAGAATCATTAGGTACTCTAGGTCTACAGAGAGCTAATTATATAAGTATGTTGCAGAAAAATAGGGACAGTGAGAGGTAAGAAGAGAGAGGAGGCAAGAAAAGGTGGGAAGAAAAAGTAAGAGAGGAAAAGAGAAAGAAAAGTAGGGAGAAAAGGAGCAAGAAAGAGTGGAAAGAGAGAAGGAAAAGGCAGAGACAGAAATAGGGAGAGAGGAAAAACACATACCCACAGAAAAGATGAATATGACAGTGTGCCATCAAGGCTATAATAAAGAACGTTGGAAGGAACTAATTTCTCCAGTAAGTTTCCTGACATTTTATCTCAAAGGTCAATGAAATTGTCCTACAGAAAAAATGCACTGAATGTATGAACAGGGGAGAAAAGGATCGAGAGAGAATTTAATTCTCTCCTCATCTTGCGTGTCACCTGTGGAGCCCCAGATGGCCCTCATCTCTTTGGATGCTGAGAAATCCCTGCTGGAACGAGGCTGCCTGGATAGGATAAACATCAGCAGACAAGGCAGCTGCTTGGGATGGCACAACATAACAGGCATCTCTGGACAACTGCCTTCTGCTGCTGCCTTCGGGCAATGCTGGTGACCCTCCAACACCTCTGGAGCACTTTGAGCCACTCCAGCCCTCCTGACCCTTTCTTCCCTTTTGCCTCAGGGTAGAGGAAGGGAGGTGAAAGAAGAGTTGAGACAGGCCTGAAGGCGCAGATGCAGCGTGCTTGGAGGTTTGACTTTTAAGTGGCCCTGGCTTGTCTCAACAGCATCATGCCAAAACCACCAGGGGCTCGGATGGAGCCTCCTTTGCTTTGCATAATTTACATTGGTCACTGAACCTTTTAAAATGAGGAAAAATAAGGGGGTGGATGGGGGAAAGATGAATGCGGTATGATATCTGATGGCAGGATGGGGTCCAAAACCAGATGGGCTACCTTCCATTCTCTTTGCAATCAGGGCCTGGCACGGCAGGCAGACAAACAGCCGTCGTCAGTGCCTTGTTGCGGAAGACCTCAGTCTCCTCTTCCAGCAGCTGCCCATGTTGATCGTTTCTGGCATGAATCAAAAGCCCAAACAATCACCACTTGCTTGCTCCATGACACGCTTTGTCCACAGAGTCGATACCTGTCATTTTTCCAGTACACCTGAATGAAAGGGGAAAATGAAAAAGACTGACGAGAGATGTTGACAGGACGTTCCTGCCCCAAATGCCAAAGGCACAATAGGGTTTGTATAAAAGGTCCTGTTTGTGATCAAATAGCGGCGCCATCAAGTAATAGAGAAAAGAAAAAGCAACAGAAAAAAGATGATACGAGCTTTGATCCTGCTCAAAATCTGCCATGGTTTTGTGTGCAAAAATGACAGTCCAGAGAACTGAATTTTTCTTCTGGTATTATTTGTTTCTAATTCAAGTTTTCAAAGCATTCCCTCTCTGTCCTCTTCATCAGCTCGCTCCACTAGACACACAGCTAACTAGCTCTGAGACCATGGGTTAGATACTTAACATTCCTGGCTCTCAGCTTTTAAATCTGTAAAATGGAAATAGCACCCGTCTCACAAAGTTGTTAAAGGGAAAAAATTGTTGTACATCATAAATCGTTACAGCTATGTCAGTTGTCATTTTTTTCTTCTTATGCTTTTTCTAGCTAGTCAGAATTTCTTCTTTCTTTCCTCTTCTTCATAAAGATTTGCTGATTGAAACAAAGAACTCATGTAGAGGAAATATCAGGTATTAGATCTACCTAGTCACAATACATTGACATAATGGGAAAAAAATCAATAGTTACAGGCCCCAAATTTGTTTATACTATATTTTTAATTGTCTGAACATGTCACTCCCATGCTTAAGAAGCTTCAATAGCTCCCTCTTAACTCTCAGATAAAATATAAATTCATGTATTTAACATTTACAGACTTTCACAATCTGGCCCTAATGATTTTTTTTCAGATTTCACATTTTTCCTCCTCATGAATTATATATTCAGACCAAACATCTAATTACTGTCCTCATATATAACATTTATCTTCCATTTGCTCTCCTTCCACATTTTGCCTTTCAAGATTTTAGTTCCCCTACAAGGCTCTACTCAAAAGTCAACTTGTACACCATGACTTTTTTGATTCTGACAGTTGTTGGCCAAAAGAAAATTACTTTGGATTTCCTTTATGTGACTGTGACTTGACTCTTTCCCCCACACCTGCTTCAATCACCCCCCCTCCCAACACACAAACACACACACACACACACACACACACACACACACACACACACTTTTCAGGCCCAAACCCAAGAACCAGTTCAATTATATGAGTTGGATGAGAATTTTTTTCTGTCTGGGGCAGTAAGGACTTAATAGTAGGAGAATTTACACCTTGTCCAATCTCACATATATTCCTCTGGGAGGGTATTAAATTTAAGCTAAATGTAACAATAGCACTACGATTTATTTTAAAAAGCAAATAACAAAAGAAAGTGCAATGTCTTTTCCCACTTTTGAACTGTTATTATTTTTAATCCTTCATTAGTATGTGACAGACTCAAAGGAGAACATAAGGAAAAAGAAAAAAATCCCCATTTGACCACCCTGATCACGAAAATTGCCATTTGATCTGTAATGAAATGTGAAGCATTGTTTTCTCTCCCTCAATCCATCAACGTTGGGATGGGGAGTAGAAAAGAGAGTAGCTTAGAAGATGAGTATCTTCCTTACCTGTATTTTAAGTGCACTAAATTCTCTTAGAGAAAATGATAAATCTCTTTCAAATGTCAGGATGAGCATTTATTTTTAGACATAAGAGCTGATCTTGAGCTACAGCTAGTACTTGAGGTTTAAGATACCAGCCCCAATGAATACTCCAATTTCTCAGACTCCAGAAGACATCCCCCAAAACCATCTACAGTTTCCTCCCTTTGCTTCCTATCTTGTCTGAAGTGTCCCAAAAGATCCAGAGATGCCATCCAGGGTTCCTCCTCATCCCACCACTTATGGATTAAAGAGAAAGAAGACAATGCATTTTAGTTCAAGTGGCAGTTGCCATGATTAGGGTGGTCCAGTGGGGAATTTTTCTTTTTTCTTTTTTCATTTGTGTTCTTCTTGGGCTTATTGCATACAGGTGTGGGATTAAAAAAAATAATTCAACAACAAAAAAAGGAGTAATGCTTTCTCCTGTTATTTACCTTTTAAAGTAAATCAGAGTCATTTAAATATATTATTATATTTAGAACAATAATTTATTAATCCCCCGGAAGAATAAATGTGGGCTGCTGCCTAAATATAAGAGGTTCTATTATCTTGTTTGTTAGCAGAGTTTTCCTTTCAATGTTTCTTGTGGTGCCAGAAAATAGGAGAGAGAATAGGCTATTTTCTACTTTTATTCAACCATGCGGCAAAACTTTTACCATCTCGGGGCCCTTTTCTGTAATGTAGCCTTGCAAATGTCTTTTTAAAATAGTCATAAGTGTATTATAGTGACTTCCCTGTCAAGGGCACGAGAAGCAAATACTCATCATTTCTCCAGAGGTGGCTGGCACTGAAGATCTGTGTTTATGGTCAGCAGGTAGGCAGGCATCTTTAGGTGGCCACAATGCAGGGGGTAAACTGAAGCATCAGCATAGTAATTTTTGAGCGCTGTTCCAGGACCAAATTTCTCTAGCATGACCATTCCCACTGCTCCAGCAGAACGAATGATAGGGAAAGTGAGCAATCTGGTCATGGAGCAGTGGCCAGGGGAACCTTATTACTACAAAAAGCCGAAAGCAAATATCTTGTTCTGGGAACATGGGTGAATAGAGTTTATAAATCTTCAGGCAAACACATACAACTTAGTAGTTTATCTTGTCCACAACAGTCATTTGCTATCCATACACACACTCAGACATGTGCATGTGTATGTATATATATGTCTACACACACACACATATATACATGCATACATACATACATACACACATGTATATAGCAATTGTTAGGATGTACTAGGAAAACACAAGGTCCAGGAATGGTGAGGGAATTCAGAGTTGTAGGTGGTGTGAAAGAAAACAAAAGGCAAGAGGCACAATTATTCATTTTCATTACATGGTTCATAGACCAGTTGCTACCAAATTTATCAGCATGCAGTTAATGTGACCTTGAACAAAAATAAATGTTTTCAAAAAAGACACTGAATTAAAATAAGACTTTTGCAGCTATTATCATTTATCTTAATTGTGCTAACACATGTATCATTTGTTTTTGCAAAATTCAATTAATATTTATTGTGTAGCCTGACACAGCATCATCACCAATCCCCCGCAACCCAAAAAGAAGTCCAAGGCGATTTAAAAGGCTATCAGCATACAAGGAGAAAAAAAATTATTGTGTTGGCCCTTAAGTGTCTTAGATTCTACTACAGCATTCTTAATTTCAAGGACACATAGCAGTCTTATGAAACCTGTTCTCTTCTCAGAATAATGTTTTTGAATGCATAAAATAAAATACATATGATGACAAAGGAAGCCAATTAAATTATAGTGATCAAAATATTTTATAAAAACAAATTTGCAGACCCCAAGTTAAGAACCTTTTAACCAGACTATATTTACTGAAGTGGACAAAGTAGATTATTCTCATTTTGAAAAATAGCAAGAGGCAAAACAATGTTAACTTTGAGTTTAGCATAGACTAATTTTAAAACTAGAAAAGAATTTACAGATGAGAAACACAAATAATTGAACCTTCTCTAAGAATTCCCGCTTACTCATTAAATCTACCTGAACATTAACCCTAAACCACCAAATAATACTAGTTGATATACACGTTGTTGATATTTAGATAGTGCTTTAAAGTTTACAAAAAGTTTACAAAATACCAAAAATATACATAATATGTAGATATATCATTTGAACCTTATAGCAATATTATGAGGCATATACTACAGAAAGTATAATTCTATTTTACAGATGAGGAAACTAGGGCCTAAAGAAGTTAAGTGATTTGCTTGAGTCACACAGTTAAAAACTATCGAGAAATGTCTGAGACAAAATTTGAAGTCATGTCTTTGTGATTCAGGGTCCAGCACTTTTGGCACCAGGCCATAATACATCTGATTGATGAATGAATGAATTAAAGAATATTGTGTGTGGCTATTTTTACTATTGTAAGTTTTCACTCTGTGGTATATAAAACAGAGTAGCCAATCTTGAAGTTTTGATTTCCTTTCAAAAACCATCAAAGCTAGAGCTGAACTTACCAAATTGTAATTGGAGATAAATTATAGACCAGGTAAGTGACTTATCCACTGTGAATGTCATAAGTGTATGTATATATACATGTATATATTTTTGCATGTATCTGTCTATCTATATAGATCTAGAGATAGAGCAGGAATAGATAGGTAATGATAGACATAGAGTTTTGATGTAGATTCTAATATTCTTTGCTTGACTGTATGACTCGTTGTCATTTTGGGACCTCACTATCTAGGTCTCCTATCCTTTGAAGTTAAGGTGAAAACTTCCCAGGAGGTCCTGTAAGCCAGGAGGAAATGTTTGAGATTCCTTTGCCACCTAGCCCCAGAAACAAAAGTATTTTTGTCACCAGCAGGTCTAGCCCAGTTCCTGACACATATTAGGCTCTCAATAAATGCTTGTTGATTGATAAACCCTGAAAGCTATGCCTAAGGTCTATGTATATAATAAAAGCCATTTTGTATTTGCTCCTGGAGGCAATAGGAAGCTGCTGTAGTATATTAAGTAAGATGGTGCTGGTGACATGATCAGACCTATGTTATAGGAAAATCACTTTAATGGCTGAATGGAGGATGGATTGGAGTGGGGAGAAACTTGAAGCAGACCCCCAGAGGCTATTGCAATAATTCAGATATGAGGTGATGAGGACTTTTACTAGAGTGGTAGCAATATTAGAAGAGAGAAGGGGGCACATTTCAGAGATGTTGCAAAGGTAAAATTGGCAGGCCGTGACAGCAGCTGGGATATTGGGAATGGGAAGTAGTCAGGAATCCAGGATGATTCCTAGGTTGTAAGCTTTTGGGACTGGAAGAATGGTGCTATCCTCTAATTATAGTGAGGGTAAGGGGAGGAGGAAGGTTTAGGGAAAAATTGATGAATTCTATTTTGGATATATTGAGTTTTAAGATGTCTAATGGTCATTCAATTGAAGATGTCTGAAGGGCCATTGGAGATGTGAGATTGGAGGTCAGCAGAGAGACTGAGATAGAAAAGGTAGATTTGAGAATCATCACATAATGATGGTAATTAAATGCATGGGAGCTGATGAGATCATCAAGTGAAGTAGTACAGAGGGAGAAGACATGAGGACTCAGGACAGAACCTGAGGGACAGCTTTGGACAGAAGGTATCATCTGAAGGGGAATCCAACAAAGGAGATGGAGAAGGAACAGTTGGTTAGGTGGGAGAGAAGCCAGGAGATAGTAGTATCCTGAAAATCTAGAGAGAAGAGAATATCAAGAATGTATAGTCTGCTTCTTTCTCCCCCTTTGCTCATTTTCCCAGACAATTACTTGACTTTTGGGCTCTTTGTTAACAAGTGTAGGGTTCCAGAAGCAGCCTCTGCTTTAGCAGTAGCTGCCACTGGCCTGGGGCTGGGGTCATGCCACACTCCCCTCTCAGCCAGGTGAGAGACCCTTCCCACTGACCTTCAAAGCTGTTTTTGGCATTTGTGCGTTGAGAAATCTGAAAACTGCAGTAGTTGCCAGCGATTCAATCCCCTAAGGACTGCTCCAGCTCTGTTTGAGCACACCAAAACTGCGTTCTGCTCCCAGCCTGGTGCAATAGACCTTTCCTGTCGATCTTCCAGATTGCCTTGGGCTGAAGATTTGCTTCAATCTGTCCTTTTGTGACTTCTGCTGCCCTAAAATTTGTTTGGAGTTATTTTTACAGGTTTTTTGAGAGGTTTGGGAGCAGAACTCTAGCATGTCCCTACATCTAAACCATCATGTTGGCTCTGCTCCCCCCGAAAGAACAGTTTTTTTTTTGTGAAATGATAAGGTCAGAAGCCAAATTTTAAGAGATTCAAAAGAGAATGAGAAGAGAAAGTGTGGAGACATCTGTTGTAGATGGCCTTTTGAGGAGTTTAGCTATAAAGGGCCGAAGACAAATAGGATGTTGGTTGGGAGAGAAAGGAAGAATCAAGTAAAGATTTTTTCAGGATAGATGAAACATGGGCATGTTTATAGAGAGCAGGGAATAAGCTAGGAGAGAGAGAGAGAGAGAGAGAGAGAGAGAGAGAGAGAGAGAGAGAGAGAGAGATTGAAAATAAATGAAAGACTGGGGATGACAGGAGGGACAATCTGTTAGAGGAAACAGGATGGAATGGGATCTCTTAAATAAGTAGAGGGCTTAGCCTTTGCAAGAAATAAAACCATTTTATATAAAACAAGAATGAAGGAGGAGAAAGTGGCAAAAGGTGTCTAAATGATAGGAGATGAGAAAGAGGGGAGAAGAAGGAGCTTACAGCAATGGCCTCATTTTTTCTATATAATATGAAGCACTAAGAGAGTGGGGGTAAGGGGAGCCATGGGGGGCTTGGGGAGGGATGAAAAGATTTAGAGGAGCTACTATGGAAAGTGGGAGACAGTTGGTAAGAGAGGATTGCCTATCAGCAGGAGGGTCCAGTTGGGATTGTGCAACATAAATTTGTAGTGGGTTCAGTTAGAACTGCTTTGTAATGTTTCTCTACCTTCATTTAGCAGTGCATGCGTAAGCACAAAGGTGATGAATGATGGGAGTGATCCAAGGGCAAGGTTTGGCTGGGCATAATTGGTGTTATGATAAGGGGCTAGGGATTTGAGAAAAGAAGAGAGTGTAGAGTTGGTTTGGTTTACCAAGGAATCAAGATGGGAAGAAGAGGAGAGAGTGGCTAGTGCAGGGGATATGGCCTGAAAGAGATTTGAGGGGGCCAAGGGATTGGAAGTAATGGTGAGGATGAAGAGTAGAATTATGTAAAGGAAGGCAGAGGGAGAGGTGAAATGCCAACAGATTATGATCAGATGATGGTATTTCAAAATACTTGAATATGGAAGTGGTACATTTGTGGGTGATGCCATGATTGACACAGGAGGAGAGGAGATTGAGGAACTGCATGGTTAACCTAACCTAATCAGTCAGAAGGAACTAATACATATGTTGAAATCCTCTAGTATAAAATCCCTTAGCAGGATTTGGGGAGGAGAGGAGAGAAAATTGTAAGGCAGGTGGCAAACTCACTGAAAAGGGAAGAAGTGAGACCTGGGGAGTCTGTAGACAACCACTACCAGGATTTTGATTGGCTGGTAATCCCTACCAATCTTACACAAGTAGAGGAAGCAGCAAATCATGATCATGTAGCAGAAAGAGGGTCTGGGGTCAGAACACCTGGCACACTGAAATTTACTGTTTTTGTTTTTTATTTTTTGTAAACACCAAAGACTTCATTAGTGTTTGGAACTCCTAGCAATAATCCTCTACCAATGCAGATAAGGCACCTGTTCTGCAAGTTGTGGTCTTAGAGAGTTGCCTGAGGAACTGAGAGGTTAAGTGACTTGCCCAAGGTCACACAATCTATGTCAAAGGTAGAATGTGAAACCAGGTTTTTCTGACCTGAGGCTGGCTCATGCTGTCTCCCTCCTTGGATTTATCAAACACAGGTGGCAACCTGTATGAAAATCATCAAGTCACTTAACCACCTCCAGTTCCATTTTCCCCATCTGTAAAATATTCAGAAAATATTACATGATCCATATTCTTCCTTACCCTGTCCCAATTCCCCATTTTTTGAAGATCTCATTAAGCTCTTCTTTTCCTGATTTCCTAACTTCAAGATATGGAAGCATTTTTTCTAGTACAAGCAATAGATACTGTGTCAATTGTAAAGAAAAAAGATTTTGGTTCCTGATGTGGCTTTGTCTCTCTCCGGGGTAGTCCCTTTTTCTTATATTGTACTGAGTCACCTGCAACCCTCTTGTTATTCTTTAGAAAAAAAAGGATTTGACCTAGTCTTCATGTGAAGGACCTGTGACAATGATTCACTCCTATTCCTCATTCCTGTCTTCCATTTCAGAAGAGAAGGGAAAGTCAAGAGGGATATAATGGAAATGCAAAGAGGGAGGAATTAGACCAAGGTTATGGAATAAATTTGTCATATGCAACCTTCACCTACAATTTTACCAAGATTGTTTTCTGTTACTTTGTCCAATAAGCTTCTAGCAAAGCTATGTTCCTTTTGCCCTTTCATATCCCAATTGGATAAATAGCTTAATGCCTTTACAGATTAGAAAAGCTGCAGAAATTCCAATAACCCCAGTGAAGCAAGAAAACAGCCAGTGGCATTAAACTCATGAACACTCTCTAGAATGCCTGGCTGTGCAAGGGTCTTAGAAAGAAAAATGTCATATCTGAGAGCAGGGCCAGGATGCAGATGAAGTCTGCTTGTATTCTGAGCATTTAGAATAGTGCTTTGAACTTTTGGGGGAGAGCAGGGGTGGTTTGCTGCCTCAAATACAGTAGGTCCTTGACAAATATTTGCTGAATACAATAAAAACAAAAGGCAAATATACTAGCACTAAGATTTATTAAAAGACCTATAGAAGTCTTATTTGAATATAATTTCTATTTTAAAAATTTATGTTGTTGCCCAAGGTCCTGTTAACACATTATGCCATATTGTGTACACAAGTATATCATTTAGAACAGGGCTTCTTAAATTTTTTCCTCTCCTGATCCCTTCAACCCTTCTTAAACTGTGGGTCATGAAGTGTCGTTTATAATATTAGTGCATAAGAAAAACATGAATAAAGGCCTATCAATTTAGATGAGGGAGAACTCACTGTTGGGTGGGGAATCAGTAGAAAGCTTCTTGGTAGAGATTGTACACAGTTTGAATCTTGATAATAACTAGGCTTTCCAGGGGCAGACATAGAGGAGGCAGATTAAAAGGCATTCCAGGAATATGGGATGGAGGAAGGAAAATGTGGTGCACGTTTTGTTGCTCTATTGTTTCATTTGTGTCTAACTCTTCATGATCATCTGGAGTTCTCTGGCAAAAATACTAGAATGGTTTTCCATTTCTTTCTGCAGCTCATTTTACAGATGAGAAAACTGAGACAAACAGGTTCATCAACTCACCCAGGGTCACAGTTAGTAAGTGTTTGAAGCTAGATTTGAACTTCGGGACTCCAGGCCCATCACGATATTGACTATACCACATAGTTGCCTTGGTAAATGTTTAGTGGATGATAATATTACTACTACTACTACTACTACTAATGTGTTTTTATAGCATTTTAAGGTTTACAAAGTGCTTTATATGTGTTAACTCATTTTATCCTCAAAACAACCATGTAAGTTGGGCATTGTTATTACCCACATTTTACAGATGAGAGTTTAAATGTTTTGCCTAGGATCAAACTCAGGTTTGGGGTAGGATGATGAGCTGAGATCTTCCTGATTCTAAATATATCACATTATCAGAGGATAGACCACCTGGATGTGTAGGAGATGTCAAGAAATCCAGTTTGGTTAGAGAATTGTTACTCTAACTGAGAAAGGTTGGCTATGTTAATCATAACATAGTCACAAAATTATTTTTCTAGAGTCACAAAAGTCATCATGTGTACAGCTGAGGTGCTTGATAAATATATTTTGACCTATTACTTCCCTACCTAAGTAAAAAAAATCAAAACAATGCTCTTTGCTATTCTAGCTAGAAAGAGGAATCCACATTTCTATTTTCCAGTTTTCCTCATAAAGCACTCATCTATAAAACCCAAGCTGTCAAAAATGTGGTTTCCAAGACTATAAAACAATAAAAAGCTGTGTTTTTAACAAGAAGCTGCTGTTGATCATTAAAGCATTTCCAAACCTCTGCTTACAGAAATTCTTCCCTTGGAAGATGAAGCTCATACCCTAAAGAGTGGAGACAGCTCATTTTTTCCCCCTCTGCCAAGCCTTCTCTAGCCAGTAAATATAGCTAGGGAAAAAGCATAGTAACAGGAACAAGGTTGCCTGTCACCTACAAGTCATGTCAAAAGCTCCAGTGGTTCTCCATTACCCAGGATAAAATATAAACTCCTGTTTGTACATTAAAGTACCCTTTCCATCTGGGAAAGGTCTGTTTTAAAAGACACTGCACATGACTTTCCTTTTTTTCACTGTGTTCTAATATAAGGGGTTCAAATGCTCTTCATACACAGCACATGATCTTCCACCTCCATGACTTTGCACACCCTATCCTCCATGCCTAGCTGGTACCTTCTCCTCCCCTCCACCTCTTAGAACCTCTAGATCCCTTCAAAGTTCAGCTAGCGTCACCTCCCACACCAAACTTATCCTGATATTCCCAAATGCCCTAACCCCTGCAAGTTATTTTGCATTTCTTTTGTCCATATTTTGTATTGACTTGTCTGTGTATATGTTGGTGCCCCAAATTGAATGGAAGGTTCTAGAGAATTGAGACTGGTAGATGGGCTCTTGCTCAGACATGTGCAATTGCTTCTTTCTCTGTAAAATTGGCTAAACTTGACTAAATTTCCTTTTATCCCTTCTGACCTTCTAGTGATATCATCCCTTCTGGCCTGCTAATGGTGGTTTTGGTAGATTATGCATAGGCCAAAAGTACATTAGTAAAGCTTGGTAATTGGTTTGTGGTGATATTAGCTGTGTTGCTATAAAATGAGATAATCTCTCTAGTTCTGGTTTCTTGGATTCCCACAGGAACAAAGTGGAATAATGAATTCTGATTCACCCTGTAACTCTGGGAGAAGGCTAGAAAAATTCAGGCTGGTGTTCCCTAAATATGTGTTGAAGATGAACCAGCTGTGCACATACGGTATTAGAGGTCTTCAAGCAGAAGCTGAATAAATGCCTTGTTGGGGGTGTTGTCGAAGTGATTTATGATTTGTATAGGGGTTAAGTGAGAACCCAGAGGTCTGAATCCACTCAGCAATTCTGTGGTTCTGTGAACACACAAGTAAACATAATCAAACAGCTGCTTGGCTTTTGTTTATTTTTGCATATTAGCTTTTCCTAGTTACTATTTCAAAATCTTTCCAATAGGAATTTTTAGAAGGAAACGAAGGTGCAGAGTTTTTGAAGACACTGTTAAGGCATAGGTGTCTCGTGCATTGATCAGTGGCATAGTAATTTTCCATAACCAATTTTTAAAAAATTTTGCTATTTTACCTCATTCCAATGATTGAGAATTTTCCTTGTTGCTAGAACTTAGTATCAATAGGCTTTAGAACTATATTGTGTTATTTTCTAATTGTATCATGTATTAGTCTATGTCCCTAGTAAGAGTGGAAGCCCCTTGAATGCAGGGAGTCTGTTTTATAATTTTTCCGTATTACCATGGTTCCTAGCTCAGGGCTCAGGATTTCTTTAGCCCTCCTTGTATTAACTGTAATCTAGTTTTTTTTTTCCACAAACACATGGCTAGTAGTTCCCTCTTTAGGTGGTTTCTTCTCCCAGTCTCCCTAAATTACAGGCATAGAAGGAGGGGTAATGTATATTCTTTGTTTGCAACTGCTAATTCCAGACCATTGCTCTGTCCCCATCACTTAACAACCTCTCCTTCAAGCCATCCTATTTTACTTTCTTCCTAATCTTTTTCCTACTCTCACACTCACAGTGACTTCAGCACTAGGCTCTCAGTTTTCCTCACCTCCATCATCCTGTAGGACTTCAGAGTCCAAGTTGATTATCCTTAAAATACTTTGGTCTAATAGTTTTTTGACCTTGTTAATTTCTCAAAGCCTTCATCTCCACCTCACTTTAGCCACTTTATCCACATCCACACCTTAGATTTCACGGTCACCTGCAACTGTTTCACCTTCAAAAGTTTGAATTCTAAAATTCCTCTGGCCACAGTCTCCTCTCCTTTTATCTCTCTTATTTTCTTTATCCTACCATATATCTTTACCTTCATTGGGATTTCTGATCCTTAGATCTCTACTTATACTCTCAGGTCATCTTTCCTCTTTTGGTTTCACTTTTGCCATTTATGAATGGTCAGAGATTTTTTAAGCAATACTCACTTCATAGCCCGCAGAATTCACTGCTCCCTTGACCTTCTGCAATTTCCACCCTACTAATTTCCCCAAAAGGATAATCTCCAATTTTTAGCTTGTAGGTGTCAGTTGAGAAAAACATTTAACCATGCTTATTAGAAACAATATGACTTATTGGATAGAATGCTAAACTTGGAGTTGGGAAGATCTGAATTTAAATTCTTCCTGAGATAGTTATTAGCTTTGTATGACCCTGAGGAAGTCATGACCTCTTTTAGCCTCAATTTTCTTGTCTATAAAATGTGAGTAATAATACTACCTTTTCATAGGGATGTTGTATTAAATGAGATAATATGGGACGTATTTTGCAAACCTTAAATTGCTATATTGCTGTATGAGTGTTAGTATTATTGGATCCATTATAAATTCTTTCTATTTAACCTAACCTGGATACCCACTATTTGCTCTGAAATCCTTTTATTCATTGCTTATGGATTAAATATTTCTCAGCAGGTATTCAAAACATAGATCACTATTAAAGAGGAGCTCACAACTCCACCCTATCCCCTGTATCCTCAGCAACTCATCTGTTTACTACTTTATTGACAAGATTTTCAGTTATTTTTCAGTTATATGTGACCCTTATTAACTCCATTTGGGGTTTCTTTACAGGGATACTGTAGGGGTTTGCCATTTTCTTCTTCAATTCATTTTACTGAATTGGAGCATTTTACTGAAACTGGAGCATGGGGTTAAGTGACTTGCCTTAGATCACATAGCTAGTAAATCTCTGAGGGAAGATTTGAACTCATGAAGATGAACTTTCCTCACTCCAGCCCTAGCACTCTATCCATTGAGCAACCTAGCTGCCCAATATTAGCTAGCAGGATTAAAGATTTTTAATGAGAATTCTTTCAATCTTCCTTCCTTCCTTTCTTCCTTCCTTCCTTTCCCTTCCTTCCTTCCTTTCCTACTACCTGTATTTTATCAGCAACTCTATTGCCTCCTTTTCTTGTTTTGCTACCTTATGGGTTGGTACAAATTAATTTTTTCTTATTTCAGCATTCTGTTATAGTCATATGCAAAGCTTAACCCTTCAATTTCCCCCTTTGAATCTATTAATAGTTTTACAATTTTCTAATAATTTCCAATTGCTACCAGACCAAGTAGAAATGTTACCCAGCTTATGGTTTGGATCACAGATCACTAACGCAAAAAGAACTAATAAAACAAGCAAAATTGCAACAAGGAAAATAAAGAAATATAACATAAATATATCTTTAGGGGTGTCAAGTCCTTTGGCAGTGTCCATGATCTATTGCTTCAGGTGTCTGGTGAGCTCTTCCTCTGCACCTCTCAAACATCTTCACATGTCCTTCTTGGTCAGTCCCTGGAGGGCCCCAACTCCAATCGGGATACCTTCTCTCACTTCTCTTTAACCATCATCCATGTTCCATGGACACCATCCAGATCACTTATGGAAATTCTCTAAGTAATGCTGCTGCAAACTTCTAGTGATAAGACTAAGTATAATTTAGTAAAAACTGACAAAATCTAATCAGATTGGCCCTCCAATAATTTAGTTCATGTGGTAAAAGCTAGTTCAGACCTTATTTAACTGCCTTTCTAAACAATAAATCTATGAAAAGAATACCAAAGTAGGTTATACCTATAGATATCTTATACTTGAATCCTATTATGACAGTTCATAGGTGCTGGAGCTTTGCGACAAGATTAATTATATTTGAAAAATTATACTTTTTGCCTGCTGTGGTTAGAGTCATTTTCCATGAAAGGAAGGAGGGACATGGTTGTAACAACACCAAGATTTTTCCTCTAAGCCTAAGCTTAAGGGAACAGAATGACTTACATAGGTATAATGTGAAGATGTCTTAGTTTTATCTGATTACAGGTAAGAGTCATAGTTTTTGGAATAGTCCATCATGCAGCAAATAGGACAAAACACAGCATAATATCCTTATCTGCTCTAAATAACACTTATGTACAGACATATGACATCTGAACAGATTTTCTTCTCTGATCCTAAACCCAAATTAAAAATATGCCCAGGGAAGGGCATGGAGGAAAGATCAACTTTCCTCCTTATTTCCAAAGGGTACGTGAATCTACATTCCAGGGCTGAAATCAGAGAATAATAATGTTCTCTTTAAAATGTTCCTCTTCCTTTTTAGAACTATAGCAAATTATTATGTTATGACCTAATAGAACAACAACTTGGAAAAATAATTTGAAAAGATTATATAAAAATCTATGATTATTTGTAACTATCACACTACAAAATTGTGCATAGCCTTTGAACCAAAAACAATATTAGGTCTGTATGCCAACAGGAACAAAGAAAGAGAGAAAGGACCCATGCATACTAAAACATTTGTAGTAGCTAATTTGGTGGTGGCAAAGAGCTGTATATCAAAGGGATACCCAGCAATTAGGGAATTGCTGAATAAGTTATGGTATATGAATGAATGAAACATTATTTTACTATAAGGCACAATGGAAGAGATGGTTTTAGAGAACTCAGGAAAGTATGTATGAACTGTTATGGAATTTTATTTTTTATTTTTTGCAAATGAAAGATAGATATGGGAAGGAACATTGATTTCTGTAATTAAATTTAAAAAAACCCAGAAATCCAGACAATCATTAATTCTCTCTTTTTAAAATATAAATTTATTTATTTAACTTTTGACATTCATTTTCACAAGCTTTTGGGTTCCATAAGTTTCTCCCCATTTGTCCCCTCCCCACCCCAGTACACTGAGCATTCTAATTTCCCCTATCACCAATCTGCCCTCTCTTCTATCATCCCTCCCTTCTCTTGTCCCCATCTTCTCTTTTGTCCTGTAGGGCCAGATAACTTTCTATT